>CM039615.1:60420846-60719884 GCA_022457205.1 Saccharum spontaneum
GTCTCTCACCATGAATCTGTCCCTCCAGCTTGTCTTCGACGAGATCCGCAGGACGTTGGCCGAGATGCACAGGAAGTTCGACGAGTCCGATGCCCATTGGGACCGGCACTTCGCTGAACTCGTGGCCACGAAGGAGCAGCAGGATGCTGCCGAGGACCTCCGCGTCGGTGTCCCCAAGCAGATCGATGCCATGGTGGTCGCTGACAACTGGGGTGGGCTGTTCGAGCAGCCTGCCCAAGTCCGCGAGGAGCAGCACGCCGACGGGAACCAGGATTCAGACGAGCGCGAGCCCACGGTCCTCCCCGACGACGCTGGCCAGTGGGCCCCTCCCCCAATTAAAATTTTTTTAGGTTTTTTTTTGCATTTTTTTTATTTCGCGCTTTGCCGAGCGTCGGGCACTCGGCAAAGGCTTTGCCGAGTGCCCGATAAACGGCTCTCGGCAAAGAAGCTTTTGCCGATCGGATTTTCGCCGAGGGCACTTTGCCGAGAGCTGCGCTCGGCAAAGACTTTGCTGAGAGCCTGGGGCCCTCGGCAAAGCAGCCGGCTCCGGTAGTGAATGCAACCATGCTCAAAACATATACCCTTACTTTGGCCTACCGGTTCCACTAAAAAAAACCCCTTCGGCCTACCGGTTGTGGGTGATGACACAAATATATACGGTAGGGGGAGTGGGGCAATAGAAACGAAAATCGCTGAAAGTTCGGTTAGTTTTTTTTTAAATATGAAACTTTAACTAAAATTTGAAATTGACAAATCCTATTCGAACCAAAAACAAATTGCATATATATATATATATATATATATATATATATATATATATATATATATATATATATATATATATATATATATATATATATATATATATTTATTTATCCGAGGTCACTTGTTAGGATAAAATATCACGAGATTTTGAGCCCTGGCCCACCCACGCTAAAAGAAAGCAAAACATGCTTTCCAAAAACAAACGTATAAACAAAATGTAGAATTGGTTGACATACTTATCTTGTTCTTGGATCCGATTTGGTTCTTTTTAGAGACTTTTCCCACTCGCCTTGGTACACTATATTACTGATAATGGTAATAAGAAAAACCAGCCATTTCTTCGATCATTTGAAATGGGGTGTTTGAACTAAGGAATTTAATACGAAGTGGTAAGTGAGGCGAGTCTCTCAGACTATTCTATTGAACTAGTTGCGAATCAATACAGTCAAATTAATTCATGGACGCCTTAGTTCTCAAATGTCCAAACTGTGTCTTCAGAGCTAGTAAATTTTCAGTTTAGAACATGAAATTAAACTTACATGTGCCCCCTCCGATTAATAAACAATCAAAAAACGGGTAAAATAACGGCTACATATCCATCGATTGACTCGATCGGCCTCTCTGGCGTGCTTAACCGCGTGTGCATCAGGGTTACAGCTAATAATAACAGTATTTTGTCGTCAATGGCATCACGTGCATGCAGGATGAGAGACATTTGGAATCTGGACACCAAAACCAATCTAGACTATACCTAGTTTGATCTGAGTCTACTCGACTCTGATCTATATATACACAATATATAGTCATTTGATCTGAGTCTACTCTAGCGTGATTAAGAAGAAGCAAGTTCACACATACACAATTGGGCCGGGGGTCTAAACATCGATCGGTTGAGCTGTCACAACTGCAGGATACGCGCGCAATGGCATGAAGCACACCTGTCATGTCTCATCGCCATAGACATTTTGCCTGCCTGCCTGCAGCTAATACAGATGGAAGCAATGCAAAGCAAGCTCGAGTGATGTAACCATGACCTGGTCTAAGATGGACAGATGGTAGCTAGGAAACAGCCTGTTAAGTGTGGATCAGACACATAGAAAACTAGGATCATCAGGCTACTCTCATTAAGAGTTTTATTCAGGTTTCATCTGCATTTAAATAATTTGTTATATAAATATTTTTGATGGTATGGCTACATTTTAAGAAGATCGAGAGAGAAGAATCCAGTTTCACGAAGACAGAACTCTGTTGGATCACTTTACAACTCTAGATGAGTCTTTGAATTAAATGTCTAAGAAACAATTGAACGGAATCTCGTGCATTGAGGATGATCATTTCATCTATATTCCTTGCATTTTATCTTGCGTGACAGTCTTGATAATAACACTATAAGATTCTTCACTTGGGCCTTGTTTGACATAGCCTATCCACTAGCTTCATGAGCTTTTGAAGCTCTTTTGTACCAAATGGTTAGCCACCGGGGCACAGACGGGTGCAGCTGCCAGGACACGCGCGGACGTAGCCGTTGCCGAGAAAAGAACGAAGAGGTGTCAGGAGAGAGAAGGAAAAAAAGTGAGAGAAATAGGATAAGGAAAGAAGTGAGGTATTTGTTTTTGTCGAACGGTTTACTAAAACAGTTTCACCTTCACTGGCGGAGCTGCCGGTGGAGCTGACTAAAAAAAGTATTTCATTTGTAAAGCTAAGGTGTGCTAAACAGAGCCTTTATTAGGGCATATATATTGTATAGAAGTATTATTGCTTGTAAGCTTGCTCATCTCTTCTTCCCTGGGCTAGTAGCTAGCTAGGTCAACAATCCGATCCGATCTCTATGGAATATGGATGGATGGATATTGGATAGTCATGGTCTGCGATTGCGATGGCGGGGTTCCTTTCAGGTCGTCCAGAGATGCCCTCGTGCACCATATTCTATTCTATTGCAGATGTTGTGGGCACTGGACCGTCCACCGGCAACACCGCGACATCCACAGCTGGCATGGTGCCTGTCAGTGCCAGCCGTACCCTAGAATCCCACAATACTATGCAACAATGCCAACATGCATCATCTCCCTTCCCCAAAGTCTACTCTATGTGCCTCTCTTCAAACTGCTCCCTCCCATATGTATTTTCAAATTCCTTCCATCCTCGGATTTCGACTGGGCATCAGGGCATGCATATGTATCTTGTTTGGTTACTGGTTTTTTGTTTTGTTTTGGGAGGGGTGGTTACTGGTTTGTTGGGCAGATCTAACATTGGTTCAGACGGGGCTCGAGCCCCCACTATCGCCACTGAATGTACGGTGTCCTCTTAAGCTCCCGCTATAAATTTGTTGTCACTAAAACTTAGAAGAGGCTTAATATAGAAAATAAAAAAGTTGAGCTTCTCTTAGGGAGTTACTAGCGCCCAGACGTCCAGACGGACACCCACAGCTGCTTGTTTCCCATGCGTAGTGAGCGGATGGCGCAGACCTCAGCTTGCTCCGAGGCCACCACGTGAGCATCGCGCCGCCATCGGCCTACCCGGGGCCACCACCTCCGCTGGCGTTTGCGTACTCGTCGGGTAGGATTTTCCGTCGAGCTCGAACTACCGCGGCGAGATGGAGGGAAGGGAAGGGAGGGGAGGGAGAGGAGACGGCGAGGCGCGCCGTGCGAGGAAGGCGTGAGGTAGGAGCTAAAGCCCTGCAGCAGACCACTGTTCGCCAGCCACCGGGGCCATTGCGACATGTGCAACACCCGACCTACTTTCGAAACATCCCGATGAAACATTTGCAACATTTGTCTGAAGAAAGATGAAACATTTGAAACATACGTCTGAAACACTTGAAAACCATTGCAATACGTACACAACATCCAAATAAAACACCTAAAACATGTGTGAAACATATGCAACATCCAGATAAACACACTTACAACATACATCTGAAAAAACAGGTGAAACATTGGGAACAAACATGTGCAACATAAGTGTACAACCATTGCAACATATGCAACACCCCGACCTACTTTTGCAACATCCATACGAAACCCTTGTAACATACCTTTGAAACAACTGAAACACTTGAAACATACACTTGCAACATGTGCTTTCCGCGCAATGTCACCTTACTGCTTGGACGAACCTTGTGGAGTTCGACGCCGGCGCGGAGCTCCATGCCACGGAGTGCTCGGAGGTCGTCGGTGCGAAGATCGTCGGTGGCACGGACCTCAGTGTGGCCGCGGTAGGCGGATGGAGTACGGCCGTGATGGGAGGCGCGAGTTCAGACGGCGTGCGGGCGGTGCCGGCGAGTGGCACAGGCAGATCTGTATTAGCGAGGCCGGCACGGGCAAGCAGAGTCCGTCCTGCGAACGTGCGACGCGTAGATGCGTAGATACAGATGAGTCCGTGCATGAGTGGACGAGACGGACGACCCTGACTTATCATTCTCGCTTCTCTTAGCATTGATTTCTTAATTGATTGGATGCAAAGATGCCAAGATATACCGTAGCTTTGATTGGTTTGAGGGACTATGTGAATGATTTACTACAATCGAGCTAGCTAGAAATTTCACAATACGTACTTCGATTTTCATCAGGCGCTTATATATATAAACAAGCAAATTCCCGTGTGCTCCGCGTTCCAAAGTATCGATTGATGAGATTGAGACGTCTGATCTCGGTCACTGGTTCATAATCGCACGGCCACAGAAGTCCAGCTAGAACCGTACGTACGTGCAGTACGTGGCGTCGTGCGTGGCGGGCATGCATGCGCGCGGTGAACATCCACATGCCCGCGTACTTGCACAGTTTTCAAAGCTGGCTGTCCTGTGAGGTTCCTGCAAGTCTGCGTGTGCTGTGCATGGGAGGCGTCCACTTCACAGAAGCTTCGTCGGTGATCCACCATCCAGCTGCCTGCTCAGCTCAGCTAGTCAGCTCTGCCGCCGTGTGCATGGCTTTTCAAACAGTGACCAGCACCGCGACAACCCAACAGCTCCAGATAGCTACCTCGTCGTCGTCCTTCCTCTCGACGTCCTCTCCTCCTCCATATATACACGCACACGCTTGGGTTGTCACCGAGCTCGATCAGTGATCATCAGTTCCACCGCGCCCGCAGATCACACAGCTAGCGAAGCCATCAAGACGTACATGTACGTACGGAGAGATCCATCGTACGTGACGACGACGAATCGATGGCGCCGACGACGACGACGACCGTGCCGCCGCCTGCGAGATCAGCGAGGTCGCTAGCGGTGGCCGGGCACGTGCGGTCGGCCAGCGTGCCGTGCCACACGCACCCGCTGCTGGCGGACGTGGACGACCAGCTCCTGGCGCTGCGGTCATGGACGTCCAACCCGGGGCCCAAGTACCCACTATCACTGGCACACGTCCGCGCGCTCCTCTGCGTGCTGGACGAGCTGCTGCGCCTCCCGCTGGCGCAGGCCGCGCTGTCCCGCGCCGCCGGCACCGCCGACTCCGCCGACGGCCTGCTGGACGGCTTCCTCGTCCTGGCCGACGCCTTCGGCACGTTCCTGGCCGCGCTGGTGGCGCTCCGGCAGCACGCGGCCGAGCTCCGCGCCGCTGTGCGCAGGCGCGACGGCGCCAAGCTGGCCTCGGCCGCGCGCGCGCAGCGGCAGGCCGGCAAGGAGCTCGAGCAGCTCGCCGCGGCTGTCGCGCGCGAGGCCGCCAGGTGCGCCCGCCCAGTAGCCACCGGTGCGCTGCTGAACGGCGCGCCCGCGGAGGCCGAGGTCGCGAGGGCCGTCGCCGAGGCCGTCAACGACACCGCGGCGGCCGCGGCCGCCGTGTTCCTCGAGGTCGGCGCCGTCGCCGATGCCGCGGCGGCGCTGGCGTCGCCGGCCTCGGCTTCGCCCAAGAAGAGGCTGCCGTCGCTGTCCAAGAGCAAGCAGAGGACGGTGCTGGGTGACGGGGAGGAGCGGCGGGAGGGTGCGGCGCTGGAGAAGCTGCAGGAGCTGGAGCAGTGCGTCAGGGAGCTGGAGAGCGAGAGCGAGAAGGTGTTCAGGAGCCTCCTGCAGACCAGGGTTTCCTTGCTCAACATTCACACGCCAACATTTTAGTTTACAGCTTAGCTTGGTGTGAATTAAGGTGGATAGAATGCGATGCATGCATGCACAGGACCTGAACAAAACCAAATAAAGCTGTATAATTATGTATTAAGATAAGAGGTTAGTATTTTTTAGGCTGCGATCATCAGTGTTCATGCACGAGCCAATGCAATACGTGCTTGTGTGTGTATGTGATTACAGCGGTGAGATAATAATAAGATTGGGTTCTTTTTGGCAAAATAAAGAGTATTGGTCCATGCTTACGCAAAATACTCTGTTTCATATATAGACACTGCCCTATTTTTAGAAAAAAAGAGGTATTTATTCTGGTCTCTACATCAGCTGTGCATCTTTCCAAACAAAATTAAAAATTTCTGCCTCCAACCGAAAGAACTAGCAAAAACTCAAACAATACTTCGAGCACAAAGCACAAATTCAGACGACAAAAGCTAAGCATTGAGCCTATTAGAAAACAGACTCATGTGTTGGCAAAAATTGTCATGACCACTGTTTCCAACATACAGCAAATGCCCATTTCATAATTGACCGAATACTCTTCTTTTGTAATTGGGTCTAAAAGCGAATCTAGCCCTGAAAATATCCTTTTCCCTCCGTCCCTAAAAAAAGTCATTCTCACTTTCTAAAAGGTCAACAACTTTTAATTTTGACCAAATATATTTAACAAAATATTAATATTTATGATATATAATTAGTATCATTAGATAGATCGTTGAATATACGTTTATAATAAACTTATTTGGAGATATAAATGTTGCACGAATTTTCTATAAACCTAGTTAAAATTGAGAAAGTTTGACCTGCACGATTCCCATTGCGACTCTTTTTTAGGGATGGAGTGAGTATATATAAAATAATTTTTTTTGTGAAATACAACAACATTTCTACTCAATCAAATAGACCACCATATCACATTTGGCCCACCCAAATTTGGAGACGCTACTTTGGCACTATTGCTTGCAGCCAATTCCCAAATAAATTAGCTAATAAGTTCTGTGGCAGTTGTAAACCAAAAGTGACTTGAAGTGCTCTCCGAATGAATATAGAGACATGGTAGCCAAAATATATATGTTGGATAGTTTCCTTATTATGTAAACAACAATTTTCACTATCTTCCAATGTCTTTTGCTTTATAATTAAAAAATAAAAAGGCAGATAGTAGGAAACATGTCAGTGACTTGAAAAATTTTAGGAGATGTGCTAGCTACGCTCTTACCTCCACGGTTTTTTTTCCTCGAATACATAGAAGATTTGTGTATCATTGTATTTAAGAAAAAAAGTTCAATCATACAAACTACGCTTCTGACAAGCGTTTTAGGAGGTCTTACAGTCGTATGCTAGACCATCCTAGCAAACAGTTTCAAGCTTCAATATTACATATATGGTCTACAACCGAGCTAAAAGCAGCGCTGCAACCTATGAGTTAGGTGTCACCATTGCTGGCTGCGCGGCCCTCCTTTTTGCATATGAAAAGAGCGCTCTTTTGCCGGCCCTGTAGTTGGTCTTACCTCCGCGCTAGCTAGGTAAGATTTCTGGCTCTCTCTATGATTGGGTATGTGCTGCTCCTAGTTAGCCAACTCGACAGCCGCTGGGGACACCCTTACTATCACATAGGATATCCTATACAAAAATACAAAAATTTAGGCCTGTAAACTTATGCACGCCTGTCTCTGTGTTTCTCTCTAGTCTCTTACTCTCTTCACACGTTTTAGAGACAGCTCCGTCCTAGGTTAAGCTCCTTGAAGCATATCATGCAAACGACGATTACATACATGTAGATCAATCTGTCGTCAGGCGACGCTGCTTCCACTTCCACACGCGCATACAAAAATATAATACGAGTAGTCAAGCATGCAAGCATGCATGTGATTTTGCATCGGTCTGCATGCTACAGATTAGCATAGAACCCAATAACCCATGCATGCGCGTAAGCATTCATAAGGTGTAAAACGTGCGCAGTTTTTGTTCCAAAAAACTGACAACTACAATGACACGCTGTCCAAGTCTCCATGCACCAAGCAACACTGCTATTGCTATATTTTTTTAAAAAAATGGAGAAGTGATACTCTGTTTTGCTTTCTACTCTGTTTCGCTGTCTGAACCGTGTTACAGTCTTGCAAAGCTGTTCTTTTAGCCTGGGAATGGGAGGGAGCCGCTGAAACCTGAGAGCAAGGAGAGATAGATAACGCAACCAAAAGCCCTTGGCATCTTAATTTGGGCCATTGGCCCATGCCACGCCCTGGCCTTCTCTGATCAGCCCATTCAATCTTTAGCGCACAGATTGCGGGCCGGTCAATCGGACATTCCCATCAGCCTACAACCATCACAGATTGATTGGAGAGTGTATGTTTTTTTCCCTGAAACACTCGCCTCTATGAATGAGCACATCACTTTCCACTCAAAAAAAAGTATCATTAATAAACCATGAAATAAATCTAGTATCCACGTAATTAGGATGACTAAGTTACACCCCAAGAAACTTAATCAGCTACAGCTGGAGAGTGCTTGTTTTTAGAGTCAAAGGGGGAAAAAAGATGAAACCATCTTATGAACATGAAGATCGGTCACACACCTCAAGGGTCGCATGAGGGTCGTAGGGACCGCTCAAGGATTGATCCGCAAGAAGGCCATCTTCAAGGGTCGCAGGAAAGATCGTAGGAAGATCGGTCACACAACCTTTGAACGTTGGGAAGCTAAAATTAGACGGCTTCACCAGGGGTTGGACCAAAAATATTAACAGGGCATACAAAAAGAGAAAACAAAATTGCTTGATACGTTGGATGAGTTAGACAAAAGACCATTGTGCGCGGAGATTAGCATTGTGTGGGTGTCGCCGTCAACTGTCGCTGTGCTAGGTCTTGTCGCCGACGTGGTCTCCCTCGCCGCGTCGCTGATCTCCGGCGCCGCAGATTCAGCCGCGATGCTGTCCCTGTTGCACCCTGGCTCCGTGCTCGCGGCTCCACAGTCGTCTGCGCCGCTAGATGCCGGGCATGGTGAGCAGACGTCGAGGCTAGGGCCACGGGCCCACCCCAGACGCAGGCGCGTCAGCGGTACAGTGGTGCTAGCGGTGAAGAGGTGGACTGGTGTCCGACGTGTGGGGAAGGAGAGAGGGATTAGAGAAGATCACATGCGGGCCCGCAGGCAGTGTCTTGGGGCATTTTGGCTCATACTAAATTAATGTAGCATGTATGTGGGCCCAATGTCGTTGGATACATAGAATATGGCATGGTTGAGACAATAGATGAATTGTAATGGCATGGTTCCGAATAGACAGGGACTGCGAATAGACAATTAGTAATGATAGTTTTTCAAACTTGCAAAATTGCAATGGCACAAATCCAAATAACCCTATGGCGCATACAAAATTAGTGAACCATCACATAAGATGATATCCTATACTGCATCCATACTAAAAAAAATGAAGTCATTTTGGACAGCGACATGGCCTCCAAAGCATAACCTTGACTTCTTATTTTTATAAAAATATTTATCGAAAAGTGATATATTTATATTTTTATGAAAGTATTTTCCAAGATAAATCTATCTATATGGTTTTCACATTTCCAAACTCAATAACTTAAAAGTTATTTATGATTTATATTCCAAATGTTTGACTCGAGCCTTATCCAAAAAGGACTTTATTTTTTCCTATAGAGAGAGCATAAAAATTTAGGCCTGTAAACTTATGCACGCCTATCTCTGTGTGCTTCCACTTCCCAATCACATACAAAAAATACAATACGAGTAGTCAAGCATGCATGCATGCATGTGATTTTGCATCGGGTTGCATGCTGCACAATTGCACATTAGCGTAGAACCCAATGCAATAACCCATGCATCATGCATGATGCATACGCGTAAGCATTCATACGGTGTAAATTGTAAAACGTGCGCAGTGTGTGTTCCGGAAATCTGACAACTAGTACTACAACGACACGCTCTCCAAGTCTCCATGCACCAAGCAACACTGCTATTGCTTTTATAACATTTTTAAAAAAGAAAAATCTGAAGGAGTGATATTCATACTCTGTTTTGCTCTGTTCTACCCTGTTACGCTGTATGAACCGTGTTGCAGTCTTGCGGACCAGTGATTTTGTGGCCTGGGAATGGGTGGGAGCTAGCAGCTGAAACCTGGACATGGGGAGAGCAAGGAGACAAATAGATGACGCAGCCGAAACAAAACAAAAGAGACCAGGTTCCTATCGGCTATCCAGCTGCCGACAGTTGCCTATCGGCCTTCCAGCTGCCGACAAGGCCACGGACGGGTCTGGCTCGTACATCCTAGTGGGCCTCGGCTTCGCCCAAGAAGAGCCGGATGCCGCCGCTGTCCTGGAGCAAGCAGAGGACAGTGATGGGTGACGGTGAGGAGCGGCGGGAGGGTGCGGCGCTGGAGAAGCTGCAGGAGCTGGAGCAGTGCGTCAGGGAGCTGGAGAGCGAGAGCGAGAAGGTGTTCAGGAGCCTCGTGCAGACCAGGGTTTCCTTGCTGAACATTCACACCCCAACATTTTAGTTACAGCTTAGCTTGGTGTGAAATGAATCAAGGTTCATGCATGCAACGCAAGCACACGACCTGAACATGACCAAATAAAGTTGTACAATTATTATTAAGAGGTTAGTATTTTTTTAGGCTGCGATCATCAGTGTTCATGCACGAGCCAATGCAATACGTGCTTGCATTGTATGTGATTACAGCCGTGAGAGAATAATAAAAGATCGGGTTCTTTTTGGCAAAATAAAGAGTATTGATCCGTGCTTACGCAAAATACTCTTTGTTTCATATATAGACACTACCCTATTTTTAGAAAAAAAAGAATAGGCTTTATTCCGACCTTGGCATATGAGTTGTGCACTCAACCAAACAAAATTAAAATTAAAATTTCAATCTCTGAACAAAAAAACTAGCAATAGTCAAAAAAAAAAGCACAAAGCAAAAATTCAGACAACAAAAGCTATTACATTGAGCCTATTAGAAGATACCTTTTGTAAAAGGGATTGGGAACCTCGATCCAATATAAAGCCTCGGTCTCACCGTTACAACATACCTCATAATGTATCTAGCTATACTAATTTGGTGGTGCTATTTTCTATTAATTTAATTAAATTTAAAATATTTTAACTTAGGACAACTCTATAAATTGATTTTTGTTGAGACGAAGTGAGTGCCTCATTAATACAGAGTATCTCCTTTATAGGCGTAGCTGTTCCGGTATGCAATACCGGAGCGACTAGTGTCCATACGTCCGGCGCGAGGATGCATCAGGACGCCCGCACAGCCTGCCCCCGTGCGCTGATTTTATTCCCGCCCTACACGCGCACCATCCTGTCATAGCGCCCACGCGTCCACACGACTCGCCTCGCATGCGTAGCCCGCCCTGTCTACCTCGATTCGAGGCTGTTCGCCCCGTCGCACACACGCACCCCACCCCCGTCGCGCCCCGACCGGCTGCCCCCAATGCGCCCCGTCTGCAGGACACCGGCACGCCGCGCGCCACATCCGCCGACCCCCAGCTCGCGGTGCCCCCATTATTACCCAGCGCCCGTGCCATGCCACCTCACTCCCTGCGCCCCTTCACTCTCTGAATAACATGAAACACGTGCAACATGAAACACTTGGATACAGCATCCGTATGAAACGGATGAAACATCTAGAACATACACTTGCAACATATGTGTAAAATATATGCAACATCAGATAAAAACACTTGTAACTTGCAATAAAAAAACATTTACTGCAACATAAGACTGAAACAACTGAAACATTTGGAACATATTATTGCAACATATGTGTAAAACATATGCAACATCTAGATCCGAGCGCTTGCAACATGCGTCTGAAATAGATGAAATATTTTGAACAACACCTCTGAAACACTAGCAACATGTGCAACATCTCCGATCTACTTTTGCAACATCTATATGAAACAATTGCAACATACCTCTGAAAATATTTGAAACACTGAAACATACACTTGCAATATACGCTTTCATCACAACATCTCCTTATTGAGGTCATGCGTCACGGCGGCCACGACCTTCTGGTGGAGAACGCTGGCTCTAGTGACACCCTAGCAACACCTTGGCGCGCGCGCGCGCGGGGGGGGGGGGGGACGGGACACGGTGCGTAGCAGCGAGGGCGCTGCGTGCAGTGAGGTGGAGCGGGCGCGGTAGGGGATGGAGCATGGCGCGGCGTGGGATGAGAGCGCGGCGCTGGATGGGGGAGCCGTGTGGCGCGAGACGGGGTGCACGGCAAGGAAAACGGCAGTAGCCGAGCAGCGAGCACACGCGCAGCCGCACGCGATGGGCGAGCACGGGAGTGAGATATTTTGAGAGGGAAAAATTGGTTCTATAGCATTAAAAGGTTACGATCTTCGTAAAATACCGCTAAAAAATTTTTGGCCCCATGAAATACCACCGAAAGTTGCCACCATAAACTGAAACTACCATTCCGTTAGTTTTTTTTTTTGCCGCTGAGCCGTTAATTGAGACCAAAATACCCCGCAATCTAGCAGGAACATGAAGTCGTGAATGCATGATCCAGATGCGCACTGCAGGAGTCATGGCCGACGCAGCATGTAGTCGAGGAGGAGCCGTGGCGCGTGTGGAGCAGCCCGCGGTGGTCGGCAGAGGTGGCGCGCCTGTGCGTGGGGAGCAGCCCGCGGCGGCCGATGGAGGCGGCGCGGCCTGCGCGTGGGGAGCGGTCCGCGGCCGTAGACGAGACGGTGCGGCCTGCACGCGGGGAGCAGTCCGCAACGGCCAGCGGTGCGGCGCGGACTCAGTGCGCAGAGCGGCCCGTGTCGACCGGCGGGGCAGCATGGCCTCCGCGCTAGGAGCGTTCCGCGGCGGCCAGTGTAGCTGGCGAGGCCTCCGCGTGGGGGGCGACCCAAGGCAGCCAACGGAGGCGGCGCTGGCGCATGGAGCTCGCGCTGATTCTAGCGAAGGCGGCATTCAGGGCCGGCGCTCCCAGCAGCAGGCGGAACATGGAATCGAGCGCAGACTCCTGTGCCTGTATAAGGGCAGACCCAGTGCCAGAGGCTCCCACACGAGTGGGGTCTGGAGTGAAAGACAGATAGGATATGCAAGGGCAAATAGGTCATTCATATTTGGATTTTGGGTTAAATTGACGTTTTTGTATGTAAAAACTGATAGAATGTGCCATGTTCACCTGTCTTATAAGCCGTACTTTTTCAATCAACGAACAGTATTTTTTTTTTCATAATAAATCAGCGAATGGTCCTTTCAGCCATGGCTTTTCAGCCAAGCGAACAGGCCTGTTTCAATTAACGGTGCCAACTTTAAGTGATATTTTACGGGGCCAAAATTTTTCTATGGTATTTTACGGAGGTCGCACGATGCTATAGAATCAATTTTCCCTTTCGAGAGATACATGGGGAGAAGCAAGGAAACATGCCTGGGCCGCGCTGGCCAAGGAAACGGCGTGCCCGCTCCTAAGCGTTATCAATGCAATACCGTTCAGGTGAGGACGTGAGGTAGCGAGGTCTTGTCGGTGCCAAACTGCCAGCAGTGTCAATCAACACTCAACACACTCCAGTCCTCGTCAACGCGTCGCTGTTTCAGAGACGCGCACTGGCGCGGGCCCCGCCAGGACAAAGTCAAAAAAAAGTAACGCGTTGGTGATGTTTCAGAGTACATGGCCCGCTGATGCTTGCAGCTATATATGGGAACCGGCCGGGCGGGCTCGGTGCGCATGGGTTGCAAGTTTGCATCTAGCTAGCGAGCTCACCGTGCCGGCAGCATGGCGGCTGTGTGGCGGGAAGCATGGAGGTGGACGGTCGCATCCACCAACCGAGGCGGCGGCGGCGACGACGATCCTGTGCATCCACTACCGCAACCTGCTCTGCTTGATCACAGTTACGACCAGGGTTAAAAAAACCGGTCGGTTTACCGCGGTAAACCGCGGTAACCGCCCTAACCGGACCGGTCCGGTTCCGGTCCGGTCCGGTTAGGTATTTTCCAAATTCAAATTTAAAATTTGAAAAAAAAAATGCTGAAAAAATTCCTAAAAATAGTTCATGATTTATAGAAGCCAATGGTGTAAAAATTTTTCAAATTGGAGTTCGTTTAGTATTTATTTATACGTATAGAAGTTTGAAAAAAAGAAAAAAATCCCGGTCCCGGCTCGTTAAGGCCCCCAAATTCAAATTTAAAATTTGAAAAAAAAACAAAAAATGCTGAAAAAATTCCTAAAAATAGTTCATGATTTATAGAAGCTAATGGTGTAAAATTTTTTCAAATTTGAGTTTGTTTAGTATTTATTTATACGTATAGAAGTTTGAAAAAAAAAAGAAAAAAAATTCCAAACTCAAACCGAGCGGTAAACCGGTCAAACCGGCCGGTTACCGCTCCAAACCGGCCGGTTTACCGACCGGAAACCGAACCGAAGAACATTTGAATTCAAATTTGAATTCGGCCGGTTACCGACCGGTTTACCGGTAAACTGACCGGTAAACCGCTACCGCCGGCCGGCGGTTACCGGAAACCGGTCGGTAAAAAAAACCCTGGTTACGACGTCAACTGTGGAGCCAGCAGCACCGCTTCAGGTACCACCCTGTCCAACACTGCCACCACGTACGCCACCAGCACCGCCGCGTCCCTTCCGTTCCCATTCACCGCCGCCGCCGGGGGCGTCACGGGCGAAGAGAAGGCGGCGATGCGGGAGCACATCAGGGACCTCATGATCCATGGATCCCGTGGTGGATGTGGAGCGGCTACGACCACTATCGGCAACGGCGGCGGCGGCGGCGGCAGCAGCGCACTGGGCAAGTGGCTCTCAGAGCTTCAGGTCAGCTGGGTTCTGCACCTCGCCCAGCTGAACGCGGCGTCCGCGGGGAGGACCTTCGTGTCGCGGCGACTCCAGCACACCGCACGCACCTGGGTCCTAGCTGTACACGCCATCGGCAGGTGCGTTGCTAGCTTCACTGGATGGTGTAGTAGCCAGGAGCAGCAGGAGGAAGCTCTGCCCTGGCCACCTGCTTCTGAGCTGGTAGGATTTGTCGCAGCAACCTTCTTGCTCATGCTTCCTTTCGTCGACGCCGTCGTTGCACTGGACGACGTCATTAACCCTGCTAGCACTAGCATTAGCAGCGACGACTATGGCCATGGTGGCATGGTTTCTGGCAACAAGGGTGCAGTGGCATCGGCTCACAAGTTCCGGACACTGACAGATGTCCGTGGGGCTCTGTCCGGGGTGTCAGAGCAGGTCCAGCTCTGGCACTCGTGTCTCAGTTCCTCCTGTTCGTCATCAACCGACGCAGAAGCTGCGAGGATAAGCGGGGAGATGATAAGCCTGCTGTTAGCGAAGCTTGACAAGGTGGACGAGGCCATGCGGAACACAAGAGACTGCATCAGGACTCACTTCATGTCCTTGACGGCTGACGACCATGGCCATGACTACACAGCAGCATCAGGACTCGATCCATCACCTGATATTCATGTTGCCACCGAGTTCGCAGTAAGCTACATCACTGTGCTATCGACTAGTTTAAGCTACAACCGTTCATCAGTGGATCCTCCTACTGCATATGAAGCATCTCTGGCTCTCAGTGAGAATAGTACCAGTTCTACAACCAACCTGAACATGGTGATCATCCGTTCCCTAGAAGAAAGCCTCACCAGAGTGTCGCAGTCATTCGCGGATCAGAGCCTTAGGTTTCTATTCCTGGCCAACAATTTCTACTTCCTATGGCACCAACTGCTTTCTCAAAATCTACTTTTGGATGTCCCAACGGATGCCCTGATTCGCAAGATTGACAGTTACATAAACAGTTATCTGCAAGTATCCTGGACGCCGGTGTTGAAGCCCTTGCATAGTCATTCACCTTGTTGCTTTTTCTTTACAAGATACTCAGCACAGCGCAAGTTCTTGTCGGAGTTTGAGAAGACCTGCGCTGCGCAGAAACTCTGGAAGGTTCCAGACCCAGAGCTAAGGAAAGTACTGCGAATAACCATCGTCGATAAAGTCATTTCATCCTTCACAAAGTTCTTGGAGGATGGTGGCATCAGCGCTTCAAGAGTCATCATTAGTCCCGAGAGCTTGCAGGAGATGTTGGAAGAGTTATTTGAAGGATAAATAACCGGTGCACCACAAGTTACCAACATTCAGTTAGTATTTGCTTCCATCTATGTCCATCGTTTCATTGTGGTTTTAAATGAGAAATGATCTTCAAACGACTTGACTTATGGATCGAGCTGCCGACTAAAAATGGAAGCACTACAAGTAATAATTTTGTTTTGGCTGCTGTAACTTTGTCAAATTTGTAGTTGAGGTATTCAGTTCAATATAATGCAGATCTCGCTCTCTATATGCAAAAATTGCAGTAAGACATTCTGATTTTAGCAATTAGCCCCTGTATTCGCTGCTAATGTGTATGTTCCTATTTTCTTGTCGAATATGGAGCAACCACTTCCTGGAGTAGTGTAATTTGCAATCCACATGGAAAGACTGTACCAAAACAATGTCAACTTCATGGCCTCAGGGGATGCACTCAGAGGCGGAGCCACCTATAGGGCGAGGTAGGGCGTCCCCTCGGGCGACCAAGCTCTGAGGTCCGAGAATCAGATCGAGCTATGGGAGGTCTGGAGGTTGAAGACGATCTGCGTTGTTGGGCTGTGTGACCAACAAGGCCCAATGGCCCATCATCACTCTTACCTGTTCGGCCCACACAAGCGCACAGTCCACCGTTTGGCCTCTTGGCTAGGATTAAATGAATGAATGGATAGTGGGGAATAAGGGGAGGGATAGGGAAAGAGAAATGAATGAATGACTAGGATTAAATGAAGTGTGAAGAATGGATGGCTAGGATACAATAGTACCTTTGAAGGGTGGGATATCATTTCCCTATCCCGCTAGAAAAACCAGGTGCAGCTTTGCCGCGCACCCTCGTTTGAGGGCACCAGTCCATGCATGTCAAGTGGATCTTGGAGAGCTGATCCGTAGGGAGCTTTTTTTTGTTTGTTCACCCGTGCTGTTTCCACTGGATGGTTACTTATGAGAATTAATCCCTGAGAAGGTAAAATGGTCGCTGCATAAGTATATGTTATATTATATATTAAATCCAATATAGGTCTTACGATGAGTTCCAATGGTGCCAACGGGGATCGTCCTGCGTAAAGTACACAGTAGCAATCATGTTTTTGCTTGTCAGATACTGATAATATGAAACCAAGATTTTTGCTCATTGCCTCTTGTTACAAGTGTAGCATTTGAGAATTGTATGGTGACTGCTTACCGGTGTTTAATTTGTGGTAGGAAATATAACATGATGCCCAATAATAAATAAAGGCCCTATGATACAGCCATTGCCAAATTCCATTGCTGAAAATGTGATCATCCAAAGACAAGGAAGTTGCACTATAGAAAACTCCGATTTTGATGAAACGATTTGGACATGCCAAATGACCTTTGATGCTGGTGGAGCAGTGTGAAAAGCCTGAGAAGCCTTTTTTGCTCTCATTTGTAAATTCTCTGATGTTTGCAGAGTAGCTATGGCCATCCCTTTGGACTTCAGTCTCTTCCTCATCAAGAATCAATCCATGGAAACAGTATGCAGCAGCCTGGAAAGAGGGAAAACAAAAACAAAATGATACTATTTAAATGTAGACAGATGAAAGGATAATAATGCATTAGAGAAAATATTTGTGCTCTGCCCAGGAAATTAATTTAAGTGGCTTATCAATGATTGTAAATGCAATTTAGAAACCAAAATGATGAAAGAAATAGAGTAAGGTCATGTGTGCTCCTTCACTTGAACACATTTTTATTTTACAAACAGAACATGTTTTCTCCCCCATCTATCTGACAAAGGTGGCTCTGGAACTTTTATTTATCTTAATACTAGATACATAACTATCATCAAAGATAATAAAGAGGAGTTTACTAAGCATCATTAGTTAATCTTTTACATTCATACATAGCTACCAGTTTGGGGAAAAGAAAAAGAAACATGTGCATTTAGATTGAAACAACTACTGTCTTGTTCCAGTAGCATACCTGATTGTGAATGGCTGCCAATTCCTGTTGTAACTGAACTTACAATGTCACTTCTACCAAATCGCTAAATTCTAAAAAGGGTGCATCCACTTAAATAATTTCATTGTAGATACCTGCAAGTAATCACACAACAGAAGAACAAAAGTCGCACTTAAATAATTTCGTTGTAGATACCTACAAGTAATCACACATCAGAAGAACAAAAGACGCACTTAAATAATTTCGTTTCTAACTAATTTGACCTTCCAAGTTCAGGCGGTATGAGCCCAACTAATCTGTGATGTGTAAGAATCCTGAATGGAGTAGTTGGATGGTTTTGCTAATTTGATATGACATACTGAAATGCCATGCTCTAAATTTGAAAAATGCCATTCTATAAATATTTAAGCAGAGCAGGGGACAAAAGGTAAGACATGCCATTCCAGTTTGATGAGAAGAATCGAACTTCTACCAGTAATATTAATTTTAAATGATATGTACACGTGGGACACAACTATTTCAGTAAATATTGGCACTTATCCATGCATTCTGTTTATTATCTCCATTGATGCAATCCTCCATGATAGAAAGACAACAGAATGTTCATGTTTAAGCTCATGGGTTGTTGATCGAATACTATCATATCATAAAACACCAGAGTAGGTACGTCTCCTGGAAACGCGCTACCTTGGAGGCATTTCCTCAAGCAGTGGCTGGGCATCGTCCATGGATGCCACTCTGGCCACTGAGGAGCTGGTCGGTGCTCTGCAGCGTAGGAGCTCGCATAGGGGCGCAATGGAGATGCACAGCAGTACAGCACTAATACCTCTTCCATGTGCGGCAAGAAGCAGGATATGGATGATGAGTGGGTGAATGTGTAGCAGAAACACAGCGTACCCGACGTGCCCGTTCTGAGGGCCCATCATCTTCTCGGGCCAGACTGATGAACGGCGAGCGACGCGGCAAGCGGAAGCGGAACAAGGCGCGAGCGGCGCGGAAAGCAGGGGTCTGTAGGCCGATATCTCATGCCGCGGCCGAGGAAGAAGGAGGGGCCTTCGGTCGAGGGCGGTGTGGTAGAGAGGCGCCCGAGCGGCCGAACGGGTTCACGAATATTCTCAAGCGCCCGTTTTCTTGCCTGCTTAATGGGCTACAGACCCGCTACCACGAGTTGGATCGATCCGAGGCGACGTAGTGATTTTTCCTTTTTTCTGTGATTGTTGAATACTTGAATTGGTCACTGGTGCTGGTGGTCTGGTGGATGCTGATGGATGGGGGAGGAGATGAAGTCATGGGGAGAAGAAATGAAGCTAGAGCCGGTGATAGGTCTAACAGAGGCACGGCGAGTAGGCCGGCAGCTCCAGCTCCATTGAGCCAGAAGCGATATAAGAAGCTAGGTATTGCCATTAATCTATTGCAAATTGGTGCTTGATTACTTGTTGGTCAATGAAATAGATAGAGATTGATCTTTGATTAGTGAAATCGATTCAATGGTTATGCAGCATTTCAATTGCTGATTTGTAAATGATAATAATTATTAGAAACTATATAGAAGTCTCATTTAATTGTATCTATTGGTTTACAGGTTTCGCAATAAAGTTGGTTGAAAGTAAGACACACCTTGCTTTTCCATTGGTTTGCAGGTTTGGCAATAAAGTCTCATTTAATTATTAGATTGGTGATCAACTTGAGGCATTCATTTTACATGTGCAAAGAGTTGATGGTAAATTATAATCTGGATTATGGAACAAAAATTCTACTTATGTGCTTTTCATGTGAAAGGTAATCATGTTCAAACTTTTTCTGTATCATTTGTTTGCTGAATTACATATTAGGGTATAATTGTTACGTGATATATACATACATAGTTAGACTGATATATCATTGAAGTTCTGTATATGTATATAGCGGTCCGCCCTACCTCATTTTTTCGGCTAGATCCGCCACTGGATGCACTGTGATATTTAGTCGCAGATGAAGAAGTCTAAAGCTGTGCTTGGTTTAGGATTTGAGATCCTTGTTTGGCACAGCTGAAACTTATGCAGAAGTTATCTTATGGCTGGCTCTGCTGCAAGAAAAAGCTGAGCGCCTGTCGAGTCATTTTAATTTATGGATCGGTTAGATGCTGAAACATGTCGTAAAATTGTGAAATGTGCCTAGAATGGCCTGAGGGCTATGCAACTTGTGTAATGAACTAGTCTTTCTCCATGTTCGTAAATTGTGACACTATTTTTGACATTTTGATATATCTACATTTGGGGATATGAGTAACTTTTGGCAAAGGTAATTATGCCAATAATAATGATTTGATTAGATTCGTAACTTTTAAGAAAATTAAGAACATCCACCGATACTGACTTGGAATCAAATATCAATCCCTCTTCCATTCAAAGCAGTCTGAATCTTATGACCGAACGACTTTGTGAAACTGCTAATGTATGAAGTTGAAAGACTCTGAGGGCCCATCACGGCCTTGCGATCAAGGCCTTAGAACGCAGTCGTATAGGAAAGAAGACCCATCAGGTTTCACGGGCCACTAGAAACGTGGGCGCGGCTTTGCCACACCTACTCTTGTGATTGGGCCAGTGTCAATTAGAAGTTGACGTTAAAAAAAATAAAAAAAATAATTAAAGCAGCTTGATGGCTTCCATATATCCATTTTTATAGAAGCAGTTTCTTCTTTAATGAAGTCTATAAATGTAGATTATTGAGGAGCTCTATTGATCAAAGTTTTTTATTGAGCTCCTAATCACTCTATTTGATCTTGATGTAGTATGGAGTAGCTGCCTGTGCGGATTAACTTGTGCAATTTTAAATACAAAGTGAAACAAGTGAGCCACAATTAGAATTGACTGGTGCAATTTCAAAAGGATCAAAAGCTTACTGCCATTAACATTGTAGTGGAGGCTGGTAGGCGGTGTCTCCTCTGTTTATGGAGACGAAAGCATGACTCATGCGACGGTATAGCCAGGGGCAAAGCTGTAGTGTGCTCAGGGGGTGCAAATGCAACTCCCACCCACAACACACACATAATAAAATGAAAAATCAATTATAATGACTAAAATTCCACCATGTACGCACCCTCCATGACATAAGTTCATGCACCACAAGGTAAGTGCACCTCCCTTTAATCTCCTCTAGCTTCGCCACTGGGTATAGCCATAGTTTATGCCATTGGGGAACACAGGCAAACAAACCTTTGGTCGATCGGATAAAAAATAAGACCTGTTACTATGCGTGAGGTAAGATGTCACGTTAAAAAAAGTACTGGTAATACGTAACAAGGTGGCATAATGTTCATGCGAGTAATGCATCTTTTCCTATAAAGATTATTAATTTGATAATCGAAAGTTCAGAAACATGTAAGCAAGCGCAGCGTGGTTCCCGTCCGTCTGCACTACATGAGTCCAAGATACGGTAGGGGAACAGGCACTGCGAGTAGCGGGGGAAGGAGACTGATACTGCCCTTGCGGCTGCGAGGTTCGACGAAGTCCGAGCGCCTGAGTCGCAGCACAGGCAACGCCGGCGCCGTCACCCCGAATCCGGCCTGTTTCCCCGGCGCGGTTCACGGCCATCATCCAAGCACTCGTCGCCAGGCTGGGTGGGCACTATCGCTGGACGCTGGGAGTATCAGCAGCTGGTTGCCTCAGCTGCTGCCGGCTGGGCTGGCTGCTGCTCCCCTCACAAGTTACTGTAGGGCAGCCAGCCGCAGGTGCTGAAACCAGCAGCCGAACAGGCTGAAAGGTTGGAGATTAGTATCTGGGGCATGTTCAGATACCCTCCAAATTAAGTTTTTTCACTCTCTCTCCATTACATTAATTTTTGGACATATGTATGGAGCATTAAATATTGATAAAAAAATAACTAATTGTATAGTTTGGTAGTAAATCACGAAACGAATCTTTTAAACCTAATTAGTCTATGATTGAATACTAATTAACAAATATAAATGAAAATGCTACAGTAGCTAGAGTTCAAAAAAAAATGCAATGTAAACAAGCCCCTGTTCACATTGCGTCCACCACCGGCCTCTTGCTCTTGCCTATTCTTTTTTGCGTGTTTGACTGGAAGTTGGAAGGGCAGAGACCCAAGAATATCACGGGTAAACAGGTAAGAGAGATAGGGTCGTGACCTGTCCATAACTCTCTGCAGGCGACCGGAAGATCCTCACGACCGATGCATGTTAGCCACACGATTCAGTGTACGCCTAATCGGATGGCAAAGATTTCACGACCCGAAGATACGTGTATATATTATTATTATTATTATTTTTGCAATGGAAGTGTGGCAACGCATTGACAGTAGCTTATATGAAAGGCGATGAGTACATGTGTGCCGCGATCCAAGAATGGTCAAACATGTGTGCTAAATAAACGTTGTTGAGCGTATTTTTTGCCAAATGAACTGCACACCCAAGAATATTCCTCGCCACCCTCCCCCTCGAACCGCCGTCTATTTCCTATCTTCCCACCGCCTCGTCCTCCCGAAGCGCTTGAGGCGAAGTCCATAGGTCATCAGTACCGACTGACAAGCTGTGGTTGGCGCATCCTCAGTCCCCACCCACCCCCCTTGTCCCCTGCGCACCCGGCCACGCATCTCGTATTCCTGTGCTTTTGGCGAGGATCTCCCTCACTGGGTAAGGCACTTGCCTGTGTTATTTGTTGATCATCACATCTGTCTATCTTGTTTTCCTGGGATTGTTTCATTCCTTCGCCATTGATATTCGCAATGGGTATAGTTCTTCCAGGGACGAGATGCCATGAAGCAAAACGGATCAAAGAAGTTGCGGTGTGCCAGATCTGTCACTAGTTCAGCTGGTTTTCTTCGAGGGGGCAAAACAGCCACCCATGGAACCAGTGGTCTCGCCGCTGTCCGGAGGTATATTACTGGATCCGCCATGATTCCCCTGAAATATTACTGGATGATCTACCTTCAATCAGACTATAAGGTTCTATCTTTTTGTTTCCTGTCCAATGATTCTGTAGAGGGTGCTCGAATCCTAGATCACGCAACAATCCATCCCCACGGGCAGGGGTGGGTATTACCAAATCTACAACCCCCCTCGGATCTATCCATAGGGTTCGACGGCGCAATCCAAAAGTCTCGGGTCCATCCATAGCCGCCCGCGTCGTCAAGAAATCCAACCATGGGTCTGTTGGTCCCTCTGCCTCATGCCGCTATGTTTAACATGTGAGGAGGGTCCATGGATGGTGTTTTGTGATTTGCATGTTATGGCATTCGACGATTCTCTCCCTCACGCTACCATGCTGACACTTTTTCACTGATTCATACTCTTGGACACCGCCCTTCAATGGGCGTACCACCCTGTGCCGGAAGATGAAGACGTTGATAAACTATCCGTACCCAAGTGCTCAAGATTCTGAAATTTCAGAAGATGTCATTGTAGGTGCTAATTTCATTTGCTTTTGTATCCAACGAAGCATATGAAAAGAGGGAAACAAAGGACCTCCTGGGTTTTGTCCAACATTAGCTGACCAGTTTAACACAAATCGTTGCAGGGACAATTTCACCCACATGGACGCATGGGTTGCCATCATCGACGCTCGAGGATGATCCTGCAAAATCCTACACGGGGTTCTTGCTCGGGAACAGGCACGTCCCATGGCTATGGACTCTTTTTTTTGGTGTGCTGGCAAAATCCTACACGGCACGTCCCATGGCTATGGACTCTTTTTTTCTTTGGCGTGCCGACAAAATCCTACACGGGGTTCTTGCTCGGGGAACACAGGGTTCTTGTAGTTAGTTTGTACTATTACTAAATCAATGGTAATATGTTAGCAATCCGATACAGGAAGGCGAGGAAGGGGATAGGAAGAACAGCTAGCTTGGAGAGGAAGGATTCATTTCAGAGTTTGGTTACAATAATGTTCCTCCTCTCCTCTCCTTCTCTCAACATACATATATTCAGTTGACCCACTGTGGGCCACTTGTCTTCGGGTTAGGCCGGACCGTGTGCCTGGACCTTGGCGAGCCTATTGGCGAAGCCTTGTCTTCTTCAGCTTCATTCTCCTGTTCCCCATCTGCTGCCGACACAGCATCAGTGTTGCTGACATTCCCCCTGGCTTGAGAAGTGGCTTTACCCCAGGTGGCGAGGGAAGCCGGCATGTGAGACCATTCAACAAGGACTTGTTCCACTGGCTGGGAGCCAGACGACCATCGGCGCTGGAGAATGCGAGCTAGAATCTGCAAGTCGACGAGGTCAGATGGTAATGCAGCACTCACCGCTTGTGATGCTAGTGACATCTTGAAACGATTCACGATTTCCTCGAAGGGAAATCCACAACTTACATCATAATGTGATAGTCCTGGAGACCAAGCTATCGAATTATCATTATTCAGTTGATATCACAGTTCATACATCGTGGAAATACATGGTTAAGGTATTACAACACTGAGTAACACACTATTATACAATGCCATACTAGCGGAAACGCACACAGAACAGCTTTAGAGAGACATCGCGTCAACGGGTAAAGGCTCCTCCTTCACTGGCAATTATCAGAGTAGATGTAGCGCATCAGCGAGTGAAGGCTCCTCCTTCATAGGAACCTTGAGCATAGGAGAAGACCACCTAATCCTTCTAATCTCTGTTGTTGTCATCGTAGATGGCATCCAAACCTGCTGAACAATTATCAGTACGATTTGTACTGGCCACTGGCTCCCACCCTATGCTTTGAGTTCGCTTTGTGGTAAGTGGAATGCAAGGGTAGAGCAAAAGACCTATTTATGGTTAAAGTTTTCCTATGCAAGTTCATCAATATTTTATAATTGTTCTCAAATTTTAACCCATCTCATCCACAGATCCATCCATCCAACCCACACATCTCACCACACACACTCTTTCTCTTGGCGACCAAAAGTTTGGTCTGATTTACCGTAGTGAAGTAACCCCTGAACTGAGATGGCATCCTCATTTGAGTTCCAATGAAGCTCATCACGAGCCCTACCAAGCAGCTTGCTAAACGACAGTCGATCATCGAATATCAGAGGCACCCTTTGCTTTCCAACAAAACTGACATTGCCATACTCATCTTCCTCCACACTTTCTCCATGATACACGGTGACTACGTTGTCCATCTAGCTGGTATGCACAACATGAAAGTTATTACGGTTATATGACATAAATGTAACTACTTACATTATCTAACTACCTACCAAACTACCTAACTGCGTAACTGATCCCTACGTAACTAAATTACCTATCTACCGACCAAAGTAATTAAATAACCAAAATATCAAACTAAATAATCAATTACCTAACTATCTATCTATTTACCTAACTATCTAACTAACTAACTAACTATCTGTATATGTATCTATCTATCTATTTATCTATCTGTCTGTCTATCTAACTACCTATCTAACTACCTATCTATCCATCTATCTAACTATCTAACTAACCAACTATCTATCTATCTATCTATCCAAATAATAAATTAACTAAATACATTTGCTAACTAAATTTGCTAACAAAATTTCCATACATGTGACAATGGGGGAGGCCTGGAGCACCGGAGGAGGGCGTGGAGGGGCGGGGCGGCACTGGAGCGGCAGAGGGGTGGGGCGGGGCCGCCTATAGCGTGCCTTGGAGGCCCACTGGCCCTCTAGTTCGCTGGTGAAACGCTGGGTGGCCGCCCTCCCCATCGGTGGTCGTGGTGGGATGGGGCTGCGACGATGCTGCCGAAGGCGATGGCGTGGGCAGCGGTGCCGACGAGGCCGGTCGGAGGCTGTGGCGCGGGCGACGGCCGGATGCGGTGGAGACGAGGGCGACGACCGAAGGAGGTGGTGCGGGCGCCGGCTAGAGGCGGTGGCATGCGGTGGAGACGAGAGCAGCGGACGGAGGAGGTGGTGTGGGCAGCAGCGACGAATGCGACAGGACGCGGCCAAGTGGGCGGCGGCCGGAGGCGGTTGGACGGGCGCAGGCGGTAGAGAGATGGGAGCGAGAGAGTGAGAGAGTGAGAGAAAGTGAGGGAGAGGGCGGGGGGTTTAGGGTTCAAACCTCGGCGCCATGGATGTCGCTAGCCTCACTGTCCCATGGCAAATACCGAGACGTGTTACCTCGGCGTTGTGGGTCATGGCGCCGACCCCAGGTTCTAAAGTCAGGTTTACGTCTTCCAGAGATCTAAACGTGAATATCTATACCTAATAATAAAGAGGTAAAATTTCAGGCTCTTTTTTTTCGTCCATCCATTTGGTTGATCTGTCTTTAACTACTAGACGATGAAGAGTTTTTTTCTTTTCTATCTAGACTCATATATATATAACCCGTGCTCATATACAAGTTAGAATAGCTCTTGTACAGCGTGAGGCAGAGTCCGATTCCAAAATATATTGGGTCCGTGCTCATATGTGTTAGAACAACTCATATCTAACAACGATATGGAGTCCAATTATAATATATACACAGTCTTAAGGTAATATATGGATAGCTAGAAATCCTAATCCAAATAAATATCTCCGATTCCTAAATCTGAAATAGGAATTCTAATCAAATAGAAAAGGAATATAATATAATCTATACCTCTCTATACCGAATACCAAATAGACAAAATTTACCTAAGACTGTTATCCTTGTCTCCATTAATGAGCCTGCTCATATGTGATTGCTACGGTAACCACACATAATACCAGAAGTAGCACCTATACAAATTAAGCTATCATGGCTATTGCAGCCGTGCATCGAGCTGAAGTGAAACGTTTGATACTTTTTTCTCCCGTTGCAATGCATGGGCATGTTTGCATGACGCTGCGAATCTTAGCATGTATGCCTGTGCGTTGCATCGGAAAAAAATCCATCAAATGTCCATATAAACAAAACGACAAAAAATCTACATATTTATTTATTTATTTATTTACGTTTACCTTTTCTATAAAGTTTTAAAGCTTAATCTATTTGTTAATTACCATGACATCCATAATTTAAGTAATGTTTGCATTAATATGACAGTGTCTTATTACAACTGTATCAAACTAAAACACAATTGTGATAGATTACTTTTCTCACCTTGTAAAGTACAGTAATATTTACTCGTAAATATATCATAAATAATATTAATTTTCATACCATCGCGTGTTTTATTATGCGGAATCTTGTGGCATTGGCGGTTGTTTTCTGGGTGAGATCGGACAATACGTGTGCGTTGCACGGAGTCTTGTATGGGTCATGCATGTGGCCGATTAATTGCCATGCACGATTGGCTGTATGCATGTGCATGGCTGAAATCTTGGTTTGATATGGTACATTACATGTGAATTTGTGTGTCACCTCACCATAACAAAAGAAAAAAACCAGAAACACAGGAACTCGATCTCTTATAATGGTGGAATGACCTTGATTGCCAAACTGTGTGCGGCAGCGTTGAGTCTAAAATTTTGCCTGTTTATTATTAGGTATAGATATAGATAGATTGGATTGGATGGGATTTGGATGACAAATACTATTAAATGGACTGCACTGGATGAGGCTATGTTTTTGTTGGACTCTACGTTGAACTCTGTTAATTGGATTTGGATGTCTACCGTGACGGATCTAGGATTTAAACGTTGGGTATGCCTGTGCCAAGTGGGCTGTGCGTGGTGGCCGGCGGCCGGCAACGATCCGACGGAGCCGTGGCGCCGTGACGGCCAGGGCAGTGGGTGCAGAATAGCTGGGGCCGGACGGAGGATGGCCCGGGCGCTTTGGTTTGGCGTCAGGTCTGGAGGAGACCGAGTCGGGGTGTCAGATGCGGGCGGGATTAGGCGATTTACTCCAGCGCTTGGCCTTCGGGAGTGTCTGGTGGGCCCAAGGGGAATGGGCTTCGTTCTTGTGTGGGCTGGTCTGATGAATTCCTATGATACAAGCAACAGTATTTAGAACCTTAAACATATTATATATATGTATATATATACTTACTAAGTAGTGATTTTTTGCTTTAAAAATGTTGGATATGTCTGGGAATACCCAGGCACAACTGTAGATCCGCCCCCGGATGTCTATCCATTCTCAGGTCTAATCATGCATGTCAGCATCTATTATCTATCCAGCTCGATGACCTGCAGAGAGCAGTCCGTGCAAGGATCGCCGTCCGCCCAGATCGAACGTCCACACGCGGCTAGCTATTTAGGCCCTCTCGCTGCATCTCCTGCTCCGGCCCAAAAGGTGCCCACGGCCCAATCCAATGCAGCGACGAGAAGCCAACAAGCTGAGGCAATATGTCACAGTAACAAAAAAAACGGCGGCAAAACAAAGACTTTTGGAGGGAAAAACTGACCTCGACGAGGCCGTCGCCATCTAAGACTGAGGTCTGTCGATCCCCCTTCTTCCCCATCAGATTGCTTTTCCCTTTTTCCATCGTGATCTTGCCTTGAAATTGATCGTTCTTCTTTTTTTTTGAAAGTAAAGGCAGGAGCTCTGCCGCTCAATTAAGAAGGAAATAGAGTTTTATGTACAGGCACCCATGGTGCCAAAAGAACCCGGTCATAGGACCAATTCAAACATCGGCCATAGAGCCAACACACAAAAGCCACCGCTCATGCGCTTGTTGATTTAGCCCGTACTACACATGCGCTTGTTGATCGTTCTTCTGTTGTCTGCGTCATCTTATTTGGAGTGCAGAACCAAGTCATGCAAGCAGGTCGTCATTTTTAGCCTCCCCAATACAGAATCTGCAAATGGAGGGAGAAGAGAGCGACACAGCACATCATGGATCCAAGAAGTAAGTAGTGCAGATTCATAAACTAATCTCTGGCTAAATAATCTAGCATGGTTATCTAGTACAATATGTACTGACAACAATAATCGGCACTTGTGTGGTCTGTACATTCTTTAGGTCCAAGATTTTTTTATTATAGATGGATGGCATCTCTTTTTTTAGAAAAAAGAATATGGATGGCATCTTTTGTATTCTTTTAATAACCTGACAACAACAAGCAGTCTCATACTTGTATTATTTTTTTCCAACAGAGAGAATATGGTGCCTTTTCTAGTTCCCCATGTTGGTATGGAATTTAGAAGTTCAGAAGAGGCTTGGATGTTTTGGCTTACTTATGGAGGTAGTTCAGGTTTTGAGGTCAGAAAAAGATATACAAACAAGAGGCCAACTGATGGCAATAATCCATTATTCCTCTAGAGCCTCATGTTTTGTTTCACTGCAAGGTACAAGAGGATGGGGAGCAGGAAGGTGCTGCTGCTAGTGATGGACAAGCACAGGCTGCAGCTTATAATGCAATTTTTAGCTTCACTGAAATATTGACGGTAACCCTCTTTCATATATTCAATTTACAAATCTAGATATTATATAGTCTTTAAATTGTCTTACTTGTTTGTTTATTTAATTTATAGGGACCTATCACAGATGATGTTTTAAATCTCTTTACCTGAAGATGTTTTAGAGATTGATGGCCTTTTAGAATGGTTTTGGCATTTTGCAACCAAAGAAGCATCCTAGGAGAATGGAGAGCTCAGTATGCATATGCAAGTCTGTATGAAGCAAGCATTCTCCGATGTGTCACTTGGGTGCCTTTTGCAAATTGAAAGTCACGTGGGCACCTTTTGGGCCGGAGCAGGAGATGCAGCGAGAGGGTCTAAATAGCTAGCCGCGTGTGGACGTTTGATCTGGACGGACGGCGATCCTTGCACGGACTGCTCTCTGCAGCTGGGCACTCATCTGCCGAGGATCTCGTCTGGGGGACACCAGCGCGGCGGCACCCAATTCTGGATTATTCTTGTGCGTATCTGTATCGGAGGCATTAGCATATATACTGTTTACATCAAGGAAACAGACAAAAATCGAGGGGCGGAGTCACAAACCTCGTCCTGAATGGGGTTCTTGCCGCTCCAATAGCCCTCGTTCGTTTCTATCCCAAACCAAGAGTGCCGGAGGGAATTAAGAGGGATTTAATTACCTACAGGTTAAAATCCCCATCAATCCTAAATCCCTCTTAATCCCCTCTAGTCCTTTTCAACCCCTTGGTTTGAGGCAGAAATGGACAAGGCCTCGGAAGGTGCGCCGGTTTTATACATAAGGCCAGTCTCAATGGGGTTTCATCAGAGTTTCATAGGCATTAATTATGCTGATGTGGCACCATATTAATGAAGAGAGAGATAATAAGAGTTTCATGGGAGTAGAGAGAGTTTCATCCCCATGAAACTCTTCTGCACTGTTTCTAAAATCTGGATGTGTTGAAAACAGTGACATGAAATCCCCACTGAGATTGACCTAATACTCCGTCCATACCATTTTAGATTCCGTGCCATCTCATTTGAAAATTCTTCTTATTTAAATTTTTTATATAAATATTATTTATTTTATTATGATTTAATTTATCATTAGAGATACTTTAATAATAATTTATTTATTTTATAATTTATAAAAAATTAAATAAAATGAATAGCCAGTACCCAAAAGTTAAAAAACATTACTTTTAAAGGGACGAAGTGAGTCCGTTGTAATGGGAACGTGCATAAATGTATGACGCATAATACTCCCTCCGTCCAAAAAAAAACATGTAAATCTCGTTTCTCGAGAAGTCAAATATTCTTAATTTTGACTAAATATATATGACAAAGTATTAATGTTCATGATACGTAATAATTATCATTAGATTAATTATAGAATATATTTTCATGATAAATCTAATTGAAGATATAAATATAGATAATATCTTTTTAGAATCTTAGTCAAACTTAAAATTTTGTTGACTCCTCGTAAGATTTACGTGGTTTTTGGACAGAGGAAGTAGCATCTAGTCTGAATTAATTAATCCATACAGCAGGAGGGACGTGACTGGTGGTGTACGGAAACCCGACAGACCCCAGACAAACTTGACCGTGAAAGCCTCGATGGATAGAGAAGTGTGGAAATTGTTGGACGTACTCCTCCCACTGTCCCAAAATAATTGTCATCAAACGATTTTAACTTTAATCAAATATATGAAAAATATTAATATTTACAGTAAATAATTAGTATTATTAGACAGATCATTAAAGCTATTTTCATAATAAACTTATTTGAAGATATAAATATTATTAATATTTTTTACAAAACTAGTCAAATTTGAAAAAGTTTGACCGGCACGAATACCATAGCGATACTTATTTTGGGACGGAGGAGGTAGTATGCGTTAGGCGCACCCTGCTAGGCTGAGCACATGATCAGGAATGAGTAAATTTTGCAACGATTAAAGAACGGAAGGAAAGCATCCAATTAAACGTATGGATATTGTTTAAAATACTGTATGAGGTCGTGCAGATATTTAAAAAAAATCAAGATATTTTTCGAGCACTTAATAGAATATTTATTCCGAGGTAAGTCCCTGTATGCACCTACGCCAGTCCTGTGCGATTTTTTCTTTATAAACTAAACATGACGCGTGCGTAATTCAAAAAAAAAAGGATTGGACGGATTTCGCTGTCCACCGGCTCTCTTTATTCTGTGTGTGCGTGAAGTTTGAAGTCGATTAACAGCGATTCTAGCATGGCATGCCCAATGTTGACAGACCAACTACTCTATGCTCCTGAATATCTGCCGTCTAGATTTGCATGCCAAAAAATTTAACTAGGTTTATAGAAAATATTAACAATAATTATATCTTCAAATAAATTTAATGATCTATTTAATGATATTAATTATATATCATAAATATTAATATTTTTTATATATACTTAGTCTATCCGGAATCAAATCGACCCTTAAAAAGGATGGAAGGAGTACACATTAAGCCCAGGGCCCACACGAATTGGCACACAATGTGCGGCCGCTCAAGGAAAGACAGGCGAAAGACAAGCGGGCCCTACAGATGGCAACTGCATCTCCGTGTGGCAGTGACCGCGACAGAGAGAAACATGAGAGAAAATCATTGTTTATTCACTTACGTGCATCTTAAGCCTACGGTGTGCTTTCCAGTTTCCACGATGGTTGTGGTTCATTCTGACAACGTCATCATTGCCTTAAGGTGTTTTGGCTGAGCATCTTTGTTAGGGAAAGGCGCGTAGGAGGAGTTTTGGGAAAACTGTGACGTTGCGGCAATCAGGGTGTTTAGTTTCAAAAAAAATTTCATCCTGTCACATTAGATATTTGACATATACATAGAGTATTAAATATAGACAAAAAAATAACTAATTACATAGATTACGATAAATTTGCGAGACAAATTTTTTAAACCTAATTAATCTATGATTTGACAATATCGTGCTACAGTAAATATGTGCTAATGATGGATTAATTAGGCTTAATAAATTTGTCTCGCGGTTTCTATGCGAGTTATGTAATTAGTTTTTTTATTAGTATCTGAACACCCTTTCTGACCTCCCATAAAATATCTGATGTGACACCCCAAAATTTTTCACCCCGAAAACTAACACCCCCCTCAGTTGAAAACACAACTTTTCGATGGATTGGACTCATCACTCATATCCAGCCGCAAATAATTCACTGGACAAAGATGCTGGATTGGAATCATCTCTTTGTTTTCGATGGATTGTTCACTTTTCGATGGATTGGACTCATCGCTCATATCCTCTGACAAAATGGCACCGGTGACGGCATTTCGGAAGGGCCCCCAAAAAAATGGTGATATCGGACAAAGAAATCGCTATCTACTGGTGCAGTAACCATAATGTGTCCACCCCTGAAAACGGTGTGGAATGAGGCAATGAGCCACGATAAAAGATGAATTCACCGAAAAGATAAGATGTTGGAATCGAAGAACCCAAACGGTTAAAGCAAACCAGGGTTCGGCCAGCGCGGTTTGGGGGCCGAGATGTTGGCTACAACACCCACGATGGGCCGTCGTCTCCACTGAGCAAGACAAACTCTGGTAGGATGATGGTACAGCCGGTCGACCTAACATGAACTAATACATGGTTGGCGTCTCGCGACCATAATACACTCTAGGCCTGCGCATCCGATGTACCTGCGGAGGACAACTCGGTGCTTGTGTGTGCATTGGACGCAGAAGATGGACTCGACGGCAGTGCATGGGCCGCCCTGGATATATACCTGCTGGAGTGCCAGCAGATGGAGTTAACAGACAAGGCAACTGAGAAGGCATTTGGTTAAGTAGAGATGCTCGGCGGCAAGACCTTGATGAGGCCGCAAAGCTGTTTCGAGGGACAGCGCAAGTGAGCCTGCCGCCTATAATGCAAGCTACTTCCTCAGGGAGGTCTTCCCAGGAAGCCATGCGAAAAAGCGTCTTGGGGTCTGGAACTTAGGCAGGAAGATGAACAGTCGATAATTGGGGTGTGTAGGCCTGGGCATAATTGACCGAAGACCGAACCGAACTAATTGAGACCGAGACCGAACTTTTTAGTCACTAGTTCGGTCCCTGCTTCCAACTAACCGATCTTTGTACGGTTAGTTCGGTCATAGGTCCCGGGTAACCGAACTGGCCGAATTAACAGAACATTTGAATTTTGCTGATATAATGTGTACTTTGGACTATTATTAGTGATATAATATTTATTCTAGTGGGTTTATATCAACCATCACTCTTATCACTTTATTTAATCTATATGTTATTGTTATTTTTGCCATGAAATAGAAAAAAGTTTTGCTAAATTTTGCTACAAATTATACTACTTAGTAGATGTTTTGTGAAGTTCGGTTAGTTCGGTCATGACCGAGGCTGAACTTGCTCGGTCTTGAGTTTTGAAACTAATCGATCGGTCTCTGTTTTTAGATGACCGAACTTTTAAAATAATCAAAGACCGAGACCGATCGGTTCGGTCAAACTGAATGCCCAGGGCGAGGGGTGTGTGTGTTTATATATAGTACATCAAGCTCACGGATACTAAGCCTACGAAAACAGAGGGGGAAGCGGTATCTGTAAAAGTTTACTTCATTGAGACTTAGTAGTGATTCTATGCTAATGCTACGGTAAAATATAAAATAAGATAAAATTTGTAAAAAACAAACAATTAGATTTTATTAAGATTCACAACCAAATATTTTTGTCACATAACGACTGTCAGTGTCTCTTACTTACGAGCGGACCCCGCTCATCAGCCTCACGGCCTGCTTCTTCCTCTCGTGGTAGTTCTTCCTCACGGCCAACTACCTATATAAAATTTCGTTCAAAAAAAACTACCTATACCAAAGCTTCGTTCTGTCCAGGCCACAAGCTATGAATTCGATGCAAAAGGAAGAGCAATGAATGAGCAGGCCCTCACCAGCCACTTTAGGTGTGGTGATGACTGATTCATTCAAGATAAAATTGGTGGTCTTCAGAATCCAAAATAAGTCAACAAAATATAGTTCATGTGATGTGACTAAAATTCCAAAGATAGCAGCAGATGAAGGCAACGGACACTCAGCCATCAAAGAACATCTATCGTAATTCTGGTAAGCCATTTCTTAGAAGGAATACTGATAAGCTACAATTGACAGCGGTCTCATATAATCGCAGTTCTTTTTTTGCAAATAGTTTCAGCTCACTGACTCACTGAGTTAAATTGATCATTTTAAGTTGCTCTTGTTTTAGTAAAATGTTAAGTTTCAGAAGAAAGCACATGGTCGCGACCTGGCCCATACACCAACAGGCCCCCGCGTCGCTCCTCAAGCGGGTGACTCAGGCCGCGTTTCCATCCGCCGCCGCCAGCCCCTTCCCCATGCCACCACCGCCTAGCCGTCACCGGAGCTCGAGGCCGGAGGCCGGCGAAGAGCAAGGACGGCAGCGGCTAGGCCTCTTCTCCTCCCTCCCTCCCCCCTCTCTCTCTTTCTCTCTCTTCTCTTCTCTCTCTCCTGGAGGAGCTTCCGTGCAGACAGCAGTCGGCGGTCAATTCCCAGCAACGGCGAGCATGGATCCGGCAGCCCCTCGGCTAGATCTATGTCGAGGAGGGCGGTAGGTTGGGGGCGGTGTCCTTGGTGGCGTTGTCAGCGACAACATGCGGTTGAGGCTGCCGGGGCGGTGGTCGCCCGGGGCTAGCTCGACAGTGCCCGCGTGCCTGCTGCGGTGCTGCCTTGCCACTGGGCATGGCTCGGCGACTGGGGCTCAAGGGCGGTAGATGTGGTCCTCCGGCGACCAGATCTGGCCCCTCTGTGCTGGATATGCGCGGTTGGTGGGTCTTTCAGTGGTGGCAGCCCGACAGCTTCCCTCGCCCTGAAGGATTGCACGGTGGCAGCGGCAGTGGCCCGTACATCTCTGGCACGGCCGTGCTCTACAGCATAGCGGGGGCTGCGGTGTGGTGGCTGACCGCCGGCGACGGCGGTCTGCAGCGGCAGTAGACAGTGGTGACACTGTCTTGCTGCCTGGGACACTTGTTGCGGTTGCCCTGAACTCCAGGGATGGCAATGACGGGTGGCAACCTACGTTTGGCAACAATAGCACTGAGGCTCGTGCAGGGGGTTTGGCGCCTGGTGAAAGCCGAGCCCTTTCGGGCCGATGACGGCGACGCCTCTGGGCGCCACATACTTCCTTGGCGTCCATCCATTAGCCCTTCCCCTTGCGTGGCGCTTTGTTTTTGGGTGTAAAACCTTAAGCTTTTGGTTAGGTGATGGTGGCGCTCATGGTGTCGTTCCCCTCGTTGGAGGCATCACTTGGAAGCTCGTGCTATGCCAGTCCGGTTATTGCTGACAAGGTGGAGGCCTAGTTGAGAATTCGAGGTTTAGTGTCCATGGCATCAAAAGCTGTCTAGGAAGAGGCTATGGCGCAGCGATTGGAGGGCTTGACATCTGCTTGGTGGAGGGCGACGGTTCTAGAGGGAGTGGGCACTAGTTGCGCCCACGAAGATGGCGAGGAGGCCGGCGTGGGCGGCACCCAAGAAGCAGGCGAGGAGGCCGACGAGGGAGGTGTGGCCAGCAGTTTTGCGTTGCCGAGATGACCTGCGTGGTTGGTGGCGGGTGGTCCCGCTTAGCGGCGACCTTTTCGGCGTAAGAAGCCTTTCTGACTGGCAGCTGGAGGACTCAGGTGACACTTCTACCTTCGATGAGGCAACTAGGTTGCTGGAAACCGCAATGTACACGCCTGGAGCTCAGTGGACGGGATTGGCTTGGTGAGCGCCTGACGGTGTTTTCGTTCTGATGTCCTTAGTCGTACGGGGGTTGGCGGTGCAGCGTGGTGGTTTGGAGTTGGTGGTGGTTCTATTATTTTTTTTAGTTGAGCTTTGTGTCGATGTCCCAATCTGATTGAGATTGCGTGGACATATGTGCTTCAGCGTGTAATAAGGAACAAATATATGCATTAGCCATTAGCCATTTGTAGTTTTGAGTTTTAAAATTTGAGATCATTAAGACGCTCAAGAAAATAATATAAAACTTCCGAAGCATATTCATGCTAAAATTTTATATTATTTTCTCGAGCATCTTAACAACCTCAAATGTGAAAATTCAAAACTACAAAGTTATAGATCTCATTGAGAGCTACAACTTTGATATAAATGGTATCTTCATTTAAATCCATACAAAAAATATTTTATTTTTCTAATGCGACCAGTGCTAATACGTGATCATTTTGGTGCTGAAACTTTATATAATTTTTTTGAGTATCTTAACATCGTCAAACGAAAAAACTCAAAACTACAAAGTTGCAAATCTCATCGAGATCTATAATTTTCATATAAAAATCATCTTCATCCGATGTCATATGGAAGATTTATGATTTTTCGAAAGTTCAATCTTGTTACGCCACTCCCAGTAGCGCGACAAGACAATATTGTCACGCCAGCGGGAGTGGCGCGACAAAGCTTTTCTACGTCGAAAACGCCGTCGAATGTGCCGTATTTTGCCGCGCCAACTCATGTGGCGCGACTTTGTTATTTGATCGCGCCAGCAGGACCGGAGCGATCAAAGAGGCTACTTGATGCAAAATATTTGCTGGGACAGTTAATATTAAAATATTTATAAAAAAGGATTAAATTATAAAAAATCGCCCAGCTTGTTTAAGCTCCCACGGAAACTGTCATTGAACTGAGAAACAGATGGATCATGATAAATCTGGCCTACACGAGGAAACCAAATAATTACTCCAAATCACTGAGTGTGAGACTGCATAGATACAGCCATACAGGCTAGTAACGGGTTCAAGACAAAGTGACAAGATACGGGCCACTGGAGAAATAGAACTGTACTTGTCTCCATTGTGCAACAATTTAACGACCAAAGCACACCATCTCTCAGCCAAATCAAGAGAATATTTTTTCTAAAAAAATCAAGAGAATATAAATTCAAAAACATTGGGGATATTTTTTATGTCGAATCTCGAATGCCACAAAATTAAACTAAAATCCATTACAACATAACAAATGTTTTGAATGTCAGTTGGGGCTCTTGCTGGCGAGAAACCTTGTTTCAATGTCATTTAGGAAGATCACATCACAGACGAGCTGAGGAAACAATGAAGATGCAAAAGCATAGATACCTTGGGCCCGAAGGGTCCGTTCCTCCACAGAGGCGGCCGGCGAGGCTGTGGGTGCCGGCGTACCGGCCACGGCAGTCTCAGCAACCATGCGCCGGGGAAGGAGGGGCGCGAGGTGGAGTCGGCGGCAGCGATGGGGCACGGCCAGGGCGCCCAGGGCGGCGGCCGGTGAGGCTGCGGGCGCCGGCGCACCGGCCACGGCAGGCTCGGAGAGCATGCACCGAGGAAGGAGGGGCGCGAGGTGGAGCCGGTGGCTGCAACGGAGGCTGCAACGGAGGCGGCCTGAGTGTTTCTTTTTTTTCCCGGAAGCGTGAGCAGCATGGCGAGGTGTGGGGGAAGGAGCGTTGAAGCCTCGAAGTGACCGTGTCAGTTGGATCGTGGTGAAGCCTACAGGGAAGGCCTGTGAGCCATAAATTTTAATAGTGTTAGTTTGCTGCGTGCACAAATTGGGGTACATAAAGAGAACCCCATCTCTGTGGGGGACACAAACCTGGGTGGATATAGGATTGTTTTCATTGTTCCTTTATAGTATCGATATGTTATCTGAAATTTTTTAATTTCATAATCGATATTGTACCTTGGATTCGTTTTAAAAAAAGATATGGTACCTTGGAGAGCCCGTAGATCGGCCAATGGATGAATTGGCCTGATCTCTGGCTTGCTAGCGGCTGGCTAGTGGCTGCCGGCCATGACGATAGGACTGTAGAGGCCGACTCGCCGAGCGCCCAAGTTGACTGGCGGGGAGCGTTAGCCTCGAGCGGGTCGGCTGGCCTGACCCGACATGACAGGAATGTAGAGATGGCGCGATGGGAGGCCACAGCGGCGGATCGCACTGCGCCTGCGGCCCTCAGCTCGTGTCCGTGATGACCGCCGCTGCACGGATGAGCACGGAGGGGCAGCGCAGATTGAAGGGTTGACTGGCGGCGAGCGCTAGCCTCGAGCAGGTCGGCCGACCTGACCCGACATCACAAGAACATAGAGAGACGCGACGGGAAGCCATGGCGGCGGATCGCATTGCGCCTGCGGCCCCCGTGTCTGTGATGACCGTCGCCACATGAATGGGGACAGAGGGGACAGAGGGGTAGCGCAAATCGAAGGGTTGACTGGCGGCGAGCGCTAGCCTTGAGCGGGTCAGCCGGCCTGACACAACATCGCAGGAACATAGAGACAACGCGACGGGAGGCCACGGCGGCGTAGCGCACTACGCATGCAGCCCAGTGTCCATGATGACCGTCGCCGCATGGATGGGGACGGAGGGGACAGAGGGGCAGCACAGATCGATGGGTTGACTGGCGGTGAGCGCTAGCCTCGAGCAGGTCGCCTTGTCTGACCCGACATCGCAGGAACATAGAGACAACGCGATGGGAGGCCATGGCGGCGGAGCGGGAAGCGAAGAGCAGGGGAGGAGGAGGAGGGGAGCATACCGCCACAGAGGAGGCTGTGATTGAAGGAGACCTTGCGGAGGAAGCTACAGATGGCGGCCACATGTAGGACGAGCCTTGCCGCCGCCGCTGCCGCCGCAGGAACGGGGATTAGGCAATGTAATACGGGAGGACAATGGGGTGACGGGCGTGGTGCGGGGGAAGGAGCATTGAAGCCTCGAAATGACCGTGTCCGTTGGATCGTGGTGAAGCCTATGGGGAAGGTATGTGAGCCATTGATTTTAATGGTGTTAATTTATTAGGTGCACAAATTGAGGTACATAAAGAAAAAAACCCATCTATGTGAGAGACACAAACCTAGGTGGACATATTTTAGAGTAGATGTGCAATAATTGTTGCCGACTGCTTTCCCGTCGTGTGCATGCGGAATACTCACCGTCCCTTTTTATCTGTCTTTCTCACTTCCCAAGATGTCAAACAAACTTAACTTTGACCAAATATATAAAAGAAAATATTAATATTTATAGTACATAATTAATATGATTAGATAGATCGTTGAATCTATTTTCATAATAAATTTATTATGAGATACAAATATTGTTAATATTTTTATAAACTTAATCAAACGTGAGAAAATTTGATCGGCACAAATTTCACGATGACACTTAAATAGGGACGGAGGGAGTAAGTCCTTTGTAAGCGGGCTCATCTTTTTCCACCTTCATGCGACATCTTAAGTGCACTCACAATGCAGACTTTCAGGGCCGTTGATGGGGGTGTGCGAGATGATCAACGGAACAGGGCCCCTTAATTTGATGGGCCTTCAAATGGCAGCATTTTACTTTCCCTAAGTCCCAATCCTGGCCTGCCTGTGACAATGAATCTGTGATTCTTTCATGGACAGGCTGGAACAGGTAAGTTAATTAGACCTATAGTGTACTGGCGTGCTAGCAAGTTCTTAATTTAATTATTTCTGCTTGCTGCTGTCGGCTGATTTGATTTGTTTATGTTTTATTTTGTTCTGATTAGAGTGAAGGGCTGAAGACATTAGACATTATGCATAGGACTTGACTTAACACATATTCACTATATGAATTTATTTAAATTAATTCAACCACATGATGTCTACTAGAAATAGAAAATATGATTCTTGAGGTTAGTAATATTTTTACTATATTTCTACATATGGTACGAAAGAATACATATTAAAGTTATAAATTTAAGTGAAAGTACGTCTAGAATACATCTTAAAGGCATATATTTTCACTGAAGCTATGATTTGATTTTATTGGCGATACAACTTGTATAAATTCTTCTTGCAAAAAAACATATAAATTTTAGGGCCCCAATTCGTCGTTCGCTCCTGAGCCCCAAATTTCTGGAGACGGCCCTGCAGACTTTATCATAAGTCTAAAGCTATTTATTACCTCGAATATTGTGGACTTAGAGTCTAAGGGCTTGTTTAGTTCCTGAAATATTTTGCGAAATGTTATTGTAGCACTTTTCGTTGTTATTTTGTAATTAGTGTCCAATCATGGCTTAATTAGGCTTAAAAGATTCGTCTCGTCCATTTTGTCTAAATTGTGTAATTAGTTTTATTTTTTATCTATATTTAATGCTCCATACATGTGTGTAAAGATTCGATGTGACGAGAAATCTACTGTTTTTTTGCGAAATATTTTGGAACTAAACAAGGCCTAAATAAGACTTGGAGTCTTGTTTTTTCCTCCTCTTTCTTCAATAAGGCTGCGTTTAGATGCAATTTTTTTTTGCAAAATGCTCATATAGCACTTTTCGTTGTTATTTGTCAATTAGTGTCCAATTATGGACTAATTAGACTTAAAAGATCCATCTCGTGAATTTCATCTAAACTGTGTAATTAGTTTTATTTTTATCTATATTTAATGCTTCATGTATGTGTGCAAAGATTCGATGTGATGGGGAATCTTGAAAAATTTTACAAAATTTTTTACATCTAAACTGTACCTAAACAGAGCCTAAATATATTGCCACATCAGCAAAATACCATAAATAAGGTGTAATAAATAGTCATAGACTCGTGATAGAGTCTTGCATTGTAAGTGGCTAAAGCGTTTCCAGAGCCAGCGTGCATGCGTCTCGAGTAGGGTGCAGCGCAAGCGCTCAAGGTTTCACGTGCCCAAGCAACGAGATGAGGGTCCGAATGGATCCCCGACTAGTTGTTAGTCCGGGTCACATGAAATATTTAGAGTCTAATTAGGAATATTAAATATAGGCTAATTACAAAACTAATTGCATAAGTCATGCCAACTTCGCGAGACGAATCCATTAATCCATTAAGCCTAATTAGTCCATGATTAGCCCATGTGATGCTACAATAAACATGTGTCAATTATAGATTAATTAAGTTTAATAGATTCGCCTTACGAATTAGCCACGGCTTATGCAATTAGTTTTATAACCATCTCATGTTTAGTCCTTTTAATTGGCATCTAAGACTCAGGACGAAATTTTAGTCCAAGATCAAACAGGCCTTGAGTCAAAGAACCTCAAACCCTCGTCTCGTGTTTAGTCCTCCTAATTGACGTCCAGGACCTGGACTAAATTTTTAGTATTGCAAAGATACACTAGCACTGTTTCTCCTTAAACAGCGTACGGATTTATCAATATTTTTTTATCGTACACTACTTTTAGACAATACCATCGGTAGTCAGCACAATCTAATTATCGCATCTTTTATATTTTGGCCGAGTTTAGTTAATTTATTTTGTTTCCATTTTATATTCGTTGTCAAATTATAATGGACCTGCTTTTATATTCGCAGCTTAGCTGGGTACAACTACCATTTTATTACAGCATTACCATCTACCTCCTATCAATTTTATCCGCTAGCGTGCACATTACAAACAACATTGTTGGATTTAATTAACAATTTTCATCTGCATCCCCAAGTCGCTCGAGCTGGACGGATTATCTTCCAAAAACAGTTGCATGCATGCGTGGTTTGAGGTTGTTTGACTCCTGTTTGATCCTTGGACTAAAACAGTTGCATGCATGCGGGCGTGTGCAATACATGCGTGTCACGTCAACTAAAACAGTTGCATGCATGCATCGCTGGTTGTACGGCCTGTGCAATACGATTAATTGCTAAGATAGTACTCCAACAGCGCTGCTTTGATCACTCTTCATCCAACGGCATCTGCTGGGTGCGCATGTACACCCCGTCGCAGGTCGCACGCCAATATTACTGTTGCAAGAAGCTCTACTGCACTCGAAAAAAACTTCGAACTCAGATTCTCAGGAACTTTTACAGGCCGGTCACACCAAAGCTTCAGCCGGTCATGTAATTATGTCTGTATCAGTCCTACTCGATACTTACCGTATGCATCACTGACTCGCTTTAGAACCAGACTAACCAATTCTTCTCCCTCGCTATCTCTAGGCTCGAACACACAGAACTTAGGCTCTATTGTCTTTTCAGGCAGTTCGGAGTAATAAATAGCGGTGGTAGCGGCCACAATTGCACCCACAATAGCGGTAGCGGTCCATTGCCGCTACCGCTATGAGGTAGCGCTCTGAACTTTGCATCTTAAAACTTTGCGGCCGCAATTTTGAATAGCGGGCCGATATTGCGGCCGCAATTGCACATAGCAGGCCGCAATAGCATGAAAGCAAATATCCCTAATTAGTCCACCCCACAATGACTCACACCTCAAATTCAAATACTCACGCATCAGCTGTGAAACTTAAAATTATTCATGATATATGCACTTAAAATTATTTATACTCATTATTCATGATATATGTACTTAACATTATATGGGACTATCGGGGTGCTGTTATTGGAACTTATCGTCCGCAATATCACCCGCTATCCGCAATCCGCTACCTCGACGTCAATCCGCTACCAACCCGCTATACGCTATTTAGTACCTAGGCAGTTCCACCTGAAGGAAACATTTCTCTACGCACACAGGGTTCTTTACAAACGCCACTAATAACCAGACTCTGATACCACTGCTACAAGATAGTCGATTACACTGGTAAAAACTTCGAACTCAAAATTCAAATTTAGAATTTTCGAGTTACTATTCATAGCACTATTTAAATTCAGCGGTTACTATTTAAATTTGTGACACTGTTCAAAATACTTGCTACTATTCAAATTCAGAATATAAACAAGGTGCACTCACCCGGGAGTGGCTCAGGCACCCAAACTCTTAACTATTCAAACACTATTTGGAGCACTTGCTTTTGCAAATATGTGGCCTGTTCGATTGGGCTGATTTGGCTGGCTGAAAATACTGCTGGCTAATTTTTTATGAGAGAAAAACACTGCTGGCTGGCTGGCTGATTTGGCTGATAATCTCAAGCGAACAGGCTGATGGTGGGTGGATGCAGGATGCGTGCATGATTAATATGTGCGTGATTAGTGAATATGCGGATTATGTATGCGTGTAATTCTCAGGATCTTTAGCAGACTGGCGAGATCAACAATTCAGCCGGTCATACAACTATGCTTGTGTCAGTCCTATTCGGTACTCACCGTATGCATTACTGGCTCGCTTCAAAACCAGGCTAACCCGTTCTTCTCCCTTGCTATCCCCAGCCACGCACACATAGGACTCAGGCTCTATTGTCTCTCCAGGCAGTTCCACCTGAAGGGAATACTTCTTTGCGCAAATAGGGTTCTCTACAAATGCCACTACGAGGGCTAACACGAGAACAACACATGCAGAGGTTTCTCCTCTAGGGTCCCTAGCATAGAGACATCGCCCCATATGAACGAGCTTAAAAGAAGACAGGGATTAAAATAAGAAAGCTCAATTCATTTCCATAGAGCAAAGCTTATATACGGCTTTCCCTTTTGGGAACCCCAAACACTTAGCACAAATCTTAGGGATTACCTTACAAGCGTAGAAAGATCACGGGGACTTCTTTTATTTTCTAATTTACAACGGTAGTAGAGTAATACAAGGTACTAGTGGAGTATTACTATTAGTGGTGGATGATCTTCAGAGGGCTTCTAAGATCGTAGGCTTCATGGTGTATGTGGGAGAGTGGAGAGGTGGCTTCGGTGGAGGTATTGCTGGGGATGGTTGTCGTGGTTGCTCTCTTCTGATGGTCAGTCTTCTGATGGTTCTGATCGTGGTCCGATGATGTCCAATGCATGCGCATGGCTTCTCCTCTTATAGAGCAAGAAGAGCCTTTTGCAGCGTTCTTTGTACTTATCTTCTAGAGTGCCTTCGAGGCGAAGTCTTCAATTATTTTCTTTTACTATTGCCTGGACAGCTGGATGGTACTGCTGTCTTTAATTATTGTTCTGGCTATAGTACAGTTACTGTATATTCCTTTTGCGCTGCCCTCTGATGCACGTTATCTTCACGTGTATTTTTAGAGTCTTCTGGGTATGGTCTTCCACGCCTGAATGATTGATGTTGCTAACATCAATCCAAGAATGGCATGTACTATTATCTCTTCCCCCGGCTGAATTATTGATAACTCCTTATCAACATGGAAAAATCATTCTTGTATAAAGCATATATATTAATATTGAACTGAGACTGTATTGGCTCTTCTTATTAATCCTCGATATTTTCTTTGTTGTCCACTTCTTCAGGTTGCCATATTTCATACCAGGACAACAATTCACGATATTCTTTTCGTAGTTGACATTCTTTGCCATAGCTAGGCTTTATTAGTCTTCCAACTTTTCTTTGTGCTATACTATATCTTCCAAGTATTCTCATAAGAATACTTATATTATTTTATTTTGGTACATCATATAATATTCAGGAGCAAATTTGGTATTTCCTTCTAATTTTTTTGCTTCACTGAAGATTCTCCAATTATCATGGTTCGTATCTTTGGCAAATAATTCTTCATAATTTATCTAAGAGTTTGAAGACCATGTAGTTGGGAATTTGTATGAACCTTTTGTGATATATATATCATGGCTGGTTGGCCGTATTGGTTGTGTAAATTTTGGAGGATTGGAACAAAACTTAATTTTATATTTCCCTTTAATACAGGCTAACTTCTTACATACTTCTTTAATAACCTTTCCAAGGTCAGATTGAAAATTTTCTTAAAGTGTACCATAGATATCATGAATTAACCCATGATCAATAATGGTTTGTAAAGAGATATCATCTCCAGTATTTCTTTGTATGTTTTTGAAATATTTTAACTTTATGTCGGCCCTTAGTATTATAAATTTTTGATGATGTTTGACAATAAATTTATCATCAAGATGAAGTAAGGGAATGATATTTGTATTAACAATTATTCCTAGATGCCTTTCTTTTCCTTGTATATCTTCGTAAAGTAGTTTTGTATATCATGAAAGGTTTTATGATGCCTTTCAGCACATTTTCTCCAAATTAAATCTATAATATCTTAAGTAAAGTATGACAAAATTTGTTCAGTCTTAAAACTTAATCTTGGAATAAGAAACTCTTGTGGAATATTATTTAGATATTTGTTCGTCTTTTTATCTTTCTCTAAGTTGACTTCTTCCTTTGGTTTCATGTTATCTTCTTCATATATTGTGTTAACTTGTAACTGATTTTTCTTATCATTCTGTTGTTTTAAACATTAAATACATGCTTGTCTTAAACATAAACTACATGCTGCTCTTTCTCTTGGGTTTTGATAATATATGCGAAATACACATCTTATATTAGAATCACCCTTTTTATGATCCCACTTATACTTATAGTCTATCTAATCCATCATTTCTATTTTTAATCCAACTAACTCATCAATTAAATCTATCTCTTCTTTACTTGATTCTTTTTCTTTATCATATTCTATTTTTCTGTCTCTATAATTGAGTATATCGATTCATCATCCATTATTCATCATCACAGACTAAAATGTTTTCATTCACACTATCTATTATTAGAACCATTTCTTGCTCTTCTTACTTATTAGAATACTTTTTCTTATCTTTATTAGACATGTTTTGCTTAAATGATCTGGTGAGTTGCAAATAAAGCATCTGCATGTACTATCATAATTCTTTCTAGAATTATATCTTCTTACATTTCTTTTGTGTAAGAAAGAAGCTCTATTATCTGATCTTCGTAAGAAATATCGTTTCTTGTTTCATACATTTTATTTTTTATAATTCTTAGGATACTTAGGATATTTCTTATTTCTAAATCTCTCTTCTCCATATGTCAATGGTATTTGAACTATTTTATTGCAAAAATTATAATCTGATTGTTTTATAGACCTTTGAGCTTGTATGTTCGTGTATATTTTTCTTAACTGTTTAAAAACAAATATTATAGCCTGAGAGATATTATATTCCTTACCATTAGTTTTTTTTATATTCTTCGAATATCATAGAACCTAAAGGATCTGCTAATTTATGAAAATATCTTTCAACTATACCTTGGTTATAGCCATGCTTGGCAGTCGTAGCATTATACAGATAATGTTGAGAAAATTCTTTTATTCCTTTTCAGTTCGTTAGTGAAAAATTTTCCATTTCCTTTAATCTTTTATTTTGTAAAATAGTGTATCCTAATTTAGGATCTTCACCTATTACAATACTTGATATAATATTTGCAAAATTATATGGGTTACTACCGGCCCTTTTTAATTGTTTATAATAACTGGGAAAAGCTTCTATCCATTGTTCCCATAAAACCTTGACTGATTCTCTTAAAAATGTTTCTAAAAACGTAATCATATCTTCTACTTTATTTCCGATGTTATGTTGATTTTTATGTATTTTTGTACTATTAATCCCTTCCATATGCTGATTATATTTGGCCAGTCTATAGGATCATGTGTTGTTAAATTTAATATAGCACCATCACTTTTATAATTCTAAAATTTAACCGTCTTTTCAAATTCTCTTCTTTTTGAACCCGTATGTTTACATTGTCCAGGTATATATCTATATGCATGTTCTTCTTTTTCTAGTAGCCAAGTTCTTGGTTTCTAGATGGTCTCTCTTTTTCTCTTTCTATCTTTATTTTCGGACCTCGTCTTCTTTTTTATGAACTTGGATCTATTTCTATTTCTTCTATAGCATTATTTTTATGCAACTCGTTATTTTCTAAGGAGTTTATAAGAGTTACTGAGTTATTACTACATATCTCAATTGCATCTTCATCTTCTTCTTCTTAGCTTTCTAGCAAAAACTTATTATAATCTCCCATTGCTCATCTTCACTTATATCATTACCTTCAATGTCCTTTATCTTAACTTAGCTATATTCTATTTCTTTTTGACTTCCCTTACCTTATTTTCTATTTGCTTTGACACAGATTCATTTTTCTTTATTAGAATGCTGGATTTCTTATTATTTAACTCTCTATCTTTCTTGATGTTGTTAAGTTTATATAACTCTCGTCTAAAGTAAAGTTCTTTTTCTCTTATGGTAGACCATTGGCATATCATAGAGGTATTGTATTCATCATGAATTTTCTTAACTTTTGCTCATAATGTTTTATTTCATTATCTATATCTAATTTTTTCATAAATTCACATATACTATGCCTTCTATTTTCTTATAATTTTAAATAATGTAGCTTTTCAATCTTCACAAGAATTTAGTAAATCTCTCAAATTCAAATTTTAATAACCGGGCTCCGATACCACTGCTACAAGAGGGTCGATTACACTGGAAAAAACTTTGAACTCAAAATTCAAATTTAGAATTCTCAAGTTAATATTCACATCACTATTTAAATTTAGTAGTTACTATTTAAATTTGTGGCACTATTCTAAATACTTGCTACTATTCAAAATCGGAATATAAACAGTGCATGAGCACTCATCCAAGAGTGGCTCAGGCACCCAAACTCTTCACTATTCAAGCACTATTTGGAGCACTTGCTTTTGTAAATACGGTGGGTAGATGTAGGATGCGTGTGTGATTAGTAAATATGCAGATTATGTATGCGTTTAATTCTCATAATCTTTTGCATGCTGGCGAGACCAACAATTCAGCCGGTCATGCAACTATGCTTGTATCAGTCCTTTTCGGTACTCACCGTATGTATCACTAGCTCGCTTCAGAACCAGGCTAACCAGTTCTTCTTCCTCGCTATCCCCAGCCATGCACACACAGGACTCAGATTCTATCGTCTCCCCAGGAAGTTTCACCCGAAGGGAGCACTTCTCTGCGCACATAGGGTTCTCTATAAATACCGCTACCAGGGCTAACACGAGAACAACACACACAGATGTTTCTCCTTGTAACAGAACCGCCCAATTATACGAGATTAAGTAGGAAAATCATCCGGCGATCGGAAAATTTAACAAACTTAAGCCCGTATAACCCGGTAGTCCGTGAAATCTCGATGGATTTCAAACCATTTCACATAACAGCCAAGATCGTACTAAGTTTAGCGGTCACCGTCATAAGTTACATAAAAGTTCGCGACACAAAATACATCGGAGTTTAAACATAATTATTACAAACCAGGTTCGAATAAAAAGTAGCGGAAGCAGTAGTTCAAATCACGCACACACACATCGTTTGAAATAAAGTGTCAGCTTATGATCATCTCCAGCAAAAGCATCAGACGAGAAGTAGCGAATGACCATTGTCCATGGTCCTAAGCTTCGCCCATCACAGGATAGAGGCAGTTGATACAGTAGCCGTAATACATCTGCCCATCTGCAACAAGTGGGAATAAAGCCCTGAGTACGAGAAGGTACTCAGCTAGACTTACCCGACAGAACCAAAAATAAAATGACACCAATGATCATGATAGGCTTTCTGGTGGGGTAGCTGACTCATTTGCAAGAAAAGCATTTTCAACTTAACAATTCTTTTCCAAAAGCATGCAGTCATTTAATCTTTATTACCCTGTCAACTATGTTTGCACCTGTGCTAGAGTAACATGTAATTAAGCCAGTAAGGATTACCAACAATCATTAATAATAGTTATCATGTCATCTTCCACATAACTATCCAAGTGTTTCATAAATATTATTACGATGAAGTAGCTCAAGTCAAGTGTTCACTATCCAGTGAACGATGGCGATTCGAATCGATTATTAACCAGCTGGTAATTTATTCCTCACACAAACCTCACTCACCCGCTAAAGTGAGGTATTTGTCACCGAGTACACTATTTAGGTAAAGTCACGAGTTTGCCAGGAACCACATGTACCCGGGGGCCGCCCGACTGCTCTTTGGCCTTATCATCGCGCCCCCGTATCCTGCCACTACTGCTCCGGTACAGTGCGTTGCGGGCAATCCACTCGGTCCGAATAATCTCCCAGCTTCGCGGTCGAAAGGTACGTTATTCGGCCAGCTAAATGTGAGGCATGCGTTCAACATGACTCGAGGCCCACCAACGGTCGGTCCTTAATCGACTCAGACGGAGAACACTACAGTTCGAAACCCTGCAAGTCTCCGCCCGATCTCAAATCCAGTCCGACACTTAGTTATTCTCAAATGACACATCTTTCACATAGATCCAAGTAATCTCCTATAGCTCGCGGATGACAGGCAATCACCCAACTTCTACCGGTCTAAGCAAACTAAGCAATTTTTGACCGTGGACACCAAGGTAACATGGATCGGGTAAAGCAAGGTGAAACAAGGTATAATGCAGCAACGTTTGCAAACAACTCATAAACGTAATGCATCAAATTAAGTAAAGTCAATAATAAATTATTTACAAACCGAGAGAGAAATGCTCCGGGGCTTGCCTCTCTCAAAAGAGCTCGGACGGTGGTCGGGGCACTCTGGAAGATCTTCACCGACCTCCTCTTCAGCTTTGGTCGCCTCCTGCTCTTGCACCTCGGACTGCACTTCCGGGTCCTCGGGAACTGCTACCGGGGTCACTTCCTGCGATCCTGTATGATGCAGAAATATAAGTGCTCATGCCTAGGTGCATTACAGGGATGACATGAGATGATGATGATGAATGAGATGTAGATGAGCATGTTATTTTGTTCGAATTACGTGAAACTTACGACTCTTCTACAAGGTAGTCTACATCATCCAAGAACATGTACTTATAAACTACCACCACTATTCTCTACCATGCAAAGGCACCTTGACACTTAAGATGCTTCAAAGATACACCAAAGCATAGTTTACTAACTAATCTTGCATCAAAGGTTGAAGGTAAACCCTAGTTAGCACTGGGCTTGAACAGCAACACCTATTTCGGTAACACAGAAAAATCTTAGAAAATTACAGTGGATTACTAACATCAATTCTAGCACGCCACAAAAATTTCATTGCATTTGGATTACTAGAACTGCGTATACAAAAATAACAAGCTAAGGCCTAAAAACGAGCATGAAAATACTTTGTATTTTGAAAAGTATCAAACAACAGATTTAGAAATTTTTCCTACTTTCTACACAATAAACAATCACTATACAAAAATTATCATATACATGTTTTATACAATTTTTTGCTCTTTATCAAAAATAACAAAAATCATCAAATAAAAGCACTTGCACTACACATAAAAGTGTTTCTATAGATCATGCATGTCACATATTTTTCCTAGAAAGTACATTACACAAGAAGATTAACAAAATTGGAACCATATTTTTCTGAGCTTTCTATGATTTATTAAGCATTTATCAAGAAAACAGCAATTTCAATAATTAAATAAAAACTCTATAGAAAAGTATTTCAAACTTGACATGAAATATTTTTATATCATAGATCTGGTCCTAAGAAGTCTAACAAAATTTGTTTCACAATTTTTGGAGCTAAAATGAGCAAGTTATGAATTTCTAAAGCATTTACATAAATTCTGAAAAATCATTTTCAAAAATCCTTTTAAACATCAGCCGTTGGACTGCTAGGTGCACCCGGTGACTTGTACACGCGCGCGCAAGAAGATTCAGACAGGCGGGCCCGTGAGGCAACCGGACCCCACACGTCAGCCACACAGAGGCAGGGGGCGCTGACCGCGCGGATCTCGCCGACGGCGAGGTCGCTGGCGACGAGGTCACCACCATCGTGATCACCATGCCAAGGCGGTCACGTTGGGGCAAACGGCGTGACCGGAGGAGCTCGCAACCGAGCTTGCCCACGGCCATGGCGGCTCGGCGGCGCGGCTCAACGGCGGGAGCGCGCCTCCGGCCATGGGGCGGCACGGAAAACGGCGTCCGAGCACCGGGAGAGCGGGGTGAACGGAATGCGCGCCCGAGTAAAGGAAAAATGGGAGCGGAGGGGAGGTTTCCACGGAGCGGGAATCCTCGGGGAGCTTGGCCGGAACTCCGGCGAGCGATTCGCACGGATGGGGAGCTTACCACGGGCGGTTGAGGTGAGCGCGGGCTGCGCCAGAGGGAGAAGAAGCATGGGGGAAGATGGAGCGGCTTGCGGTGAGCTGGGGCTGCCGGAACGCGCGTGTCCGGCGATGGCGCGCGGTGGCGGTGGCGGAACCGTGGCTGTTGCGCGCGTGAAGAAGCAAAGGCGAAAAGAGGTGAAGGGCGAGGCGCTGCGGAGGATTATAGGGGCGAGTGCGCGCGCTGGTGGGGGCGACCGGGCGCCACCCGACCGGCGTTGCCGGCATGCGCTCGCCACGCGGCGCGTGACGTCTGCCGCGGCCGGGACAGCGCGCGAGCGGGAGGGAGGAGACGGCTGGACTGGGCCGGGCCGAGGCGGGGCGCGAGCGCGGAGCTGGGCCGCTTCCAGCAACGGGGCGAAAATGAGGCGGCGGCCTGTTTAGGTTAGAAATTGATTTTCCATTTTCTATTTTCAAACAAATTTCAAATACAGTTTTTAAATCCCATTTCAAGCGAGAAAATGACCTTTTCTGAAAATGGCCCAAAAATAAAAGTTGCTTAGAATTTAATTCTCTACAACCTTTATTAAGGGACCAACTCAAAATTCCCAACAGATTTTGAATTGGAGAATAAAAGCTAAATAGGGGGTTTTTGACCATTTTTCAATAATATTTTTAAAAGCAAATTTGACAAAACTTTGAATACCAAAGTTGCTCCAAAATTTGTGCTAACTAATTCTAGATGAATTACAAGTATAACCACTCATGTTTTATTAGCCTAGCAAGTATAACTAGGGTGAAACAATTCTAAACAAGTGTATGCAACATTTACGTTTCATAGAAATGTTTCACTCAAAATGCACTCCACTTCACATGTGATTATAAATGCAAATGATGCATCATGCGTATGATTTGTAATGCTAAATGCATGCGTAACACCGGGGTGTTACAGCCCTCCCCCTTATAAAAATCTCCTCCCGAGATTTGGGTTACGAACCATTTATTATAAAAATCTTCGTATGCTTTTTGTAGGTATTCACCCGTTTCCCAAGATGCACCCCCTTCATCATGATGACTCCACTGTATCTTATACGTTTTCACCACACTGTTTCGAGTAGCCCTCTCCTTAGAATCCAAAACTCGAATTGGCTGCTCACGATACACCAAATCTGACTTAAGTTTTATGCCTCGAGGTTCAATTCCTTCCTCTGGAACGCGCAAACACTTCTTGAGATGCGATACGTGAAAAACTGAGAATATAGCACCCATTGCTTCTGGTAATTCCAATTTGTAAGCCACTGGACCCTTTCTTTCCAAAATTTTATAGGGTCCTATAAATCTGGCGGCAAGCTTTCTACGTACTCCAAACCGCTTCTTCTTTATGGGCGTGACCTTTAGATAAACATAGTCACCAACTTCGAACACAAGTGGTCTCCTCCTCTTATCCGCATAACTTATCTGACGTGACTGAGCTGCTCTCATATTTTGCTGAATGATATGAACTTTCTTTTTGGCTTCTTCCACGAAGTCAATACCATAATATCTTCTTTCCCCTGGCTCAATCCAGTTCAGAGGTGTTCTACACTTTCGGCCATACAGAGCCTCAAAAGGTGCCATCTTGATACTTTCTTGATAGCTATTATTATATGCGAACTCTGCTAAGGGTAACCATGACTCCCATGAACCCCTGGAAGACAACACACAAGCTCTTAACATATCTTCTAAAACAGCATTAACCCTTTCAGTCTGACCATCTGTTTGGGGATGATAGGCAGTACTACGAATCAAACTAGTTCCCAAACCTTTATGCAAGTGCTCCCAAAAGTGAGCAGTGAACTGCGACCCTCTGTCAGACACTATAGTCTTTGGTATTCCATGCAATCTTACAATCTCAGCAATATACTTCTCGGCATATTGAGGTGGTCTATAATCTGTCTTGACAGGCAAAAAGTGGGCTGTCTTAGTAAGACGATCCACGATTACCCAAATCGAATCATGGCCTTTCTGAGTAGTGGGCAAGCCTGTGATGAAATCCATACTTATATCATCCCACTTTCAACTAGGTACTGACAAAGGTTGTAACAATCCTGCAGGTTTTATGTGAATAGCTTTCACTCTACAACATGTGTCGCATCTGGCTACATAAGCTGCAATTTTTTTCTTCATCTTTGTCCACTAATAGCGAGGTCTTAGTTCTTGGTACATTTTACTACTGCCAGGATGAATGGATAACTTAGAGAGATGAGCTTCATCCATAATTTTATTCTTAAGCTCTCTATCCTTTGGAACAAGACGGTTGTCGAACCACAACACGTCCTGTTCGTCTACCCTGAAGTGTTTTGAGGGTTCTTCTCTAATTTTCTTTTTGATGTGGAATATTCCTTTATCTGCTTTCTGGCCTTCTATTATCTTACTCTCCAAGGAGCAACTGATCTGAATACTATGTAACACAGCAGGGTGCATCAGATTAAAACCATCCTCGAGTAAGGGTTGCATATTCAAGCAATGTGACTTTCTACTCAAAGCATCCACTACTACATTGGCTTTCCTAGGGTGATACTGTACATTCAAGTTGTAATCTTTGATTAGTTCTAACCATCTTCGTTGTCTCATGTTCAATTCTGGTTGGGTAAAAATGTACTTGAGACTCTTGTGATCGGTGAAAATATTGCATACATTACCAAGTAAATAGTGTCTCCAAATCTTTAAGGCATGCACTACAGCGGCAAGCTCAAGATCATGTGTTGGATAATTGATTTCATGTTTTCTCAACTGACAGGAGGCATAAGCAATGACTCTTCCTTCTTGCATCAGAACACAGCCTAATCCTGTTTTTGATGCGTCGCAGAACACATCAAAAGGCTTCTCGACGTCGGGCTGCGCAAGAACTGGAGCAGTGGTTAACAGTTTCCGCAAGGTGTGGAAAGTTGTCTCACACTCCCCTGTCCACATAAACTTGTGGTCTTTCTGTAACATACTTGTCATTGGTTTGGCAATCTTCGAGAAGTCTGGTATAAATCGGCGATAGTATCCAGCTAACCCTAGGAAACTCCTGACTTCTGACACTGTGGTTGGAGTTTTCCAATCCATAACCTCTTGCACTTTGCTTGGATCTACCGAAACTCCATTCTCAGATAGAATATGACCAAGAAAAGGAACTTTCTTCAACCAAAATTCACACTTGCTGAACTTAGCATACAACTTATGATCTCTCAGTCTGGTCAAGACAATTCTCAGATGCTCTTCGTGATCTTTCTCATTCTCAGAGTATACTAGAATATCATCAATGAAGACAACTACAAACTTGTCCAACTCTGGCATGAAAACCGTATTCATCAGATACATGAAATAGGCATGAGCATTTGTTAAGCCAAAAGACATAACAAGATACTCGTACAACCCGTATCTGGTAGAAAAGGCGGTTTTCGGGACATCTTGCGGCCTAATCTTTATCTGATGACACCCTGATCTTAGGTCTATCTTGGAGAACACTCTGGCTTTAGCCAACTGATCAAACAAAACGTCGATATGAGGCAAAGGATACTTATTCTTGATAGTTACAGCATTAAGAGGTCGATAATCCACACATATTCTCAGAGTACTCTCTTTCTTTTTCTTCACGAACAAGGCAGAGCATCCCCATTCAGACTTACTTGGTCGGATAAACCCCTTCTTTAGTAATTCCTCTAGTTGTTTCTTCAGCTCAGCTAACTCATCTGGAGGCATCCGATAGGGTCTCCTTGAGATAGGAGCTGTCCCAGGGATCAACTCAATTCCAAACTCAACATCTCTATCCGGAGGAAGACCAGGTAACTCATCTGGAAACACATCTGGGAACTCACACACTACCGGGATCTGGTGAATAGGAATGACTTCCATGGCACAGGTTATACTTACAAGGTCCGTTCGCCTGGGTAATGGCACCTGAAAAGTACCATCTATCTGGGGATCCTTAAGGGTAAGCATCCGACTGCTTGTATCTATGACCGCTCCCCAGTTCTTCATCCAGTTCATTCCTATTATTACATCCAAAACTAGTCCAGGCATAACTACCAGGTTTACTCGAAACTTTCGACTACCTAACTCAAGGGTTGCCCCTCTAACCATCTGATTGGTTAACACATCAGCCCCTGCTGAACCTATGCGATAACCATAACTCAATTCTGTGCATAGTTGTTCATGCTTCCGTGCAAATGCTTGACTCATAAAAGAATGCGAGGATCCAGAATCAAATAGAACAACTGCAGGGTGATGGTTAACAAGGAACTTACCAGTAGTTACAGGCTCTCCCTCAGGAATCTCATCCACGGTGGTGTGGTGTACACGAGCAGTGTAAGTCTGTTGCTTCTTTTTAGGCGGATAACGGCAGAACTTTGAAAAGTGGCCTGGCTGACCACAATTGTAGCAGGGCCCCTTCACTGTACCAGCAGATCCTATAGCTCTCTTGGAATTGTTCTGTTCTGCAGCTGTGGTGATCTTTGCTGGCGGCACGACCATCTTGTACGGCTTCTGTGGTCCCTTGTAGTTCTGGGTCTTATGCTGTGGCGGCCTGAACCTTGCACCTGGTGCGGACGGACGATAAGAAGAACGATTTGCAGTGAAAACTCTGGACTGTGATGGTCCTGACTCAAACACCCTCTTGCGATTCTTGGATGCAATGTAGGCGTTGTTGTTCTTTTCTTGTTTCAGACAGTCACTGACAAAGTCATTGAATCTGGCACGGGTATTGGTACCCACATGCTTCATCATTTTCGGACTTAATCCTCTCTTGAAACTAGCAATTCTCTTGGCATTTGTGTCGACCATGTCTGGAGCATATCGGCACAAGTTGTTGAAGGCATGCAAATACTGCGTCACAGTTTTGGTACCCTGATTTAAAGCCAAGAATTCTCCTAACTTCATTTCAACCAGCCTTGGTGGAATGTAGACCCCACGAAAAGCTTCAGTGAACTCTCTCCACGAGATCTGTGCATTTGGGGGAAAGGTGGTGCGGTGATGCTTCCACCACATCCCTGCGGGCCCTTGTAACTGATGTGCAGCATATTCTATCTTCAGAACTTCGGTCAGCCTCAACACGTGGAACTTATCTTCCATGGTGTTGATCCATTCTTCCGCGTCGAGTGGCTCTGCTGCTTCCTTAAAAATAGGTGGCCTAGTGTCCATGAAGTCCTTGAAGTTGCTATACTGGTTCACTCCATGGCCACCACCTTGATTATTACCTCTCTGAACATTTTCGGCGATGGTACGCAGAAAATCTTCCATATTCTTCTGCGATTGCTTGGCATTGCGCTGGCTTCCAAGGAACTGCGCGAAGAATACCTCTGCAGTGAGCAGTGGAGGAGGGGGCAATTGTGGCTATGGCTGTGGCTCATGGTGGTTGACGTTGTTTGCACCACTCCCACCAGCCCCTGCACCGTTACCACTGGTTTCAGCGGCCTCATACGTGGCACGGCGAGTGTTTGCCATCTGCATATTCTAGCAACAAGTAATAATTGAGCGAAGTTGTAGTAATTGTATTTGAATGAACAATCATGCCATACTGAATTCATTGGAGAGAACAAGTCATGCAATAAAACAGAGGCACAATGAATCGTATTCCAATTAAAACAACATCGCGTCCAATACGACCATGTTGCCAGCATACAAACACTGGACTTTTATGCGTTCGGGCATCGCATACACAACCGAGTTCCAAAAGATCGTTAGTCTCAAGATAGAACAGAATACAACACGATACATGGAAACCAAAAGAAGGCCATCGCGACAGAGCCTAGCTACGAACGCAGGGCACTAGCCTACTGTTCGGGGCCGTCGTCGAGGTCGGAGGCATCGCCATTGCTACCGTCAGTAGCGGCGTCATCGTCGATGTCCATATGGGTAGCGTCCGGAGGAGCATACGGGCCCACTCCGTTGTAGAGGGCATGAAACTCTTCATGCAAGTTGGCATTATACTCTTCTAGCTCCTCGACCCTCTGCCTCAGAAGGTCCCTCTCGTTCCAGGCTTCATTCCTTTCCTAAACTAGCTGTCCCATCATGCGGTCTACATTTCTGTTGGCCTGAGTCAACATCTGCACCCGCTGCATGGCACTCTCACCTCTCTCGAGAGCCCGATCTCGCTGCAAGTTCATGTCGGCCAACTGCTCCTGCAAGCTAGCTATAGCACGTGCTTGCTTCTTCTTCTGCTTCCTTGCTTCAAGCCGGTCATCACCACGTAGACCAGTCAAGGTCCAATAGGTACTCTCAAGACCCTGGTATGCTCTGATGGCTGCATACATGGCATTCATGGCATGGTTGTCGCTAACCAGGGCCTTCCTTGCGGTTGCACCCAAATGGCATCACAAGGATCATCTCTCGGAAAAGTACCAGCCAAAACTACTGCCAACTCATTAGGAAACCTGCTCATTATGTCTCGGATGACACGAAAGGCTGCGCCCTCTGCACCCTCAACTGGAGTGCGTCCCTCAAACTCCAAATGCCAACCATCCCATTCTGGCGCGTCACCAAGAGCAGGGACGGTAATTTCCACTACTGCAAGTCCATCCTCAGTTAGCTGGCTCTCACTCTAAGAGTACACCGGCTTTTGACCCTCCGGGTACCCCACATTATGGAGCACTCTCCAAAGAAAGGTGGGCATGCCAAACTCGCTGAGAAAAGTGTCCGTGCTGCGGCGCTCCCGTGGGGCCATCTGGTGACGGGGTGCTCTTCTGCCAGTGGACTTACGGGCAGTCTGCTTCGTGCGGGCCATCTGTAGCACAAGTTTTAATTACCCGGTGAGAACATATTTTAAGTCGATATCACTTTTATTAAAATGGGATAATCCTTTTATAAGGGGAGGAATGCATGTTATGAATGAAATGCACAGGCAACATGATGCATGCACGAGTCTTACGTTCTCACAAACTTAGAAAATAAGAACATCTAACGATGAATTCGGTGGCATACAAATGATCTCTCATATACGTAACTAATTCGCTCTACATGAAAAACGCTGTTATGTACCTGCAGAAAATTCATTTTAGCCCAATTCCCATGTATGCATGAAAGCAGTAAATCTACCTACACGCTCTACACGAATCCCCAGATGCGTGTACAATGGTAGTAACTACCCAAACACATCGTCCTATTGACGGGATCGCCTCAACGGACGGAACACCCACACATGTGATACATTCATAAAAACATGTGTAGAACATGTAATTATTCTAGTATCATATAAGCACTCTCCCTAGATCGGCGATGTATCCGATCGTGCTCTCACAGCTCACACTTACCGAAGCGTAGAGGTAACTGATCCATACATTACCACTCAACTAAGTGGCACTCATACAATAGCACGTCGTATGAGCAACGAAAAGAGAAATATGGTGCAAGAACCCCAAGTTAGTACTTAAATAGCCACCTAGAGTCCTTAACTGGGCATAAAGGATATGACCACTAGCACACTTTTAGTTTGAAAATCATACTTTTTCAACAGAATTTTGTTTTAAATACACTTATGAACAGTAATCACGCTAAACCATGCTCCGATACCAGCTGTAACAGAACCGTCCAATTATACGAGATTAAGTAGGAAAATCATCCGGCGATCGAAAAATTTAACAAACTTAAGCCCGTATAACCCGGTAGTCCGTGAAATCTCGATGTATTTCAAACCATTTCACATAACAGCCAAGATCGTACTAAGTTTAGCGATCACCATCATAAGTTACATAAAACTTCACGGCACAAAATACATCGGAGTTTAAACATAATTATTACAAACCAGGTTCGAATAAAAAGTAGCAGAAGCAGTAGTTCAAATCACGCACACACACAACGTTTGAAATAAAGTGCCAGCTTATGATCATCTCCAGCAAAAGCATCAGACGAGAAGTAGCGAATGACCATTGCCCATGGTCCTAAGCTTCGCCCATCGCAGGATAGAGGTAGTTGATACAGTAGCCGTAATACATCTGCACATCTGCAACAAGTGGGAATAAAGCCCTGAGTACGAGAAGGTACTCAGCTAGACTTACTCGACAGAACCAAAAATAAAATGACACCAAAGATCATGATAGGCTTTCTGGTGGGGTAGCTGACTCATTTGCAAGAAAAGCATTTTCAACTTAACAATTCTTTTCCAAAAGCATGCAGTCATTTAATCTTTATTACCCTGTCAACTATGTTTGCACCTGTGCTAGAGTAACATGTAATTAAGCCAGTAAGGATTACCAACAATCATTAATAATAGTTATCATGTCATTTTCCACATAACTATCCAAGTGTTTCATAAATATTACTACGATGAAGTAGCTCAAGTTAAGTGTTCACTATCCAGTGAACGATGGCGATTCGAATCGATTATTAACCAGCTGGTAATTTATTCCTCACACAAACCTCACTCACCCGCTAAAGTGAGGTATTGGTCACCGAGTCAACTATTCAGGTAAAGTCGTGAGTTTGCCAGGAACCACATGTACTCGGGGGCCGCCCGACTGCTCTTTGGCCTTATCATCGCGCCCCCGTATCCTGCCACTACTGCTCCGGTACAGTGCGTTGCGGGCAATCCACTCGGCCCGAATAATCTCCCAGCTTCGCGGTCGAAAGGTACGTTATTCGGCCAGCTAAATGTGAGGCATGCGTTCAACATGACTCGAGGCCCAACAATGGTCGGTCCTTAATCGACTCAGACAGAGAACACAACAGTTCAAAACCCTGCAAGTCTCCGCCCGGTCTCAAATCCAGTCCGACACTTAGTTATTCTCAAATGACACATCTTTCACATAGATCCAAGTAATCTCCTATAGCTCGCGGATGACAGGCAATCACCCGACTTCTACCGGTCTAAGCAAACTAAGAAATTTTTGACCGCGGACACCAAGGTAACAAGGATCGGGTAAAGCAAGGTGAAACAAGGTATAATGCAGCAACGTTTGCAAACAACTCCTAAACATAATGCATCAAATTAAGTAAAGTCAATAATAAATTATTTGCAAACCGGGAGAGAAATGCTCCGGGGCTTGTCTCTCTCAAAAGAGCTCGGACGGTGGTCGGGGCACTCTGGAAGATCTTCACCGACCTCCTCTTCGGCTTCGGTCGCCTCCTGCTCTTGCACCTTGGACTGCTCTTCCGAGTCCTCGGGAACTGCTACCAGGGTCACTTCCTGCGATCCTGTATGATGCAGAAATATAAGTGCTCATGCCTAGGTGCATTGCAGGGATGACATGAGATGATGATGATGAATGAGATGTAGATGAGCATGTTATTTTGTTCGAATTACGTGGAACTTACGACTCTTCTACAAGGTAGTCTACATCATCCAAGAACATGTACTCATAAACTACCACCACTATTCTCTTCCATGCAAAGGCACCTTGACACTTAAGATGCTTCAAAGATACACCAAAGCATAGTTTACTAACTAATCTTGCATCAAAGGTTGAAGGTAAACCCTAGTTAGCACTAGGCTTGAACAGCAACACCTATTTTGGTAACACAGAAAAATCTTAGAAAATTACAGTGGATTACTAACATCAATTCTAGCACGCCACAAAAATGTCATTGCATTTGGATTACTAGAACTGCTTATACAAAAATAACAAGCTAAGGCCTAAAAATGAGCATGAAAATACTTTGTATTGTGAAAAGTAACAAACAACAGATTTAGAAAATTTTCCTACTTTCTACACAGTAAACAATCACTATACAAAAATTATCATATACATGTTTTATACAATTTTTTGCTCTTTATCAAAAATAACAAAAATCATCAAATAAAAGCACTTGCACTACACATAAAAGTTTTTCTATAGATCATGCATGTCACATATTTTTTCTAGAAAGTACATTACACAAGAAGATTAACAAAATTGGAACCATATTTTTCTGAGCTTTCTATGATTTATTAAGCATTTATCAAGAAAACATCAATTTCAATAATTAAATAAAAACTCTACAGAAAGGTATTTCAAACTTGACATGCAATATTTTTATATCATAGATCTGGTCCTAAGAAGTCTAACAAAATTTGTTTCACAATTTTTGGAGCTAAAATGAGCAAGTTATGAATTTCTAAAGCATTTACATAAATTCTGAAAAATCATTTTCAAAAATCCTTTTAAACATCAGCCGCTGGACTGCTAGGTGCACCCGGTGACTTGTACACGCGCGCGCAAGAAGAGACAGACAGGCGGGCCCGTGAGGCAACCAGACCCTACACGTCAGCCACACAGAGGCAGGGGGCGCTGACCGCGCGGATCTCGCCGACGGCGAGGTCGCCGGCGACGAGGTCACCACCATTATGATCACCATGCCAAGGCGGTCACGTTGGGGCAAACGGCGTGACCGGAGGAGCTCGCAATCGAGCTTGCCCACGGCCATGGCGGCTCAGCGGCGCGGCTCAACGACGGGAGCGCGCCTCCGGCCATGGGGCGACGCGGAAAACGGCGTCCGAGCACCGGGAGAGCGGGGTGAACGGAATGCGTGCCCGAGTAAAGAAAAGCGGGAGCGGAGGGGAGGTTTCCACGGAGCGGGAATCCTCGGTGAGCTTGGCCGGAACTCCGGCGAGCGATTCGCGCGGATGGGGAGCTTACCACGGGCGGTTGAGGTGAGCGCGGGCTGCGCCAGAGGGAGAAGAAGCTTGGGGCAAGATGGAGCGGCTTGCGGTGAGCTGGGGCTGCCGGAACGCGCGTGTCCGGCGATGGCGCGCGGTGGCGGTGGCGGAACCGCGGCTGCTGCGCGCGTGAAGAAGCAAAGGCGAAAAGAGGAGAAGGAGAAGGGCGAGGCGCTGCGGAGGGTTATAGGGGCGAGTGCGCACGCTGGTGGGGCGACCGGGCGCCACCCGGCCGGCGTTGCCGGCATGCGCTCGCCACGCGGCGCGCGACGTCTACTGCGGCCGGGACAGCGCGCGAGCGGGAGGGAGGAGACGGCCGGACTGGGCCGGGCCGAGGCGGGGCGCGAGCGCGGGCGCGCGCGCTGTACTGGGCCGCTTCCAGCAGCGGGCCAAAAACGAGGCGGCGGCCTGTTTAGGTTAGAAATTGATTTTCCATTTTCTATTTTCAAACAAATTTCAAATACAGTTTTCAAATCCCATTTCGAGCGAGAAAATGACATTTTCTGAAAATGGCCCAAAAATAAAAGTTGCTTAGAATTTAATTCTCTACAACCTTTATTAAGGGACCAACTCAAAATTCCCAACAGATTTTGAATTGGAGAATAAAAGCTAAATAGGGGGGTTTTGACCATTTTTCAATAATATTTTTAAAAGCAAATTTGACAAAACTTTGAATTCCAAAGTTGCTCCAAAATTTGTGCTAACTAATTCTAGATGAATTACAAGTATAACCACTCATGTTTTATTAGCCTAGCAAGTATAACTAGGGTGAAACAATTCTAAACAAATGTATGCAACATTTACGTTTCATAGAAATGTTTCACTCAAAATGCACTCCACTTCACATGTGATTATAAATGCAAATGATGCATCATGCGTATGATTTGCAATGCTAAATGCATGCGTAACACCGGGGTGTTACACTCCTCTAAGGTCCCTAGCATAGAGACATCGCCCCATATGAACGAGCTTAAAGGAAGGTAAGGATTAAAATAGAAAAGCTTAATTTATTTCTACAGAGCAAGCTTATATACAGCTTTCCCTTTCGAGAAACCCCAAACACTTAGCACAAACCTTAGGGATTACCTTACAAGCATAGGAAGATCACAGGGACTTTCTTTATTCTCTAATTTACAAAGGTGGTGGAGTAATACAACGGTAGTGGAGTATTACTATTAGTGGTGGATGATCTTCAGTGAGCTTCTGACATCGTGGGCTTCATGGTGTATGTGGGAGAGTAGAGAGGTGGCTTCGGTGGAGGTATTACTGGTGATGGTCGTCGTGGGCTTCTCCTCTTATAGAGCAGGAAGAGCCTTCTGCAGCGTCCTTCGTGCTTATCTTCTGGAGTGTCTTCGAGACGAAATATTCAATTATTCTCTTTTATTGTTGCCTAGACAGCTGGACGGTACCGCTGTCTTCAATAGTTGTCCTGGCTACAGTACAGTCACTATATATTTCTTTTGCGCTATCCTCTGACACGTGTTATCTTTCACGTGTTTTTTAATTTTTCTAGGTATGATCTTCCACACCCAAATAATTGATGTACATACATCAATTAAGAATATATATAGGAAAATTCCTTTCCACACCTACGTGTAGCTACTCCCACCTTCTATACATGCACAACGTGGAGAGAGAGGTTAGCACGCGCTAACGGGTTCAGAGTAGAGTGGCGGACTGACCCGAACGACGCCCCATGACGGTGCCGCCTGCCCGCGTGGAGGGCACCCCACAGCGGTGCGCCTTCCTGCACGGATCCGGCAGCGATGGCCCTTCGCCTCCACCTGGTGGCCGCGTTCATATGGAGTGGTGCCGGCGGCAGCGCCTTCCACCCGGTGGCGAGGCGACGCACACGTAAATCCTCCTCTGTTCTCCGTCGTGCCTAAGAAAGGAAGAGCCGACTCCGCTCTGGTCTCCGTCGGCGATGTGACAGCTTCATGGATGCGTTGCTAGGTACGGAGGACGGAGTGTGCTCCTTCATAATACGCATTCTCTTTTTTAATGTTCTTGATCTTTTGGTTCTAATCTTCACGCTAGTTTCTGAATTGAACTAACATGATTTTTTCCTTGCCACAGGAATGGTGTCCGGCCAACGGTAGTGCTATCTACACCAGATCAGATCGATCTTTGGTGACGGGTCACCACACCAGATGCGGCAAGCCAGACTAGTTGACCAGTAAGGCCACAAGCAACTACCATGTTTGCTACATCCTCTTGCATGAGGCATTTCTCGATCTTCTTGAGTCTGGTGCCAGCGGCTCCTATCACGCACAGGGGTGAGTATCCAGCAATGGCTTCGACGGCGGACGTATCTGTCCTGGCTTTCTCCATGGCGTGAGTATCCAGCGGAGGAGCACAAATTGGCACCTGCACCAGAAAGGAATCAATTGGCATTGAAGGCTGGTTCTATTATCTTTGGATTTTATTTACTAACTAATGCTTTGATTTCCGCATGTGAGTATCACATTGGTGTAATTCGATCTGTCAACAAAAGTATATACACATACTCCCTTCTCACAGAAGTATGCATACGTGAATGTATGCACATATACTCCGGTTGTGAGATTTAAGTATGTATGCGTACTAGCTAAATCTGGGCATATGTATGCATACTAGCTACGTCTGTATTTGATTATGCATTAATATCCTGTATTCATACTCTCCTCAAAACAGTTTTTGCAAAAATATTAGAATAGTATATACACATACCCTCTTGTAAAAAAAGTATACACATTAATTAATACATATACTTCAAATACGAACGTATGTACGCCCTTCTGCAAACTAGTATCAATACATAGTTGCATTGCTTGGTCCCCGTTAAATATGTACGTGTTCATTCTCTCATGGGCTATACATACAAGTATCTAATCATACCCTTTCTCAAATAATGCGTACGTACACATACTCCCTACCATAGCAGTACGTATGTACGCGTACTCAACAAGTATGCATCTATACTAGCTGATAATAGTTTTAACGGGTTTGTCTGTGCACACAGTCTACATCTGCGTGTAGAAAAAATACACCCTATATCTATACCTAATACCAAATCTATACCTATACCTAATAATAAAGAGACAAAATTTCAAGCTCTTTTTTTTGTCCATCCATTTTTTTCGTCTTCCTCTAACTACCAAACAATGAAGAGTTTTTTTTGTTTGGACTTATATATATAACCCGTGCCCTTACGAGTTAGAATAGCTCACGTGTAGACCAATATGGAGTAGGAATCCTAATCTGAATAGATTTCTCATCTGAGTACTCTAAATAGAACTCTTAATAATAAATAGAAAAGGATAAGAATTATATTTTTATTTTGCACCACTTTCTTTATTTACGTACGAGTTAGAATAGCTCAAATCTAGACGAATATGGAATACGAATCCTAATCTAAATAAATTCCTAATACTAAAAAGGCAAAATTTCAAGCCAACAAAATTTTTCTTCCAACTAAGACAATGACTCTTTCAGTTTATGCTTTTCTGTTTTAATGTCTGAGTGCTAATCCCATTCCGAATCGCTTGCCTGAGTCCAAATCAGATACATCACCTTCAGCTCCAAAGCAAAGGCAGGAGGTTGTTGGGCATTCTTAACGTCATTACCAAAAGTAGACTTAGTTTTCTAATTCTGATAACGGCGCCAAAAATGCCGAACCTATCCCTCATGCCACTTAAGCCAAGTTGTCATCCCCAGCATGACATGAGAGACGCGGTATTGAAATATACAACTGCTCTTCTAAATAAATAATAAATAAGATCTGCAAGCGCACAGATTAATACCGATGTAGCATTTTAACCGGGAAGTATTCCAGGTATCGTTATTTATATTTTTACCACTGGGAAGGGATTACTAACATCAATGTTGATTATGGAATGGAATATAGGAATGAGTATCAATCATTGCATGTATAAGTGAGAGCATTCATCTATCTCTTGCATACAGGGGCAAGTGTCACATAAAATATATATAAAGTATGAATGGTGACAAAGATAATTAATCTGATCAGCTAGCCACATATAATAATAATAAGCACCTCAACAGATATTCTAGCAAGTCATTAGCATGGTATTAGGACGAACTACAAGGATATTTCCTAAGTTATTCTTAACTATAAAGTCTAGCATATCATAGTTAGTGCAAGTACACTTGGCAATCATTGCGAAAAAGGACTACGCCCATGCATAGTGATATTATCAAGGAAGATGAGAAACATAGCAATCACTCTCCCGTAATAATGTTGCTCTGCCTGCCTTACATACGGGAGGGGGACTATATAAGAACCAACGAAGCTGTCACCATCGCGGACCACCCCACGATCCGGCATATAAGGTGCAATCGCAGATAAATATGGTCTAAGCACCACGCCTACACAATATTTATCATTTACCCATGGATCCGATGGATAAACGCTATACGATCCTAAACATGTATATAATTCCAATCTAACTAAGCCAAGCGTATAACTACGATAAACTAAGAACAATATAATTGCAAACTTAAACAATTAGAGCAAAGTCATAATCAATATATTGAAATAGAACAAAGTTTTATTCATAATATTGAAGAACAAAGATGAACAATGAAGAACAGTAAAGGAATTATCAAGAATCCTCTTGACAGATCCGAAAACCAATCGAAGATTGACTCCTTCTAGTTCTAATCCTATGTAGCTATGCTATACTAGAGATCTAGTTGATGTGGTGGCTCTAGGGCTTGATCAGAGACTCTCCTCCTGAGATTAGGGTTTGAGGAATTGAGAATGAGGGAGTGCCTCCTCCAGGACCCAGGGGTCCTGCTTATATAGTCCCCTCAAGTGAACGTGGGCCGTCGGATCAAACCGACATTAATCGCACGGTTTTCCTTGATCCCTTAGGTCGGTGGAGCATAATCCGTGAGACGGAGCCTGATTGGCTCTCAGGCCAGGGCGGGCGCCCTAGGGAGCAGGGCGGGCGCCCTGCCTCTGGGCCCGTTCGGCCTCCCATTCGATCTCGTGGCTTCTGGAGTCTTCTAGATGATAGAAAATCGGTGAACACGTTATTATCTCTATGTAAACCCGACGTGTGGGCCTTTCCTCCGTATTTTCTAATAACCCCCTGCAGAAACAGACAAACACCAAAACTCGTGGAATTCTGTCAGATAAAACCCTAAGTCTAGGTGTTGGTTGCATTTGGATCCTTTTCTTTATTTATTTGATAACTATATATTTGGTACTTAAGGACCGTCAACAAACTCCCCCAAGCTTACCTCTTGCTCGTCCCTGAGTAAGGATAGACTCATTATGGATCGGAAGTTGCTGCAACGCCTTTGAACGTTGACGGCACATATGCTTTCAAATAAGGTCTCATCCCTGAGTTAGAGTAAACTGTCAAGACTTAAAACTTACTCATTTTACCTTTCACCATGGGGCTTGCAACCGTCACCTGCATCTTGAGTGGTTAAAAGATAGAACGGTCTAGTCAAACGCCATGTCTCTTATTCTTGATCAGCTATAGCTCTGGAGTTTTTGCAAATTTTTCAAATAAAACTCAGAGATTTCTTGTATGACTTTCTCGGGTCTCTCTTTTGTGATATTTCTGGATCCTTACCAAGGCAGTAATGGTATATGCCTTCTCTCTCAAAGTATGTGGTATTTATGGTATAAGGCGTAGTGACATTACCTTCTCTCTCACCCTACTCTAATAAGGCTTTGATATCTGTAGCTCATAGGTGGGAGATACAATATACATACTCATAGAACATTTATTGCATAGTCAAACCATGGATCCAGAGAAACAAGTCAATAAGTCAAATCAAGATGTGCATGTGTGGTGAATGAGTGGTGTATGGTGATAACAAAAGTCTAATGCTCTTTTTGAGGGAATACATACCTTTCTTGCTTTTTAAAACTTTTGAGGGGAATGAGATGCTCTATATTTTTTTTCTCTTTTTTTTCTCTCAGGTGGGTATCTTGTACCCCTAATTCTACTGTCGGACACTTGTCCATTTTTACCTCTCGTCTCACTTTTTCTTTCTTCGAGGTTCCGAGCACTTGCTCCTTTTTATTTCCTCGTTTTTTTAGAGCAATCTCCCTCTTTTGAAAATATAGCAAGTGGTAGTAGATAAAATAACTCGAGCATTAGCTTCACAGGGAATAACAGGAATGGGATAATATTTTTGGCTATTCTCTCCCGGGTCAGGAGTAGAATAATTTTGGGTAAATCTAGAGATGGAAATGAGTGGATATATGTGGATGCGTACTTCCGAAGTAGAAGCAGCATGTATGAGTGAACGTGCAAGTGAATCTTGATTTTAACCACATGACAAGTTCCTAAGGGTCTACACAGCTTGACCACACTCAATGCCCATAAGCAGTAAGTAGTAAAAGTGCGGCTCTTAATCTAACAAGCATGTATATATGGCTGTGGTAGGAATTTAAACTCTCATCATACATGAACTCATCATGCAATATTTTAAAGATTTTTAAAGATAAAATTCACTAGAATTCTAGCATCTCTAGGAACAGATAAACAGCAGCTCAACCTTCCCATATCATATCCGCTAACAACTTAGACTTCAGATCAAGTTCTCTTCCCACTAGTTCAGGTTTAGAGCCAGTTTTAAATTATAACAGTTATGTCTAAACTAGAGAGAGAACAAATTTGAAAATTAGGCAGAGCAACTATTCATCATATCCATCCTAGAGTTTTATTTTCAAGATTCAGTTTAGCATAGCTACTTTATTTATTTATTAAACTAAGCAAATATATATAAACACAAAATATTTATTTAGGTTTTCATGATTATGCATCTTTTTATTTTAATAGGTATAAATGTAGATAAAAATACTTATCGGGATAAATGGGGGTGCTCTCCCCCAAGATGGATCTTGACGTAATTTCTTCTGATGTAGCTAGCAGGTGCAGAGGTGTATTTGAATGTCGGCAGCACCCTGACAACGATTAGGATATCCTCCGTCTGCTAGTCTTCCTGAATTCTGTGGAGCTCAAATAGACAACAAAGCTTCGTGAAACTTGATTAAGCGTTAGCATAAATATCTAGCCTTTATCATGTTTGAGCTTCCTTGATAAATGTCACTCTCTATTTTTATTTTCATTTTTATAGAACAGAAAAAATATATTATTATTTTTTATGCCACCACAGTGAATGTACTTATGGGTTTTATGCCACTCGCATACTCACATGGGGCTTACTGTTTTCAATATTTTTTTAGACAGAATGAACATGATTAACTGAGCAATAATTAAAGGGAAAATGATAACTACCAAGTTTACCTCTTGGCACGGCGTTCGGTGTTTTTAAGTCCTCCGAACAGGACTTCTTTTCTTCTTAGTTGTCCTGGGATTTGGGTGGCGTAGACGGTGGTTTCGGCAGCGCCTCCTCTTCTTGTGTAACTGTCTTCGCTTTCCATACCCGACTTGGTGCTTCGGTCTCCTGTTGTGTATCCTCGGGCCTTATGACCTCTCCTTTATAGTCTGCCCATACGTCCTTGATGGTTTGCCTCCTTTGGTTACGGTTACGTCGCCTTCTTCTTGTCCTGACCTGCATAGAATCTTCAACTATATAGTTAGGGTCATTAAAGTAGCGGCGTACCTTCTCAGAGGGGAAATGCATATGGACTTCTCCGGTTCCAATGTAGATGATTGTTTTGACGGTGCCTAGGAACGGTCTTCCTAGGATGATGGGTGGATCGTACTCGTCGTCTCCCATGTCAATGACCTGAAAGTCTGTATGGACAAAATGATCGTTAATTTTAACAGGGACATCGGTTACTATACCTTCGACCTTTCGGGATGTCTGATCTGCCATCTGGAGCTGAGTGTATGTTGGTTTTAAGGGCATGGTCCCGTACAAGAGCTGATAGGTGACTGTGGCCATTATGTTGACGCCTGATCCAGTGTCGCAGAGCGCCTTCTGAAAGGAGTATCCATTGATTGAGCACTCAATGCTTTGCATACCTGGGTCGTCCTTCTTGTTCAGGAAGGGCGACTTGAGTCGACCATCTTGACCTCCTTGAACTGCAGTGACCATCTTAGCTGATTCGGTCCATCCTTGGTTGTTCTTGTTCTGCTTATTCCTCTTGTTGGTCCTCTTCCTTGGTTCATGTTGGGGTTGCTCTGGGATTTGTGTAATCTTGTTCTTGAAAGAAAACATCTCCTTCGTCCCCTTGATGTTGAAGTTGATCTTCGCAGCGCTGGCGTAGATGACAGCTCCCGAGGTGTTCAGGAATGGCCTTCCCAGAATAACTGGTGACCTCTCATCGGACCCGGTCTCTATCACCACGAAGTCAGCTGGAGCATACGAGGTACCAACTCGGACACACATGTTCTTTACTATTCCTTTAGAAAAGCTTAGTGTCCGATCTGTAAGCTGCAAACACATAGTTGTTTCTGATAAAGGATATGTAAAGAATTTTTCATAGAGTACCCTGGGCATAATGTTGACGCTGGAGCCAAAGTCGCAGAGTGCTTCTGGGAAGTCCACCATGCCGATGGAGATCGGGATGACGGGGCGTCCTGGATCGCCTCTCTTGACTGGCAGAAGGTCATTATGTACTCCGATAGCGGGATTACTCCAATAGTTACCTGCATCAAACATGTCTACAAGATTTGCAAATTCTAATCATTCCGGTTGTGATGGTATACCGGGGTTAGTAGCAGGAACAGCAGCAGCTATTTGATTTAACTGAGATTCAATCATTTTATTAAAGCTAATTTGGTTTTTGATGGCAGTAGAGAAATTATCCATTCTATTATTTATGTTTTCTAGTATTTTATCATTGTATGCCAATTTCTTAGACAAGTTATCCATTAGCTTTCCTTGATTAGACACTAACTCTTTCAGGGGTGGAAAATTATTATTGTTGTTGTAAGGGTTATTACCTTGATAATTACCTGAGTAATTACCTGAGTAGTTAGGCCTCTGTTGATTCCAACCTTGATTTTGTTGAGGACGGTTGTAGTTGTTGTTGTTGATGATGTACCTTGCATCCTCAAGCATCTCAGGGTAGTGATTGCCTGAGTGTCCAGTGTCTCCACATTCCTCACAAGTCATATGAGAGTCGTAGACGTTCATGACTTCTCTTTTGTCTCCAGCTTTGTCATCGAGCTTTTTCATGAGTAGGTCTAACTTTGTAGACAGCATGTCTACCTCCTTGAGCTGGTGCATACCTCCACCCTTCTTGCGTGTTTGAGTCCTCTCTTCGTTCCAACCTTAGTTGGACGCCATCTTCTCCACAAGGGCTGTAGCTTGTGGTATGGTGAGTGATAGAAATGCGCCTCCAGCTGCAGCATCCATGGTCTCACGAGCACTAGTGATGAGCCCATGATAGAAAGTCTGCATAAGTAGCCAGCTCTCCATTCCATGATGGGGACATTATAGGATGTAATCTTGAAAGCGCTCCCATGCTTCTGGAACGGATTCATCATGTTGTTGCTGAAAACTTGTAATCTTCCCACGGAGAGCATTGGTCTTGCCCATGGGAAAGAACTTAGCCAGAAAGTTCGTAGAGCAGAGTGCCCACGTAGTGTTCTTATCCTTCGTCGCGTAGAACCACTGCTTCGCTCTCCCCAATAGTGAGAATGGGAAAAGACGAAGTAGTATGGCGTCTCTGGGAACATCTAATAAAGTGAATGTGCTGCAAATCTCTAGGAAGTATTGGAGATGAGCACTTGCATCTTCGTGCGGCTTCCCACAAAACTGGTTGGCTTGTACCATGTTGATGAGCCCTGACTTGAGCTCAAAGTTCTTGTCGATGGCCGCGGCAGGTCCAGTGCGGATGTTGTCCGTAGTGGGAGCTAAGAACTCGCGGATCGTCTTGTTCGTCATGGCTGCGAACTCTGTTGACAAATTCCGGATGAAACTTCGGCGGTCTTCTGAATTGGATGAAGTGTTGCGTCGAAGTGTTGACTTCTTGAGCTTGGCTCTTGCCCCTCTGATTAATGCTTCGGGGTTGTCAACAAAATTTTCTGGAAGATGTCCTCTATTCATACATCACCCTGCAAAACAATAAGAATGGAAAAATACAGGGGTAAATCTGTATGGGAGAATTGATGATCTCAATCACTTAATGATGCGAATGATGACTCAAATTCCGTATTCATTCCTTGTTAGTAAATCAACCTTCCCCGGCAACGGCGCCAAAAATGCTTGTTGGGCATTCTTAACGTCATTACCAAAAGTAGACTTAGTTTTCTAATTCTGATAACGGCGCCAAAAATGCCGAACCTATCCCTCATGCCACTTAAGCCAAGTTGTCATCCCCAGCATGACATGAGAGACGCGGTATTGAAATATGCAACTGCTCTTCTAAATAAATAATAAATAAGATCTGCAAGCGCACAGATTAATACCGATGTAGCATTTTAACCGGGAAGTATTCCAGGTATCGTTATTTATATTTTTACCACTGGGAAGGGATTACTAACATCAATGTTGATTATGGAATGGAATATAGGAATGAGTATCAATCATTGCATGTATAAGTGAGAGCATTCATCTATCTCTTGCATACAGGGGTAAGTGTCACATAAAATATAGATAAAATATGAATGGTGACAAAGATAATTAATCTGATCAGCTAGCCACATATAATAATGATAAGCACCTCAACAGATATTCTAGCAAGTCATTAGCATGGTATTAGGACGAACTACAAGGATATTTCCTAAGTTATTCTTAACTATAAAGTCTAGCATATCATAGTTAGTGCAAGTACACTTGGCAATCATTGCGAAAAAGGACTACGCCCATGCATAGTGATATTATCAAGGAAGATGAGAAACATAACAATCACTCCCACGTAATAATGTTGCTCTGCCTGCCTTACACACGGGAGGGGGACTATATAAGAACCAACGAAGCTGTCACCATCGCGGACCACCCCACGATCCGGCATATAAGGTGCAATCGCAGATAAATATGGTCTAAACACCACGCCTACACAATATTTATCATTTACCCATGGATCCGATGGATAAACGCTATACGATCCTAAACATGTATATAATTTCAATCTAACTAAGCCAAGCGTATAACTACGATAAACTAAGAACAATATAATTGCAAACATAAACAAGTAGAGCAAAGTCATAATCAATATATTGAAATAGAACAAAGTTGTATTCATAATATTGAAGAACAAAGATGAATAATGAAGAACAGTAAAGGAATTACCAAGAATCCTCTTGACAGATCCGGAAACCAATCGAAGATTGACTCCTTCTAGTTCTAATTCTACGTAGCTATGCTATACTAGAGATCTAGTTGATGTGGTGGCTCTAGAGCTTGATCAGAGACTCCTCCTGAGATTAGGGTTTGAGGAATTGAGAATGAGGGAGTGCCTCCTCCAGGGGCCAGGGGTCCTGCTTATATAGCCTCCTCAAGTGAACGTGGGCCGTCGGATCAAACCGACATTAATCGCACGGTTTTCTTTGATCCCTTAGGTCGGTGGAGCATAATCCGTGAGACGGAGCCTGATTGGCTCTCAGGCCAGGGCGGGCGCCCTGCCTCCGGGCCCGTTCGGCCTCCCGTTCGATCTCGTGGCTTCTGGAGTCTTCTAGATGATAGAAAATCGGTGAACACGTTATTATCTCTATGTAAACCCGACGTGTGGGCCTTTCCTCCGTATTTTCTGATAACCCCCTGCAGAAACAGACAAACACCAAAACTCGTGGAATTCTGTCAGATAAAACCCTAAGTCTAGGTGTTGGTTGCATTTGGATCCTTTTCTTTATTTATTTGATAACTATATATTTGGTACTTAAGGACCGTCAACAGAGGTGCATATTTATAGATAGCTCACGGCAACTATGTTAGCCTACTATTTAAATAAATAATAATGATCATTTTTTAATGGTCATTCATTCTCTAAAATAACATATATAGGCTGGAGCAGCTTGTTCAGACAAGTACAAAGTTTAAATAGAATATAAAACATTTCTATGGTTCATTACTCTTTTCGGTGCTCATAAAAATTAGAGCAGTTTGTCTACATATGTCATATGATCTACTAGATGACTCTGAGAATCCGTACATCCAATTGCAACCACTATGTATTTCTATATATGTATTTTGAATTTTAAAATAAAAAACCGACCCTATACGCGTAAAACAAGTTATGAGAAAAACAAGTAGGCCTAAACTACTTGAATTCATCACTTTACTTTAATTGAGTATTTTCTTATAGAATTAAAATCCATAACAACGCACACTTATACCATCTATTTTTTCTAATATTAAAGTATGAATCGTTTCCGTGGTCCTTTTTACCAATTCTGTACGAGTTCAAGTAGTGTGACTTTTTCTTATAAAATTAAAATCTATAACAACGCACACTTATGCTATATATTTTTTTATAATATTAAAGTGCGAATCATTTTCATGATCTTTTTTTTAAATCATGTACGAGTTCAAGTAGTGTGACTGAAATAAAATCTTAAGATCAATTGATAAACATAACATAATAATTAATCTCAAATCCTCTCATGTCTAATGTATCAATAGATTTTCGAGCCACAAGCAATCTAGTTTTAGATTCTAAATCCCGTTGTAACGCACGTGTATTTTTGCTAGTAATAATAAAGAGGTAAAATTTTAGGCTCTTTTTTTATTTATCTATTTTTTTGTCCGTCTTTCTCTAACTACCGAACAATAAAAAGTTTCTTTTGTCCGGACTTATATATATAACCTGTGCTCATACGGGTTAGAATAGCTCGCGTCTAGACCCATATGGAATAGGAATCCTAACCTAAATAGATTCCTCAGATCCTGAGTTCTCTAAACAAAACTCTTAATAATAAATAGAAAAGGATAAGAGTTATGTTCTTTATTTTGCACTGCTTTCTTTATTTACGTACGAGTTAAATACCTCGCGTCTAGACGGTTATGGAGTAGGAATCCTAATCTAAATAGATTCCTCAGATCTGACGACAATGTTGTGCATTATCTTTGACGGGATATATACGGTAGGTTATAGGGACCGGTTTCTTTTTTTTAATGCTGAGAACTTTCTTTCCCCCGGAAAATATTGGGAACTTCCATAATAGACCAGAGCCCGGCGTTTTTTATGGTGGAAGGCCGAACAATATAATCAGAAAAATAGAAAAGAAAAAATACTATAATGATGTCATCTTTTTTATCCACCTTACTTTTTTTTTCTTTTTTGTCCCAACGTGTTCCTTTTTTCATCCTTGCAAGCGTGTGCCGTTCGTGCATTTGCGAGAGCATTTTACGGGGCGTTCACACGTTACCCGTTTGTCTAAGCGATTGTTTTTTTGTTTCTCCTATAAATATCAAAAATAAAAGGACCAAATTCAACCGTCATGGATGTTTGAACCATTGATCCTTCCCTATATAAAATAGAGAAATATTTTCTATATGAGTTTGAGCACCGTATTATACATGGTGTGAAGTCTGATTCTAAAATGAATCAAAATGGATGATATAATTTATAGAGTATGAATCAAAAATGAATTGGAACACCTAATATAATTATTGGATAAATATCCAAGTCTCTAATGTACATACGAGTTAGAACAGTGCACATCTAACAACAGTATGGGCTTGATTCACAACAAAATAGAAACGTGAAAAGAAAACATACAACAAAAAAGGAACCGAAAGGCTAAACACAGGCAAGGCATAGAGCTCGATCCAAAGACGAATTTAAATAAACGATGCAATCTCAAATACTATTCAAAATCTGATGATCGATCATATCTAAGAGTTAGAGCGACACATGTTTGTTGGATAAATTTTCAACCTATAAATCATCTAGATAAATTATATAGCAAGTTGCGTCTCCCGTTGCAATGTACGGGCACATTTGCTAGTTAATAATAAAGAGGCAAAATTTCATACCATTTTTTTCATCTAGCCCGTTCCAATTGGCCCAACCGTCCTGGTCCACTCGCTCTTCACTCTAGGCCCACTCGCTCGGCGGCCCACTCCAGCAACCAGTCCGAATCAACCTGCGATTGCGTACAGCCCATCTGCGGCCCAGTCCAGCCACCAATCCCTGGACCACCGGTGGAAAAATACCAAAAATTTTATGCCACAGAAGGGATTCGAACCATGGCCTCCAACCTTCCCAAGGGCTTACCACCACGGTGTACATGTTGATGTGAAGGCTCATGAAGTATTTTCATTTAACGGTGCTAACACCTTCAAATATATGACAACCTTGTTACGATTGGTAAGGAAAATAAATAAATAAATAAATAAAACTATGAAATATGGTATTGCTTGCATATATTATATGTAGTAATGTTGTCCGTGGCTAGACTTGCCAGTTTACTTTGTTGGTAAGAAAAAATAAATAAAACTATGAAAATATGGTATTGCTATTATATGTAGTAATGTTGTCTTGCTAGACTTGCCAATTTACTTTATATATGATGTAACAGACTCCAAACAAATGTTCTAGCTCCTCCTGCATATGGGCATTGCATGCTACTGGCAATGAGTTGTGTTAGCGTCGGAATCTAATTTCTCCTTGAGCATCATAAGGAAATGAAAGAAGAGAAGAAAAAAACGGCCTAAACTCTAATACAATGGAAGAGGAGTTGGAAATCAAATAAAAAATTTTGGCCATATCCTCAATTTCAGACTATACTTCAATCCAAATTGTTTAAAGCACCAAAGCTCTTTTGCACAGAAAAGAGTCCTCAGAAACGGATGATTGAAGATAGCAATCGAACTTATCTTCGCTCCTATAGATAGAAAAAACAACATTCCCTCAGGCAATATATCACAAATAAAATTTAAAATATATAAACAAACAGACTATCATGCCAAGTGATTAATTCGGCAACAAATTTTACAAATCAATTTGTTAGGGGATTAAATAAGCAACAAATTTGATTTCTACCTCACAAACTAGATTTTACTAAACATGGCTGCAATGCACCAAATAAACATAAAAGTGTATTCTTTTTTTTTGGAGAAAGAGAGCACTTTGGTGCAATTTGATAAACTGATGTTCCATTCAAAAATGAACTGGATTACAAAGTGTTTTCATAGTCTGTCACTCTATCATGTACCATACAAGACATAGTACAAAGTTTGATTCCAAAGTGAATTGAAACACATGACGTGATCATTGAATAAATCTTCTAGCCACATGTGGTCTAAGTGACCATGGAACAAGCTCCCGTTGCAAAGCACGGACATATTTACTAACTGTTAATATATGGTCAAGTCGGATCTTGTTTTGTACATAAAATTACAAGAAATATTATGATGAAAATAAATTACAAATAGGATACATTTTTAATTAGATATTAGGATTTAAAGCTTGAGCATCTACAAATTTTGAACTTCGTGCATGTAAGCATCTGATTAGGATGCTCCATAGGTCCCACCGTCCCACCACGTTTTGTTCTCAGAATCCCTGGAGCTCCAGGTTCTTGCTCGCGTGGTCCAACTTTCATCGTGTGGTCCAACCCCGGGAATAGCCAGACACGGCCCCAACGTGTACCATGTTTCCCAAACAAGGGTTACACATTAACACCTATTTCTGTTGTATGTAAAAATCTACAAAAATTACAGTAGTATAGTCCTACTCCAAATAGCATACTACAGAAATTTCATGGGATTTGGATAAGTAAAACAATCTATATAAAATAAACAAGCTATAGCATAATAATGAGTATGAAAATACTTTGTACTATGAAAAGTATCAACCAACAGATTTATTATTTTTCCTATGCTCTACACAGTAAACAAGCATATCACAAAAATTATCACATGCATGTGTTATACAATTTTTGCTCTCTACCAAAAATAACAAAATCATCAATTAAAGGCATTTGAACTACACCTTAATAATTTTTCACAGAACATGCATCAAAAACATTTTTCCTAGAAAGTACATCACTAAAGAAGACTAATGAAACAGGAACCATATTTTTCTAATCAATATTCTATTTATTAGACATTTTCTAAGATAACAGCAATAATAAGAATTAAATAAATCTACATAGAAAAGTATTTCAAACTTGACATGCAATAATTTTAAGCCATAGATATACTCATGAGAAATACTACAAAATTTGTTTCATAATTTTTGGAGCTAACAATCTTGAGATATGATTTTTTGAAAGCTTTTCACAATTTTTGGAAAATCATTTTCTTTAAATCCGAAAATCTACACTGCTGAAATTGCTACGCATCCCCAGATCTGCGCATACTGGTTCCTCCCCAGTCGCCGCAAGTGGGCCCCATGGCCCCACTTGCCAGCCACCGGGACAGAGAGACGGACGTCGGCGGTCGTATCTCGCCATCGGTGAGCCAAACGGCGAGGCGGTCAGCGCGAGCGTGCTCGGGGCACCAAGCCGCACCGACAGGTGCCCGGACTTGGCCGAGTGGTTTACCGGAGCAAGCTCGCCGGCGCGCATGGCGCACGGCGGCGCTACCTCACCGCGGCCACACCTCGCCGGTGCACGGCATGGCGGTCCGAGGAGCGCTAGAGCTCCAGCATCACCAGGCGAAGCTGACGCGCGCGAAAGGAGAGAAGGAAGGCGATGGGAGCAGCCCACCCGCGCGGAGCCGAGCTCCGACGAGCGGCGGTGAAGAACGGTCGGCCAAAATTAGCCCCCTCACCTTGACGATGGCGACAGCTGGAGGGAGCACGGGGTGAAGCGGAGGGAGGCGGAGCAATGGCCGCGAAGAATCGGACGCGGATGCAGCGGCAGCGGCGATAGGCGGTGGCGGAGCTCGGAGGGTGGCGGCAATTTCGCGGTGGCCGCTGGCTCCGCTGCGGCTGCTGCTGGCGCGCGAGGAGTGCGAAATGGGAGGGACGGGGAGCGGCCGCTCGGTTCGGTCGACTTGGAGGCGTGGCGAGGCGGTGGGGGCCACGGCGTGCCACCCATACGCCGGCGACGGCGAGTGGCTTGCACGCGGCGGCCGCGGCCTGAGCGCGGACGGGCGCTGGCGCGCGGGCGCGGACGCGGGCCGGGCCGGCTTCGGTCGTGGGCCGAGAAGCGGGGCGGCGGCCCAGTAAAGCTGAGAATTCCATTTTCTTTTATAAATAAATTTCCAGATTTTCTAAATCATTTCAAATTTGAATTTTTGAAGAGAAAAAAGGCATTTTCAAAAGTTGACCCCAAAACAAAAGTTGCTCAAAATTTAATTCTCTACAACTTTCATCTAGGGCATTTTTCAAAATTCCCAACAGATTTTGAATCAATGATTTAAAGTCAAATTTTTAATTAACAACTCATTTTTCTAGAATATTTTTAAAAGCAAAATTTGGGGAGATTTTGAATACAAAAGTTGCTCCAAAAATCATGCTAATTAATTCTAGGTTATTTTAAATCACAGCCAAACATGTTTTACAACCCTAGCAAGCAAATGCAACATGTATGTTTCAAACAGATGTTTCACACCTTTCAATTTAGTTTTAACTTATATTGCATGTGACTATGAAATGCATTTGATGCTAATGCTCATGCTTTGGGATGTTAATGCATGCTTAACACCTAGAGGTGTTACATCTGAACCGTCGAACATATTCAGCAACAGATTCATTATGTCTTTGTTTAACCGATGTCAAGTGTGACAACCCGAGTTCTGTATCTCCAGTATAAAAATATTCATGAAATTTCTATTCTAACTGGGACCATGTATAAATAGAATTGGGTGCAAGTGAAGTAAACCAAGAAAAGACTGTGCCAGACAATGACAATGGAAATAACTTCAATTTATAAATATCCTTAGCACTAGATTCACCCCACTGTACGGTAAATTAAGCAATATGTTCTAGTGTAGTTCTACCATCATCTGCCGTGAACTTAATAAATTCAGGCAACTTAAACCCTCTAGGATACTGGACTGCATCATAATGATCAGGGTATGGTTTTCTCTATAAGCCCGTGCCTTTCCTTTTGGTTCCAACCCAAACGAATGTTTTGATAAGAGACTAGCCAATTTTCTTCAAGATTATCGACGGTCCCTGCATGAGGCTCGGCCACCAGAGGCCGACCTTGTGCAATTGGCTGTTGCTGCTTTAAAGAGTTGGGCGGTGGACCATTATGGCTATGCTGGGGTGGTGCTCGATTTGGCTGTGTGTATGGCAAATGTTTCAAAAAGCTATTCAATCCACTAGCAGGTAATGAGCCGTATGTACTGCCTGAACCTTGAGGTAGCGTGGGAGACACACATAATATGCTCCAGTTGGGTATAAAGAAGTAGGAACGATTACTGTCGTTCCATCTACTCGGCTTTGATTATTAGTTATCAATATGGAGCCGAGGAGTTTGCGCTAGCTGTTGGAACTGGCAGAGAAATCGTTGGAGGTGTAACCCCTAACCCAGCTGCGCTCTGTGGGACACTAAAGGCCGGATTACTGCTACTTTTACCAGCATAAAAATCAGGGGCGAAGCCCGGATAAAATGTCACTGGGTTCGATCCAAACACATAGTACTAATAACTTTTAGCTTGTAATAATAATACTGTAGACAATATTAGTAACGAATACTAAATATATAATATTATATATGCACACACATTATCAATATAATAAATATTATTTTCACGACTAAGATCCTTTGGTTGTGTTAAATCAAAATCAATAGATATGACTTAGGCAATTCTACGAAACTCTAAAATTTGAAAACTTTAAAATAATTTTTGGATTGATAGTAGTGATAGTAAGCGATTTAGAATTTACCTCATTAAAACACTCCCTAAATTATATAAGCTGCAATTGAATAACTTGGTTTAAGAAATGATCAATAGTCTCTCTCCCTAGAACCATCGGCCGCGCTACCCTTCCCCATCTCCAAAATAATTAGGTTTACTTTATCTTTGATGTGATTGTCCATATTTCTTCATTAAAACACGCTTTGAAAAAGCAAACATGAAAAAATGAAATAAAAGGTCGACTCAAGCTTGCGTGACGTCTTGCCGAAGAAGATCAAGGCAGCAAGCTCTTAATTTGCTAGAAGTATGGAACACAAGCGACAAAACATGATATAATATTGTTTGCTTCCATTATTTAGCTGAAAAACTGAAAAAATAATTGTATATCCATCAACGGGAGATCAAGGAACTCTAAAAATAAAAAAAATAATGTACTTCTAAAACACAAGCAATAAATTGGAGGCGAGTCGGGGAAAGGAATCGTCGATCGGTGCAAAAGCCAGCAGTGCTGGTGCTGTACGTCCATGATGTGAGCTATTGCATACTACTGGTCTTGCCGATTGCCCAAGGGCTTGCATGGTTGCGTTGCAGGCCGGCTGGGCCCTACCGTGCTGGCTGCTGGGGTCAGGGCGTTTGTCTTCTACGCTGCCACCTAGATCTGCCGGGGTCAAATATTTTTGTTACTGGGGTCTACGCTGGTGGAAAATCGCATGGTACGAGGAGCCGTTGCCGAGTCATCGGGGTCGGCTGACCCCGACGGTAAAATTGTGGTTCTCCAGTGCGGGTACACAGAATGCCGACGAAGCAGGAGGCTGTGTGTCATCGGCACCAATACAAGCTGAAACATCAGTAATTAAAGGTAGCTTATTTTTACTTTTTTCACCCTGAGGTGCAGACTGCTGCGACACATTACCAACCCGCATCTCATAAAATTATTGTTTCATCCTGTCCTCTAGATTTTTCATAAAATTGTCACGTGTGTTACAAAATTGAGCGGTCACTGATTGAACAACCATAAAAGACAGATCACTTACAATTTCACTTGCCGACCCTAGCTACCTTTTGTGCTTCGGTGATGGCTGGCAATTCTGGTTCCTTCAAGAGGACACTACCTTGGCGAGTCTTCTAAAAACAGGAAAGCATTGAATCTTCAAACTCTTGCTTGCGCCGGCGTTGCTCTCGTCTTCGAATTCTTGCAAGCGTTTATCATACTTCCGGCGATGATGTTCCTCAGACAACTCCTCCAGTGTGGGCTTGATGATGTTGCTGGAGTTAAGATCAGCCCCGTCGTTAGGCATGATGGCCGATTGACTCGATTCCCCAGCGGAGTCGTCAAATTATGTTGTTGTGCAAAATTGATCGCACGGCAACACACTCGATTTCTTGATCGAGACAGCAACCTGGCCGATCTTCTCTTTTGCCAGAGCAAAAGATAGAACCTACGGCCTTCTTCTTGCTGACTTCAAGAAGCGTGACTTGCTCCCAATGATCAGCAATAGATTAATCTCAAGCGGAACATAAGTGGCATCTAGATCCCGTTTGATGAATGCAGCAACTAGGATTGGCCCTTGCACCGCAATCTCTAAACTTAAGAACATGGACGGAAGAATTAAAAACGAACGAAAGAAAAAGTACATAATAATAACTGCAAAAATTGTAGATTGTTTTTTTTGGTGATATTGGGTGAACCCTCTACCGGCCTCAACCCTATCATTATATATATAGGGCGATCTGGGCTTCGATCTTGCGGTAGGAGACCGATCCGTTTAGAGTAACTCCAAGAGACTCTCTATTCTAGGTTGTGTATTCTAATTTAGAGAATTTTGTGTAAAATAATCCTCCAACAGACTCTCCATCTTGCTCTCTAAAATAGATACGGGTTATTCCTCCTTTTCCGCTAGCCATGGAAAGCGAGCGGGCCTCGCTCGCCAAGTCCCGTGAATCGCGCGGCAGTAGCCTCTCCTATGCACTTTCGGCCTATCCTGCATGCACAATCGCCGAGCTTCCGCCGCGGCGGCGGTGGCACCGGGGACCGAGCGCTCCCTGCTAAGGTGGAGCACATCCTGCGTGAGCACTCCGTAGGATGACGTGTTGGCGGAGACGTACAGGGAACAGGACGATCTGATGCTTTGCTAGGTGTCGTTGCCGGCAGCAAAGGTGAGGAGTCCTCCGGTGCCACATGCAAGGCCGTGGCCGGCGAGGAGGGCGCACAACGTGTTGCTGCACGTCACTGGCTTGCTCTTCGACGACCGCCGCGTTGCCCTTCTTGCCTTGCGGGTAGGGCCTCTGCTGCTGAACTTGAGTTCCAGGTGGCGGCGAGAAAGTCTAGGCGATGAGAGCGGACGGGATCATGGTGGATCCGAAAACAAAAGATCCAGTGACAGGGCAAAGTTTAAATTGGAGAGTCTCAATTTAGATGATCTGTTGGAGTAGTCTATCATTTTTAGGAGGGATTCATTTTAGAGAATAGCTAAATCAATAAGTTTAGATATTTCTTCTGGCTAATCTCTTGGAAATGCTCTTATAACTTGCTTTCCGCATACTCTGGCATTTAATCTTTACGTACAATTTTCGGGCTCTAAATAGATAAAATCTAAAAAAGAAATATAAAAAAGTACGTCCGGCATCCTGCGCGTCCCGACACACCCCTACGCTTCTTGTTGCACATCCAAAAATCAGCACCTTTCCGTTCAGAGAGTGATCCATCTCCAAAAATCAAGTACTCCGTATGCCTGATCCCAGCACCGAGACTTGCTAACTTCAATTAGAATTGTTGACCACGTGTATACATGACTAAAAATTCTGCATCTCATGTACCAATAGTCCTGGCACCTGCATGTTTTTCAATAAATAAAAAATTCGTAGCTATAGCATACCGCCGCCTGTTCGGCTGATGGTTTCGACGACTGATAAGTCAGCCGAAGGTGTTTTACTGTGAGAGAAAAACATTATACTATGACTGATAAGTTCAAGCGAATAGAGCAACGCGCATTTCCATCCAGGCAATAGGTGCTATGATCTTTAAAGCCGAATAAATTAACGGCACTGCTAGCGCCCGGACGTCCGGATCCGGGCGCTAGCATCCGGATGCGCCACCGGAGAAGGATTCCAGCCCGCCCCGCTTCCACCTCCGAACGCAGAACCCGCAACGTCCCCACGCGCGCGGGGACGAATCGAACGCAACCCGGCCGCGCGCGGGAATCCGCTCCCCTCATCTCCAGACCTAACGCGGAACCCGCAACGTCCCCACGCGAGCGGGGCGACGGATTGAACGCAACCCGGCCACGTGCGGGGATCCGCTCCCCTCATCTCCAGACCTTCGTCATGCCCCCAAAGCAACCATCGTCCCCTCCCCACACTGCAATATCCCCACCTCGCAAACTGCATCTTGCAGCACCATGCAGACGCTGAAGATGCAACTGACAAAGGAACGCCTACTGCACTAAGGCATGATGCCTACTGCAACGACAACCAAACACTTACTAAAACAACTGTCAAACACTTACTGAAACAATGCATGAAAATAAAGCTTCAACATAGAACGACTGCCTACTGTACCAAAGCAAGACAACTAATGCAACAACAACTAAACAACTACTGAAACAAAAAAGAAAAATACCACGAACACCTACTGCACCAAAAAGAGCATGAAAACTATTGAAACATTACCCAACCGTCTACTGCAACAGCAGGCGACAACTACTTCACCATGCGGTTGAAAAAATGAAACAAGATCTCAAACACACATCAACACCAACTGAAAACACTACTGGAACAATGCAAAAGAACCATTGCAACAAGGCGAAGAGAAAAAAAGGAGGAGGGAGGGAAGAAAGCTCATACAACATGCCCAGATATGCTTCTCCAACATCTAAATAGTTCTACTAAAACATACATTTCGAGCAAATGAAACAACAGAAAAAACACTACTGAAATAGGGGGAGAGGAGAGGGGAAACGCCGCCAGCACCGCCAGATCTGCATCGCCCCCCATGGATCCACCACGGAGGGCCGCTGCTACATGCATCCCCCACCGGGGGAGGCCCCCCATGCCGCCGTCGAGGTGGAGGAGGCGCCATGGTGGAGAAACGCCACCGAGCATCTGGATCTGCACCGCCTCCCCATGGATCCACCACGGGGGACCAAGTGTACCATGGATCCGCCGCGGGGGAAGCCCCCCATGCCCCCGTCGTGGTGAGGGAGGGCGCGCGAGGGTGGAGGAGGCGCCCACGACGCTAGATCTACAGCGCCTCCCATGGATCCGCCACGGGGGAGGTCGGGCTCCCATGGATCCGCTGGAATGAAAGGCCGAAGAGACCGCCGCCGCCGTCAACTTCGAAGGAAGCCACGGAGGTAGGAGAGCCAAAAGAGAGGGAAGTGGCTTCACCAGAGAGAGCAAGGAAGTGGCGACGAGCCGGCGGCGCGCGTGGGGAGGGCAGGCAGGGGAGAGCGAGGTGCAGCGGCGGAGAGAGCGAGGCGCAGCGGTGGAGAGAGCGAGGCGCGCGCGGGCAGCGAGTGAAAGAGAGGAGAAGGCGAGCAGGTGGGTCACGGTGGTCTGACGAATTGATAAGGGGAGGGGAGCGGGCTCGGGCAGGACGGGTCGCACCACGTCACGCCCGTCGGGTGCGTCCGACATCGTCCGGACGTCTTCACTGTATCATTACCGATAAATTAAACCTAACCAAATAATGAATCGTTCGGCCAAATATTTTACACGACCCATACTCGTAATTTACCAAATTTAGCTATGAGAAAAGAGAGTTAGGAATATCCAGGGTTTTAGGTGCTGTGCGGTGGAGACATCAGATATTTTCCTCTTGTGCAATGGGCGTGGGCAGAGAATGTGGCCTGCGTGAGGCCACGTAGCGTCGCGTCCGGAGGACTCGCGGCTATTTATAGACCACCCCGGCCTCCACTGCTGCGTAGTACAGACTCAAAGTCATCGTCAAAACGAGAGGTTAGCTAGAGCTTGATCAAGTGATCCTGACGATGGGTAGAGCTATGGCGCCCACGCTCGCTGCCTCACCGCCGCCGACCGCGTCGTCCGTCGTCATCGACGACATCATCCGCGGCCTCGCTGACACCACCGCCGGGCGTATCCGCACGGACGCCGACGCGACGTCGCGCGCGTCCACCGACTTCGGCACCAACGTGACCGTGGACGCGGCCCGGCCGGCGGCCGTGTTCTACCCGTCGTGCGCTGCTGACATCGCCGCGCTGCTGCGGGCGTCCAGCGCGAGCGCCTCGCCGTTCCCCGTCTCCGCGAGGGGGTGCGGGCACTCGACTCGGGGCCAGGCGACGGCCCCCGGCGGCGTCGTCGTCGACATGCCGTCGCTAGGGCGCCACGCCACCAACTCCTCCGCGCGGCTCGCCGTGTCGGTGGACGGGCGCTACATCGACGCCGGCGGCGAGCAGCTGTGGGTGGACGTGCGGAACGCCGCCCTGGCTCACGGCCTCACGCCGCGCTCGTGGACGGACTACCTCCACCTCACGGTCGGCGGCACGCTCTCCAACGCTGGCATCAGCGGCCAGGCCTTCCGCCATGGCCCGCAGATATCCAACGTCCTCGAGCTCGACGTCGTCACGGGTACGTATGCACGACACGTACATCGCTGTGCTTATTGTCCATGCGTGATCACAAGCTCGATCGACATGGACATAAGTCACATAAATGGACGACATGCATGAAATTGATGGTAACTTTATTCTGCGATTCATGAACTTCACAGGAACAGGGGAGATGATGACGTGCTCCAAGTCGAAGGAGGCCGACCTCTTCGACGCCGTGCTCGGCGGGCTGGGGCAGTTCGGCATCATAACGCGCGCGCGGATCCCGCTGGTGCCGGCGCCGGCGAGGGCCCGGTGGGTGCGGCTCCTCTACACCGGCGCCGCGGACCTGACGGGCGACCAGGAACGGCTCATCGACGAGCGCGGCGCGCTGGCCGGGCTCATGGACTACGTCGAGGGCACCGTCCTCACAGACCTCCAGGGTCTCATCGGCAGCTGGCGCTCGAAGCCGCCGTCGTCTTCCTTCTACTCGGAGGCCGACGCTGCGCGCATCGCCGCGCTAGCCAAGGAGGCCGGCGGCGTCCTTTACTGCCTGGAGGGCGCGGTGTACTACGGCGGCGCCAGCGACACAACCGCCACAGACGTTGACAAGGTAACGATGAAAAGTCAGGGTTGAAAATACTGTTCACTAATTTATCGTGAGAGAAAAATAGTATTCGTTAGTTTAAAAAGTACGGTTTATAAGACAAGCGAACAGGGGCCCATTAAAGGCATGACCCAATTAAGGTTGGGCCGGCACGACCCGCTCGTCCCTTCATGCCATGCTATGCTAGCCCATGACACTTGGGCTGTGCCTACAGCCCAGGCACGGCCCTACAAAGGGTTGGCCGCTCATGCCGACCCGACTAGGCTATCGGGCTGTGTTGTCCCGTTGCATCTAAGACAGCACGCCGCTGCCACGTGCGAGAGCAGGCCGAGGGCCACGTCGCTGTGGCGTCCGCGCGCAGGCTGGGGCCACGCCGCCACTGCATCCGCGCACTGAGGAAGCGCAGCCACTACGTCTGTGCCGGAGAAGTGGCAGTCAGTCACTGCTGTAGAGGATTTGTAGGGGCAGTTTGCCCAGCTGCCCCTACAGAAGCGCCTCTACAAATCAGCGATTTGTAGGGGCGTTCCTCAGCCGCCCCCTACAAATCGGATTTGTAGGGGCGGCTGGGGCGGCTAAAAAACGAACTGCCCCTATAAATCTATTTTCCAGAAATCATGAATTTGGGCAAAAAAAATAGCAAAAAATTTTTTTACCCCAAGAGGCCCCCAACCGGTCAGCCACACGTCGCATGCTCGTGAGCTGCAAGTTTCGCATTTTTTTCATGTGAAAATCATGAGTTCCGCAGTTGTGGGGGATCGAACCAATGACCTCACCCTTGCGCATTACCTCCTCTACCAGTCTACTCCATTGCCACTTGTATCAAATACTAGATATATTCTTTCTCCTCGTATTATACTGAACCAAATTTGAAATGAGTATTTAGAACTCTAAACGAATTCAAATGAAAAAGTTGTCAACCATAAAGTTTTTTAACTTTTCAAGATCTACAACTTTTATTTTGGTCATTTCTGCATCCGAGGCCGTTTGCAAAATTTGAATTTCAAATATTGGAAATTTGGACGTAATTATCCTAAACTAGATAATTTCAAATGAAAAAGTTGTCAACTATAAAGTTACACAACTTTTCGAGATCTACAATTTTTGTTTTTGTTGTTTCCCCATCCGATGTCGTTTGAAAAATTCAAATTTCAAATTTGAGAAATTCAAACATAGTTTTCCTTAATAAGATGACTTTAAATGAAAAAGTTGTCAACTACAAAGTTGTATAATTTTTGGGATCTATAACATTTATTTTGGTTGTTTCTCCACCTGAGGTCGTTTAAAAATTTCAAATTTTAAATTTGAGAAATTCAAATATAGTTTTCCTTGACAAAACGATTTAAAATGAAAAAGTTATCAACTACGAAGTTCTAGAACTCATCAAGATCTACAACTTTCATTTTGGTCATCAACAATTCAAAATTTGAATTTCAAAAAATAACAACTTCAAACAAGATTTTGAAACAGCAAATGATTTCAGCTGAAAAAGTCACCAACAACAAAGTTGTAGAACTCATCAAGATCTACATCTTTTATTTTGGTCATTTCTTCATCCGACAAAGTGATAGTACACATTACTATAACTTTGTCGGATGAAGAAATGACCAACTTGTTTGAAGTTTTCTTTTTTTTAATTCAAAATTAAAAATGTTCACAAGAAAAGATGAGCAAAATAATAGTTGTAAGAACAAAATAAATTGATAGGACATGATTTTAGAAAATTTTAGAAAAAAACAAGTAATTTGAAGTTAGCATGAGGTAGAAAGACTAGTTACAAGTTTTAGCCAGAGATCAAAAAGAGAAATCAGAGTTTTTCAACAATTAAAAAATTGAATTTCAAACGGTATTTTGAAATATCAAATGATTTCAAATAAAAAAAGTTGTATACAACAAAGTTCTATAATTTTTTGAGATGTACAACTTTTATTTTTGTCATTTCTCCATCCGAGATCGTTTGAAAAATTCGAATTTTAATACTTAATTTTTAATATTTGGCGTCTATTTATAGGGGCGGTTCTATATCGAACCGCCCCTACAAATCCGATTCATAGGAGCAGCTGGATATAGAGCCACCCCTACAAATAGGGTCATTTGTAGGGGCGGCTAATAACACCAACCGCTCCTACAAATGGATTTGTAGGGGCGGCTCATTTGAGAACCATTTGCCCCTTAAAAAAAGAGGCATTGCTACAAAATCCTTTATGTAGTAGTGTCGATTAATAATTTTGGGTGTTCTGGATTGTCGTTTTTAACTTTTGGGGTGTGACGTGACGACTGGCGTGTACTCCTCTGTTTTAAAATAAATTAATTTTTAAAATAAAAAATCAATTTCTAGAACCACTTTAAATTAAATTATCTTAAGTTTTATAACATCAAATAAATATGTTATATTTCATAATATATCTAGTGATATTAATTTGGTGTCTTAAATATTAGTGATTTGTTCTTTTTAAGTTTAATTAAATTTAATATAGTTTGACATAGTACATGCGTGGCTGCAGCTACAACGGTGCAAGTTGGCATGGCAACATCGATAGTCGTGCCTCTATCGGTTCCTTGTCGTGCATATCTGACCAAGGTCAATAATAGAGTCAAATGTTTGGCTATATGTCAAGTTATTAGAGTCAAGTTATACAATGACCCTATTCATCTGGCTTATAATCCGTCTTTTTCGACTTGTTTTTTCAGTCAAAACAGTATTTTTCTCTCACAACAAATCAACCAACAGTGTTTTTCAGCCGGCTTATTAGCACATCCGAACAGGGCCAATAGTTGTCTTGTATTTGTCTAAAAAAGTTTACTATTACTATGTAGTACCATGTCTTACATTCTCTTTTCTATTCCTCGTTGATCACTTATGCCTCTATCTGAGCCCACCAATGCATATGCTTTCATACCCAATTTATTGATTGCATGAGAGTCAAGCTCTTCTCTCTCCTCTCTTCTCTCCTCCATGTTAGCAAAAACGCAGACTAGCTTCGCTATAAGACCATTATTGTACTTGCTCTCGTTTACAAGCTTTTTAAATTTTTTGGTACTTTTTTTTTTCAAGATAGCTACTCCCATAATTTCAATTTTGTAAGACTTGCATCCATTTGAAGAGTCAAAGCCTCGTAATTTTGAAGCAAACATTAGCCCCATATAATATAATTTTATTATTATATATGGTTATATGATTTTGTTCTTACAAACATTTAGTATAAGATAAGTCAGTAAAAAAATCTAGTCTTAGTGCTTTAGAGACCGATGAGTCAAACCACACCTTATATTTTACAACGAAGGGAACAGAGAGTACACAAGGAAATGAAACACTCACACTTTAGGCCTTATTTGGATGTAAATTATTTTTAAAATATTAGATAAATACTTTAGTTTTATAAAATACTTTGATTTTCAAAAACTGCTAAGTGTTTTGCTACAATAAACATTGTAGTTTCTAAAACATGGTGTTGTCAAAATCATAGTCCTTTTGAGTCAAACCACACCTTATATTTTAAAGCGAAGGGAACAGAGAGTACACAAGGAAATGAAACACTCACACTTTAGGCTTTATTGGGATGTAAATTATTTTTAAAATATTAGATAAATACTTTAGTTTTGTAAAATACTATAGTTTTCATAAACTGCTAAGGGCATGTTTGGATGACGCAGTTTTCAAAAACTGTAGTATCAAGAGCTATGATTTTTATAAGTCAAAGAGATACAAAACTATGGTTTAGAAAAAAGAGGTTATGAGTGGAGTTTTTAAAACTCTAAAACGACTATAGTTTTGACAAAATCATGGTTTTAGAGACTACAAAATTTGTTGTATCCAAACACCCAGTAGCTTTTGAAAACCAAAGTATTCTGTAAAACCATAATATTTCTCCAATACTTCAAAAATACTTTGCATTCAAATAGGGCCCAAGTGTTTTGCTACAACAAACATTGTAGTTTCTAAAACATGGTGTTGTCAAAATCATAGTCCTTTTGAACTTTTAGAAATCGCACTCACGATCTCTTTTTTTTTCTAAACCACATTTTGTATGACTTTGGCCTATATAAAACCACAGTTTACTGATACCATAACTTTCTAAAACTACATCATCCAAATAGTCCCTTAATTTTTTTACTGAATATAATTATGCAGACATTCACCCACACATTTCGTCAGCTAAAAGATCACCGGGCAGGGGCAGGCATGTGGTGCTTCATGGAGTCTGGGTAGGCACTTGTCCACAAAAAACACACGATCGAAGTACACAACTAACTTTCCTTTTTTGCTCTTGGAGAAAATAAATATAGTTGTAAATGAGCGTTTAGGCCAGAGCAATAATTTCACAAAATATTTTTTTCGAAATGCTTACACAAGCTTTTAGTTAGTTAATTTAAATATCCTACATAAACCTTAATTAAACTCCTAGCTTTTGATTTTTCTCTTGAAAACAAACAGTTGTCCTATATACCTACGGACCTGCTTAGAAATGTGAAATATTTCAAGTTTTTAGCTGGCTAGTTATTAAAAATCTTATATTGCCTGTATGATAAAAAACAATCTCTAGTTTATTTTGTTAAGATGCAGACAATACATATCATTTAGTGAACACAAAACAAAGAAATAAGAAATACTCTTGACAACAAGGTGATGGAAAGTTGAAATTGTTAGACTTCTCGGAAAATAAGAACTGCATTCTTTTTGGATAGAAAGGAGTACTAACCTTAATTACTATTGATGGCTTATTTGCATGGGGATAATGTTTTTGATAAATACTATTCCAGTTGGTTAACAATAATAAGTCATGGCCATCACTAAAAAAAAGAATAAGTCATGGCCACTAGTAGATAGAGACGAATGATTCAAGTAGTCATATGATAAGACTAGCGCCCCAAAAATAATAAAAATATATTTACAAATGTAGCAAGTATTAAACTCCTAGAAACGAATCATTCGGGTTCGGTCTCGCCTACCAAGTCAGCTAGCTCAATAATAATTCATACATAATACGACGTAGAGTGGGGTTCTCTCTCATATCTTTGACTCTCTATTTTTTCAAAGAGAGGGCCACGTTAAAAATTGAAATAAGTTGGATTTAGCAAGAATTGAGGATTAAAACACTATATGTTAATAATTTCTCCGTTGCAAATTATGCCGTTGCTTATTTCTTAGGTAAGAGATTAAAATCGTAATTACTCTATTGACTCGAACTCATGAGCTGTACTCATGCGAGCTAAATAGCATATGTTCAACAAACATGGGACGGAGTCTGATTCCAAAGCGTATTAGAACAAATGACATAAGATATAAATTCTATTGCAACGTACGGGCATATTTGCTAGAGGCACATCCACATCCATGCGAGTACTGCACAGCTCGCATTCACATATACGGAGTAGTCTGTTTGCACCAACCACACTAGGGCCTTGTTCTCTTCTCTTTCAAATTTCAAATTTTTTCACTCTCTCCGTCACATCAATTTTCAAATGCATATATAGAGCATTAAATATTAGTAAAATAAATAATTAATTGCATAAATTAGTTATAAATCACGAGATGAATCTTTTGAGCTTAGTTAACTCATAATTAAACAATACTTGTCAAATACAAACAAAAGTGCTACCGTTAGAAAATTCTAACTTCCCACGATCCAAGGGCCTGTTTGTTAGAGGTGTTAAAATTTAACAAACACTATAGCATTTTCGTCTTATTTGACAAAAAGTTTTCAATTTTGGACTAATTAGGCTTAATACATTCGTCTCATAAATTACTCCTGATCTATGCCGATATACATGCAATTAGTATATATTTAGCACTTCATGTATTTACCGCAATGTTGATGTGATGGACGCTAATATTTAACGATCATAAACCAAACAGGACCTAAGGCCTATCTGTTTGCACCAACGACAGCAACAGTGCTGGCGTCCGTACGGGCTACAGACTAGCGTCTCTAGCTACAGGATGTGTCAGTTGGGATGGCCACGTTTTTCCACGAAAGTGACCGCGCAAGCAGTTGAGCACGAGCACCCCAATCAGTTGACGCAGTTTTCAAAAACTGTAGTATGGCCGCTGGACTACCATGCATGCTGGTAGTTTGACATGTACTCACTCGGGCCTCGTTTACATGCTGAAAAAATTTCAACCCGATGAATAATATAACTTTCGTCTTATTTGACAAATATTGTCCAATTGTGGATCAACTAGGCTCAAAAGATTCATCTCGTGATTTCCAACTAAACTGTGTAATTAGTTATTTTTTTACCTACATTTAATACTCCATACAAACGGCTAAAAATTGATGTGATGGAGAGAGTGAAAAAACTTAGAATTTTGATGTCATCTAAACAAGGCCTCGGTCTCTTATTAACTGTTGCTATGGAAACGTAGGGTCAAACTTTGTTAAATTAGATTAGATTTATAAAAAATATTAGCAATATTTGTACATCTAAATAAATTTATTATAAAAATAGATTTAATGATCTATCTAATGATAGCAGTTATATATTATAAATATTAGTATTACTTTTTATATATATTTAATTCAAGTTGAGTATGTTTAATTTCTTCGTAAACGAGAATGACAGTTAAAAAGACACTAACAGGGTACTCCTGCTCACGCAGATCCCGGCATGGACACATGCCAGCCAGCAACAGGAATAGCTTGGAGCCCACAACATGTTATTAGCTAGGCCTAGCTAAGCCATTTATACTTATATATTTTCTAACATATATATGTGGGCATGCAAAGGAATAGCTTGGAGCCCACACGGCGACACGATCGATATGAGTGACATGGACCGTACGTTAAAAAGTTCGTCGGCAGGATGGGGCGCGTTGCCGCCGCGCCGGTTTTTTGAAGGGAAAATAAAATTCCGTGAAAAGGAGGGAAAAGCAAAAAAAAGAAAAGCATTGAATAGTAACGTCGATGTCATAAACAGTATCAAACAGTAGCTGGAGTCCAGACAAAACTAACTTGTGCCTGAGGGATCTTATATTGATGCAGGGCGTGGAGGTGATGCTGCGTGAGCTGCGGTACGCGCGGGGGTTAGCGTTCGTGAAGGACGTGTCGTACGTGCAGTTCCTGGACCGCGTCAGCGCCGGCGAGCGCAGACTCCGCCACGATGGCCTCTGGGACGTGCCGCACCCGTGGCTCAGCCTCTTCCTCCCGCGCTCCCGCATCCTGGACTTCGCCGCGGGCGTCTTCCACGGCGTGCTCCGCCGCCGCGCCGTGAAGGGCGGCGGCGGCCCCGTGCTTGTGTACCCCATGAACCGGGGCAAGTGGGACGGTGCCACGTCGGCGGTGCTCCCCACCGTCGGCGACGGCCAGGAAGAGGAGGAGGTGTTCTACACGGTGAGCATCCTGCGGTCAGCGGTGGCAGACGGCGACCTGCGGCGCATGGAGGAGCAGAACGCGGAGGTGGCGCGCTTCTGCGAGGCCGCCGGCATCCCGTGCACGCAGTACCTGCCCTACTACGCGACGCCGGAGGAGTGGGCGGCGCGGCACTTCGGGCCCCGCAGGTGGGACAGGTTCCTCCGCCGCAAGAGGAAATACGACCCCATGGCGATCCTGTCGCGCGGGCAGAGGATTTTCTCCTACCCACTACTACGTTACTTGCCTGATGGGCCGGCTGATCCAGTGATCCGGCCAGTCCATTGATCGATCGTCGTTGCTACATGAAATAATGCAAAGCATGACTGTGTTTTACTTGTAGGGTGTGTCTGGAGTCTGCGTGCAGGTACGAGAGTCTGCGTGATGCCTGTACTGTGATTCATAAAAGAAAATTTAAATATGCATATTATTCATATATATATATACACACACGTCATCGCACCTAATGCATGCGTGAATTGCTTCGCTCATATCATGGAGGACGGATAGCTTAACTTATCTCCCCCTCGCTCGCTCATGGCGGTAACAACAACAACATTAATAATAATAATAATAATAATAATAATAATAATAATAATAATAATAATAATAATAATAATAATAATAATAATAATAATAATAATAATAGTAGCAGCGGCAGCAATAATAAGAATAATATATCTATATCTATATTTATATCTATATCTATATCTAATATTAAGGAGGCAAAATTTCTTCTTTATTTTTTCCGTCCATCCTCCCACACTTCTCTTCCTGTCTCTCGGTCCACCATCACCCACTCTTACCTTTCTCGCTTTGTGTTTAGAGCTGCAAAACTTTTATTGGGGTCATACCACCATTCATATTATGGCATGTCTGCCCAAGCCTATTCGAATCACGACGCACATGCAGGTATGTAGCTCACCTTCCACCTTTCTTAATCTTATCTAAAATCTTGAACTCACAATAGGTGCACAATGGCCGCTTTCACCTTTCTTAAACTCACAGTAGGTGCACACAATAGCCGCCTATTTAAGCTGAGTCAATCTCCTGTCAATTTTCAGACGGAATTAATCCTTTATTACAATAACTTTTATTATGGACCTTGGAATTTATTTGATTTAAGGATGGGAACCAAGCCAAATTAAATCTAACAGTCATAGCTACATGGTCATTGTGATTGCTTTGGATCTCTCTTCTTTTTTTATTCCGTTCCAATCTCTCTCTCTTTTTTCGTTCCTTGTTCTGATATACTTTTTTATTCCATTCCGAGACCTCCCGTGATCTCTCTCTCTCTTTTTGTTCCATGAGGCCTCTTGTCCCCCCTTCCGATTACTCAGGTGTCAAGATCGCCACCCGTTCAAGCCGGTAATCTAACTAAGTAGTCTTTCATTAACTTAGCTAAATCCTTCAACTCGATCTGTCATCCTGGTGTACTACCTATATAGTGCACTATTGTCCAACATGTGCGATCAAGGTAATTTTTATTAATAATAGTATCATTTGGCCATATTCGCTTGTCTTATAAACCGTACTGTTTCAGCGAAGAAACAATGTTTTTCTCTCACAATAAATCAGCGAACAGTACTTTCAGTCATGGCTTTTCAGCGAAGCGAATATGGCCCGGCTTATAAATAACTCCGTCTGGACCTGTGCATAGTAAAATTTGTTGTAATAGTCACCCACGTGTCCGGTATCCAATATCCGCTCAATATATTTTTATTACTAAGAATTATTTTGTCGGTAAATGATTCTATCCTGACTTATGAGCAAAAAACTATTATTACCATTTACTTTAATAAATAATTTTGGACGAGTCACGGGGAGTTAAACTGAAAGGGGAAGGCAATCAAATACGCTCGAATAATCGGTGCAGACTCTTTTCCATACAAATATATAAATTATGTGTGATAATCACATACTTTAGTTTCCAATGCACAATCAACGTCAGTTGCCAATTGACGAAGTATTTACATCTAGCAAGATAGAATGCTGATGCAATGAACATATATTACAAAAGCGAGTTAAAACTGAGCCCTTGTTTAGATTCCCAAATTCACTCCCAAATTCAACTATGCAAAAAGAAGATTCCCCATCACATCAAAATACCGGTAGATGTATGGAGTACTAAATGTAGATAAAATCAAAAACTAATTGCACAGTTTTATTGTACTTTGCGAGACGAACATTTTGAGCCTAATTAATCAATATTTTGACAATTATTACCAAATAAAAACAAAATTGCTACAGTGCAGCACAGTAGCGCTACAGTGATTTGGGGATGCCAGAATCCGGCATCTAAACAAGGCCTGAATATCCAAAAACCCTGTGACTCCGAAGACATTTGGTCAAATGCCCTGTACGTGGCAATAAACTTTGGTTGTGCTACTTACCAAAACGATAATAATTCCGTACGGGCCCTTCTGTAGCATTGTTGGCTATGTTAGTTAGCAACGCGTCCGATCTCCAAATGAAACATCCAGTCTTCGGATGAGTATTTTTTTATTATTAATAATAGTAGTATTTTTTTATTAGTAATAATAGTTCTAGACACGCTCATACGAAGTAAATTTGGCTCCGACGCATCGGATCTCCGGATGAAAATTTTTTATTACTACTATTATCATTTGCTTCGATAAATAATTCCGGATGGATCCATGTGCAGTAAATTTTTGCACTGCTATTTACCAATGTTTTCCTAAATGCTAAACGGTATTCGGGCTAAACAGTCCATTAAACGGACTAAACGGACAATTAAACGGGGTAAACGGACGATTAAATGGAAACGAAGCACCACCGTGTAGCGTTTACACGGTGTTCAATCAGGCTAAACGGCCGTTTAGACGAACAATGCTATTTATCGAGGTGTTCGACCTCCGGACAAGGATAACTTTTATTACTATTATTATCATTTACGCTGATAAATAATTCCGAACACATCCATATGCAGTAAATTTGGTTGTGCTACTTACCAAGGCATCAGATCTTGGGATGATGATATTTTTATTATTGATATTGTCATTTGCTTCGATAAATAATTGCGAACATGCCCATGCACAGTAATTTGGTTGTGCTATTTACGGAGACGTCTGATCTTGAAATGAGAATTTTTTTTGTTACTACTATTATCATTTGATTCGATAAATAATTCCAAACGTACCCATATGCAATAAACTTGGTTGTGCTACTTACCAAGGCGTACGATCTCTAAATGATGTTTTTTTTATTACTACTATTATCATTTCCTTCAACAAATAATTATGGATAGGCTCATGTACAGTAAATTTGGCTATGCTACTTAGTGAGGTGTCCGATCTCCAGATGAAGAATTTTTGTTACTACTGTTGTAATTTTCTTTGATCAATAATTCCGGATGTAATTATATGTAGTAACAAGCAGTAATTATTTGTAGTAACAAGTAGTAATTATTTGTGCACGGAGAGTCAGAGACTAATCATCGCACAATGGGACTTTTGCTTATATTACAACAAATTTTTTTTGAATGATTACATAATCGTAGAAAATATTGGTACATCCAGAATGGACATTTTGCTTTATATTACAACAATATTAGATGAACATTTTTGAGAAAAAAACAACATCAGACATCACGTAAAATTACAATGTCTCCCCGCCTATATACACCAGGCACTGCCACAGTATGTTTTTTATTGTGCAGATGGACTCGATGGCCCTGTTCATCCGGATTATAATCCATACTTTTCAGCTTTTTTTTTCAGCCGAAACAATATTTCTCTCACAACAAATCAGTCAACAGTGTTTTTCAGCCAGCTTATCAGCACAGCCAAACGAAACCGATTTCTTGCTCATTCGCTGGCAGAGTTGTACCCAGCTTGACGACCTGCAAGCATATCCTTCACTTCAATAGTGATGCGGAACTGTGTGCTCCATAATCTGAGGTTAAAAAAGAGAATATTTTAGATAACAGAAATGAAATACAAAGTGTAGAATTATTATCATATAGGCTGATCATACGTACTATGAATCTTGAGAAAACAACATTGAAACCAAAACAACATGAATTCTTCAACTGGCGTGCAGATGCACATCCATGTGAGATATACAAAAACAAATCAGAACAGTTATATCTCGGTGCCGAAGCCATGCTTGGTGATGTTCCAGACGCGTACAGTGTGGATGTGGACTGGTAGAACTTACTAGTATTGAGCATCCATTGTGCATGGCCGTGGATGACCTGGGTTATTGCCGTTGTCCCTATCTCTGGTCTGCGATGCGATGGAGCCAGCACGGCGGCGTTGAGAGCCTGGACCATCGCCACCACGGCCAGGGGCCACGGGCCAGTCGCAGATACCGGCGCCGGGGGACGAGATGCACCTCAGCCGGGGGACGCCGCTCGCGCGGGAGCAGGCTGCGCTGCCACCGGGGGCCCCGTCCATGCGAGGCGAGGTGCCGCTGCCCTATGTGGGGAGGCCGGCGATGTGCCGCCGCAGGATTTGAGGAACCGCGACCCTGCTGCAATGGTGAGGCTGCCCCGGGAGGGCCCGCGCCACCACCATTGGAGGCCGGATCTGCATCTGCTAGGGGAAGCCGGGAAGGGGCCGCCGCCGCCATCAGTTAGAGGAGGGGTGCCGCATGGGGGTTGCTGGTGGAGGGAGGGGAGGGGCCGCCGCCAGGGCTGTCACGCGAGGGCGGACCGCGCTGCCGCCGGGGGTGGCGGCGTCCACGCGCGAGCGCCGCTCCACGCCCCAGATGCGCCGCTGTCAGCCTCCGTGAGTTGCCGCTGCCCGTGGGCGAGGGGCCATCGCCGGCGACTGCTCCACGAGATCCGGCATCCAGCGGGCCGGCTGCCATGCCGCTTCGCGAGCTCCATCCCTCCGGAAGGCCGGCTGCCATGCTGCTCCGCGAGCTCCGTCGCCCCGAAAGGCCGGCTGCCATGCTGCTCCGCGAGCTCCATCCCCACGGCAGGCCGGCCACCTTGTCACCGTCGACCGCTTCACTGCACCGCGCGCGACGCCTCCCAGCGGACTCGTCGCCTGGTGAGGTCATGCCGACCGGATGCTCCGTCCGGAGAGTAGGGGCGCCGGCGTTGGGAGACGAGATGGGGTGCCGACGAGGTGGCGGCGTGGTGACTGGTGAGAGGTGGGTGCTGTACTGCTGTGTCCGTGGATTGTGGATTTGGATATACTACAGTACTAGTAGTAGAGAGAGAGAGAGCGCTACCATCAAGGCGGCGTTCACGCCCCGGACAGAAGCGGTCGTCATCACGGCCCAGAGCAGCGATTTAATTCTGCTGTATCCTGCTGGTAGAAAATTAAGGCCTGGTTGCGTATAGTATTCAATATAGATTTAAAAAAATAATTAATTATACAAATTACGTTTAATTTGCGAGACGAATCTTTTAAGTTCATGAGTTGACAATATGGTGCTACAATAACACATGTGATAATAATGGATTAAATAGACTTAATAAATTTGTCTCACGGTTATTGACGGATTCTGAAATTTATTTATTTTTATTAGTATCCAAACACCCTATGCGATACCTTATATAACATCCGATGTGACATTCTAAAACTTTAGATCCTGAGTTTAAACAAAGCCTAAGTGAGTGATATTAATTGTTCGTGGGCTAGTAGCCGGAGGTGGACGGGCGCTCAATGTTAGTCAACGGCCAGGCTCTCAATGTTAGTCAACGGCCAGGCTCAGAATAGTGTGTACACGATAATTAATGGTGCAGTAGTAAAATATATGTACAGTATATGTATAGATAATTAATGGTACACCTTTCAACGTTTTACTTGCTCGCAAGCAGCAGCACACGTCCTAGTGTTCTACTTAGCCATGTTTAGATTGCTAAAAACACCTAAAAAATTTTATACCGTACCCGTCACATCAAATCTTTATACGCATATATGGAGTATTAAATGTAGGTAAAAAAATAATTAATTATACAGTTTGTCTATAAATGTCGAGACGAATCTTTTGAGTCTAGTTAGTCCATAGTTAGACAAATTTTGTCAAATAACAACGAAAAGTGCTACAGGAATTTTTTCCAAAAATTTTTGGATCTAAACAAGGCATAGGGTGTTTAGTTTTAAAAAAAACTTTACACCCCATCCCATTGAATGTTTGGAGACATGCATGGAGTATTAAATATAGATAAAAAATAACTAATTGTACAGTTTGCATGTATTTTGCTAGACGAATATTTTAAGCCTAATTAATCCATGATTGGACACTAATTGCTATAGTTACACATGTGTTACAGTATCCCCGAAAACTTTACAACCCCTGAACTAAACACGTACTAAAAAATTTGTCTTGCAAAATACATATAAACCATGCAATTAATTATTTTTTATCTATATTTTATATTTCATACATGTCTCCAAACATTTGATGAAATATGGTATAAAGTTTTTGTTTGGGAACTAAACAACCCCTGCAAAAGAATCCGCGGCCGCAGCACCGGCAGTACATACTACGGCCGTGTTTAGATCCCCAATTTGGGGGGCCGAATCTGCACAGTGCGCATTAAATGCGCACTGTAGCAATTCGTTTGTATTTGATAAAAATTATCTAAACTTTGACTAATTAGGCTTAAAATGTTCATCTCGCAAAGTACAACAAAATTGTGCAATTAGTTTTTAATTTCATCTACATTTAGTACTTCATGCATGTGCCGGCATTTTGATGTAATGGGAATCTTCTTTTTGCATAGTAGAATTTGGGGATGAAATTTGAGATCTAAACAAGGCCTACATGAAAGTAGATCCCAGCTAGATTTTAGAGTCTCAGATGTACTGCCTGCTCCCTCTGTCCCTAAATATATGTCATTGTTGGTGTGTATATCATAAGTTTGACTTTATTTATAAAAAATACGTGTAATATTTTTATCTTCAAATAAATTTATTAAAAAACTAAATTCAAAGATCTTTCTAAAAATACTAATTATGTATCATAAATACTAATATTTTTTAACATATATTTAGTCCAAGTTGTTTGTCGGATAGCCAAAACGACGTATATTTAGAGAGAATATGTAAGAAGGCCGCACACAGATCCGTCGAGCGCACGGCCCCACAGGCCACCGGCCACCGGCCACGGGCCACAGTTGAGAATCGAGACATCCCGCAGTGGGTACTCTAAAATGATACTTTAAAGCTTTAGAGTATGAATATAGAGTAAAAATTACTGTACTAGGTACTCTAAAACGATACTTTATTTTTTTCTCTCACTCTATATTTAGAGTGGTACTGTACTTACTCTATACTCTATAATGGCGGCCCCACTAGCTAAACAAAGAAAAAAATGCTATAACTCACAAACCAAAAATACAAATTAAATTTCGATTTCACCATTAAATTTGTCTCAATAAATCCTTCAAAACTAGATCACACATGGGTATATTTAGATAAAGTGACAAGTGGGTCCCACAGTGAATAGAGTGGATAGAGGATGATATAGAGGATGGATGAGTGTGGAAGAATTAAGTATAGAGGAGAGAATCTTGCTGACTAGGATATATAGAGGATAAATATAGAGGTTCAGACTACCCGCAGTGGGTGCTCTAAAACGATACTCTAAAGTTTTAGAGTACGAATATAGAGTAAAAACTGTTGCATTGGGTACTCTAAAACGATACTATATCTTTTCTCTCACTCTATATTTAGAGCAGTACAGTGCTTACTCTATACTCTATAGTGACGGGCCCCACTAGCTAATCAAATGAAAAAATGCTATAACTCACAAACCAAAAATTCAAATTAAATTTCGATTGTACCATTAAATTTATCTCAATAAATCCTTCAAAACTAGATCACACATGGATATATTTAGATAAAGTGACAAGTGGGTTCCACAGTAGATAGAGTGGATAGAGGATGATATAGAGGATGGATGGGTGCGGAAGAATTGAGTAAAAAGGAAAGAATCTTGCTGACTAGGATGTATAGAGGTCCATAAGTGCGGGTAGTCTCATGAGTGCGGGTAGGCTCCAACGAGGACAATTATCTCGGCATCTGACATGTACGACACTTTGAATGCATTCCCACCGGCCAGCTAGTGGCATGGCAGGCAGAGAAATACAAGCTTGGCCCTTGTTTAGATGACATCAAAATTCCAAGTTTTTTTACTCTCTCTTCATCACATTAATTTTTAACCGCTTGCATGGAGTATTAAATGTAGGTAAAAAAATAACTAATTATACAGTTTAGTTGTAAATCACGAGATGAATCTTTTGAGCCTAGTTGGTCCACGATTGGACAATATTTGTCAAATAAGACGAAAGTGGTACTATTCATCAGGTTGAAATTTTTTCCCAATCTAAACAAGGGCTTGGTTGTGTTTTAGGTTGCAAAATTTTTTTAGATTAAGTTACTGTAGCACTTTTGTTTGTATTTGTTAATTAGTATCTAATTATAGACTAATTAGGCTTAAAAGATTTGTCTTATGGTTTTCGTAATTAGTTTTTTTTTCCATCTACATTTAATGCTCCATATGTCCAAACATTCGATGTGACGGGGAATCTTAAAATTTTTTTAGAACTAAACATGGCCTAGCAGAGAAGGAAATCAAACAGACCAAATTAGGTCATGTTTAGTTCGCGAATTTTTTTGGAAAATGGTACTGTAGCGCTTTCATTGTTATTTGGCAATTAGTGTCTAATCATGGTCTAATTAGGCTTAAAAGATTCGTTTCATGAATTTTGTCTAAACTGTGTAATTAGTTTTATTTTTTTATTTATATTTAATGCTTCATACATACGTCCAAAGATTTGATATGACAGGGAATCTTGAAAAATTTTGCAAAATTTTGAAAACTAAACATGCCCTTAACAAAACAAAAAACTGAAAACAATATTAATTCTTGTAGCAGAACAATATTTTTTTCCACTAGTTTAGCATAGAAACAACAATGGCATCGGAGTTTCTACTGGAACAATCAAAACATATAGTTAGAAGTATCAAATATTGAACATTTTGGGAATCTTTGGAACAATGAATTGTGCTACTAGCAGAACAACAAATCGACGTGAATGAAATAACTCGAAATATAATTTTTTTTCATATTGGAACAACCAAAATATAGCTACAATATCATAATAGAAAATTTTGAAATTCTTGGAACAATTGAAATGTATTATTGGAACAAACAAAATATTTTTTTGAGGTCAACACCGGGCCAGCTGAGAGGCTCCACCTGAATATATTTTCCACAGATTCCGGCAAGCCGGTAATGGAGGGTGCAAAACACCTATTACAAGACAACCCTCGAAGGTCACAAAAGTACATGACATAGAGGAAGAGAGAAGGAAAATAACACCAACACCAACAAAAACAAAAACAAAAACAAACAACAGCGACATGGTTCAACTACAGGCTCAGCCTACATCCAGGGCTAGTGCGAGCACCACATTCCCGATGCCACCACCAAAGATAGACTTTGAAGATCTCTAATCCACAAGTAGTTGTAAGCGAGTCGGGCCCGACAGACGACAACCATGAAGCTGTAAGACATTGAGTCAGCACAAATCGGCGACATCCGTGAATTGTGCTGCCTATGAGAGCATATGGGTTCCAGCCGATGCCCACCAACGCCATTTAGGGGAAGGAAGCCTCAAAGGGGGAGGACTGTCAGAAGGAGAACGAGGAGATCCAGAGAGGAGATCAAGATCCCTGCAGCCCAGCATCTAATGAGACGAAACACTCAAATGAACTAGAGGACGGCAGAGCAAGCCGTTGACAATGAGCACCTGACAGCAAGTAGTGTGTACAAAAGTCAAGAGGTAGTAGGATAGTCAGACCAATAACAAGATGGAGAGGGAGAGCAACCAGGGAGAGCACAAGGACACAATGGGCGCGGACGGGAGTAGGTGTGGAGCCACTAGGGAGAGCACATGGACGCGCCGGGGGCGGACGGGAGTAGGTGTGCTTGTGTCAATGCCTTCAAGATGGGGAAGTGACGTCCACGGATGGCACCATCGACGACTAGAGCACTAGGCTCGTAAGGGCTTTTGCACCAAGACCTGCCCAGCTGATGCAGCATGCTCGGAATAGCTTTCGCGATCGTAGGAGCTGAAATCTGCAACGCCTCCAGGGAGGGATATGACGCCATATTTGACATTGTCGCTGGCCTGGTGTAATAGCCGGGTAGGGTTTGCACCCAGACTCATACACCTGCGGAAGCCCACACAGAGTGCAACGTGGCAAACCGAACTTGCTGTTGACAAGTAGTAGCCGGCCGGACATGAGTCCGTGTCCGCATGCTACTTTGGCCAGCCACGGCCTCGGCAAGAGGCGGCCCGGCCAAAGCCGGTCGTCACGTCGGCCCACCATGGCCAGAGCCCCTAGCAATTCTAGCACGAGCCTCGGCCAGCCCCTGCGGGCCACAACTAATTCAGCCCGAGACACGCCCAACCAAGGCTCGGCCAGAGTCGGTCGCCGGCCTCCGGCCGACCTGACTCAAGTCGGCCACTATCGACCCCTGGATCCGGCTCCAGGGGGCCGGATCTGCTCGACCCCCACTCGGCCCGGCCGCTGCCGCTGCAGGCCAGCGCTAGGGCCAAGCCTGCCTGGCCACGACGAGTTTACTTTAGTCTCCGATTTACAATTTTAGGTGCACCTAGCATTTCCCATGTGTAGGGCGCTGTGCCGGTGAGCCGGTGTAGGGCACTGTGCTATAGACCGCCTACTCTCTTCCTTTAATCCGCGTGCACCGCGTCCACAGGAGGAGGAAAAGAGAGAGGAGATGGGTTGTTGTGGCTGCCGCGTAGGTCCCGCTGATGAGGTGGCGCCCTCTGGTTGGTCACGCCAACGTGGAGTTGGGGCGGACGGCCTTGGGCTTCGGTCGTCCCCATCCTTTCGGCAGAAAGTGGACGGAGAGAGAGAGGGAGAGCGGAGGGAACATGGGCGCAGTGTGCCGGTGGAGACCCTGGGCGTGCTAGCGGCGCGGTTCCAGCGCTGGGTAGTGGAGGGCGCGGCGAGAGGAGCGGGGCAGCCGACGTCAGCGGGCCAAGGTACCGCCGGTCCGGTTCAGGAGTGGCGGCTGTCTGCGGGGCCGAGGTGGCGGCCCTTGACGTGGTCCTGGCCGGGGCTGAAAGCCCAAGTTTGGCTTTGGTAATTAATGACACCAAGTTGCTAATGCTATTGTATCAAGTGTGATTAAGCTAGGCATAAGCAACATGTGATGGAGGTGGAAATGGCATGGAGAGATGGCCACAAGACCACATGATTTGGTGCATGAAATGATGAGCAAGATCATGGTGGAGACGCACATAATATGATGGACATGATGATCAAGTGGGAGAGAAGGATCTAAGAGCGCAAGGCAAAGGTATAACCATAGGGTTTTCCTTTTTGCCGGTCTAAGATGAGTAGAGAAGTGATTGACCGGATTTAGGATACATAGCCGACTATCAAGAGGGACAATCACGGTTAGCTCGGGAATCAAGTGCCACTAGATCAATGTCTTGAGCATATGCATTAGGATCTAGTTGAGAGCTAACATAACGCCTTGGAAAATATTTGTGAAATGCTAACACACATGCACATGGTGGTGTACACTTGGTTGTGTTAGCACATTTGCGAAGGCGGTGGTGTTTGAGCGGTAGTAAGGGGTTTGGGGTTCGCTCTCCCTCCCGCCGAGCTTGTGAGCGCGGGATTCAGGCGTTTTCGAGGAAATGAAATGCCTATTTTCTATTGCGTCGGAAGTCAGAAAAGAAACGGAGGCGAACGACGGTCACTGTGGTGACCGGACGCTGCACCGGACGCGGTCTCGGTTTGACCGGACGCGTCCGGTCAGTTCAACGCGGCGCGAGCACTAGGGTTTGTGACCGGACGCTGGTCTGGCCTGACCAGCGTGTCCGGTCAATTCTCCTGTGCGCTGAAGTAGAGCGCGCGACCGACGCGTCCGGTCCCTCACGGAACCGGAGCGTCCGGTCAGGCGTCCAGAGGAGCGAAGTGCTGATCGGACGCGCGGCGCGTCCAGTCACGTACGATCGGACGCGTCCGGTCTCGTCGGGTGCTTACTGGAACGCGATCGGACGTTGGCACTGTCGCGTCCGGTCAAACGGTTGAGCGCGTCCGGTCACGGCAACGGCTAGTTCTGACGCGCACTGTTTACGCTTGTCCTGTAGTGACCGGACGCGTCCGGTCACCCCGACCGGAGCGTCCGGTCAGCGCGATTTGAACTGCGTCGTCCGGTAACGGCTAGCTGCGTACCCCTTCGTTATAAATAGAGGATGTCCGGGGTTTGAGGGCAACTCTTGCACATTTTGAGACCTAGAGACATCCTTTGAGCTAGAGAACAACCCCTCCACTCATCTCTTTGCTTAGTTGCTCATCTTGAGTGAGATTGAGTGAGATTCAAGTGCATTGCTTGAGAGTTGCATTCTAGAGGCACTTGATCTTCGAGTTGCTGTGGATTTCTTGTTACTCTTCCGTGTTTCCCGACACGGTAGACGGCTTAGAGCAGCGGAGGTGATCGAGCTCACAATTGGAGATTGTTGGAGCCCTCACCAAGTGTTGTAAGGGGTTCTTGATCCTTCCCCGTGGGAGTTCGCAAATTGGATACTCTAGTGGATCTCATGGCTTGGAGGATCCCCATCTTGTGTGCGGTTGTGCGGTGCCCGCCGAGGGCTCGACTCTTGATAGTCGATTAGCTCGCGAACCGACAAGTGGGTGTATCGCCACAACGGGGAGTAGCTTGCTGGGAAGCAAGTGAACCTCGGGATAAATTCTTGTGTCATTCTCTTCCCGAGGATTTCTCTTGTGTGATTGATTTATTGGTACTTCTCATCTCCACACGGCGGTATAATCACTCGAAGCTCTTCTCTCGTATTACATCTTATATCTAGCTTGTTGTTGTTGTTGTTGTGTTTAGTGGATAGCCTTGTACTAGACTTGTGTAGGTGGCTTGCTTAATTAGTTAGAGCTAGTGCATTTTGCTCCGCCACCTTTTGTACTAACTTGTGGTTAAGTAATTCTTGTAGAAGTTTTAATTAGGCTATTCACCCCCCTCTAGCCATTTGGACCTTACAAGTGGTATCGGAGCCGAGGCACCGTTTATTTGAGGCTTAACAACCTACGGTGAAAAAGAAATGGCTCAATTAAGTTTGCACATCAACAACACCAAGAAGGCACCTCACTTTGATGGCACAAATTATGCATATTGGAAGGTTAAGATGACCGCACACCTCAAGTCAATCAATAGAGAAGTGTGGAAGGTCACCGAAACAAAATTTGAAGTTGCTAATCTGGAAGCACCTACACCGGTGGAGGAGAAGAAGCTTCAATGCAATGATATTTCCATTAGTGCTCTTCATGAGGCATTAGATGATAAGACATTTGAGCAAGTGAAGAACATAGAAGTTGCACATGATGCTTGGGCCAAGCTTGAAGAAACATTTGAGGGCACCGAAGGCACAAAGACCGCTAAAGCATATATCTTGCAAGAAAAATTTTCAAGCTTCAAGATGCAAGATGATGAAAGTGTACCGGAAATGTTTCATCGATTGCAAGTCATTGTCAATGAGCTCAAGGCACTTGGTGAGGAGGTCAAGGACAACCAATTCTCTATGAAGTTCTTGAGAAGCTTGCCCAAGAGATTTGATACATTGATCACCGTGCTAGTGAGGACTACATTGAAGGATTCAACTCCTCAACAAATATTTCAAGAAGTAATGACCGATGATTCATATAGAGAAGATGATGAGAAGGATGAATTGGTCAAGAAGAAGAAGAAGGAAAATGAGAAGAAGGATGATGAGAAGAAGAAGAGTGGCATTCAAAGCCACCACATCCAAGGGCAAATCCAAGATTGAATCATCAAGTGATGAAGACTCAAGCTCTTGTGATAGTGATGACATTGATGAGAAGATGGCTCTTTTTGTCAAGCAATTTGGCAAATTCATGAAGAAGAAGGGCTTTCGTGCAAGAAGGAGGAAGAACTCATCCAAGAAGAATGAGCATACCATGAGATGTTTTAGATGCCATAGCAAGGACCATCTCATTGCAAAGTGTCCTTATGATAGTGATGATGAAGATGCTATCAAGAAGGAGAGGAAGAAGCAAAAGAAGAAGCAAGAAAAGAAGGAGAGCTCTCATAAAAAGAAGAATGACTCTCATGTTGCTACATGGGATAGTGATGATTCCTCAAGTGATGATGAGGATGACAACAAGAGCAAGAAGAAGGGACATGCTAGCATTGCCATCCAAGAGAAGGTCTCCCTCTTTGACACTCCATCGTGCTTCATGGCTAAGGCCGCTAAGGTATCATCCGATGATGAGAGTGATCATGATAGTGATAGTGATGAAGAAGAATTCACTAAAGATGAACTAATCACTATGCTAGAAGATTGCACTCAACATTTTAAAGAATCTAGAAAGGAGTGCAAGGGCTTGCTTAAGGAAAAGAAAAACCTTATGCAAGAACTTGATGAGCTTAGGGCATCTTATGAGAGTCTAAAGGTAGACCATAAGAAGCTTCAAAAGTCTCACACTAAACTTGAAGAAGCTCATTCCTCTCTAGTTGAAAAATATGAAAACATGCCAACTAATATTGAGAAAGATAAAACTTGCAACATAAGCATATCTTGTGATATAATTGATGAATCTTGTCATAAGCCTATTGTTGTTGTTGCTCCCACTAACCCTTCATGTAGCTCATCTACATCATCCTCATCTAGTAGTGACGGTTTCACTTGTGACTCCACACTAATGGTTGAGAATGAAAATCTCAAGAAGGAGGTAAAAGAGCTCAATCACACCTTAGCTAAGGCTTATGGTGGTGAGGACCGCTTGCTTATGTGCTTGGGTAGCCAAAGAGCTTCTCTCTACAAAGAGGGATTGGGCTATAACCCCAAGAAAGGCAAGGCCGCTTTTGCTCCTCACAAGACTCATTTTGTGAAGAACAATGGTAGCTATTGCAAAAGTTGCAAGCAAGTTGGTCACATAGAGCAACATTGCATGAACAAGAAATCCAATGCTAAAGTATCCTCAATTAAGTTTGATTCTTTCTATATACTTACCAAGGGTACAAATGGTGTTCATGCTAAGTTCATTGGTACACCATGGATGGGCTCAAAGAAGAAAGTCATCTGGGTACCAAAGAGCTTGGTCACTAACCTTGGAGGACCCAAACAAGTTTGGGTACCTAAAAGGAATTGATCTTGTCTTGTAGGTTAATTATAAAGCCGGAGGAAGGCATTGGGTGCTTGATAGTGGGTGCACTCAACATATGACCGGGGATTCTTGTATGTTCAAATCAATTGATATAAGTCAAAATGGTGGTTTTGATGCTATCACTTTCGGCAACAACAAGAAAGGCAAGGTCAAGGGGCTTGGTAAAATTGCTATCTCAAATGACATGAGCATATCAAATGTATTGCTAGTTGAGAGCTTGGATTTCAATCTTTTGTCGGTGGCACAACTTTGTGATCTTGGCTTTAAGTGCATATTTGGTAGTGATGATGTTGAAGTCATAAGTGTTGATGGATCAAATTTGATATTCAAAGGATTTAGACATGGTAGTTTATACTTGGTTGACTTCAATGATAGTGAGACACAATTGACATCATGCTTGCTTAGCAAATCTAGTATGGGTTGGTTATGGCATAGAAGGCTTGGTCATGTTGGAATGAAACAATTGAACAAACTTTTGAGGCATGACTTAGTTAGAGGCTTGAAGGATGTCACCTTTGAGAAGGATAAACCTTGTAGTGCTTGTCAAGCCGGTAAACAAGTTGGAAATGCACATCCGAGAAAGAGTGAAATGAGCACATCAAAGGCATTTGAGTTATTACACATGGACTTGTTTGGACCAACAACATACACTAGTATTGGTGGGAACAAGTATGGTTTTGTGATAGTGGATGACTATACTAGATACACTTGGGTGTTCTTTCTCTTTGATAAAAGTGATGTTTATGATCTATTCAAGTCTTTTGTCAAGAGGGTGCAAAATGAGTTTGAGACTACCATCAAGAAGATTAGAAGTGACAATGGTAGTGAGTTCAAGAACACAAGAATTGAAGATTTATGTGATGATCTTGGTATTGGACATCAATTTTCACCAACATACACTCCTCAATCCAATGGTGTAGTTGAAAGAAAGAATAGAACTTTGATTGACATGGCTAGATCAATGCTTAGTGAATACGATGTGAGTCATTCATTTTGGAGTGAAGCCATCAACACGGCTTGCTATTGTAGCAACCGTCTTTATTGCCATGGGAAGCTTGGGAAGACACCATATGAGCTATTGAATGGAAGAAAGCCCAACATTGTATACTTTAGAGTGTTTGGTTGCAAATGCTATATTCTCAAGAAAGGCACTAGATTGAGCAAGTTTGAAAAGAAATGTGATGAAGGGTTCTTACTTGGTTATTCTACCACAAGCAAAGCATATAGAGTTTGGAATCTCACAAATGGCACCTTGGAAGAAGTTCATGATGTTGAGTTTGATGAAACCCAAGGATCTCAAAATAAAGCTCAAAACCTTGATGATGTGAGAGGAGATCAATTGTCAAATGCAATGAAGAACATGGACATTGGTGATGTTAGGCCAAGGCAAGTTGATGATGATGATATTCATGTGATCAACCAAAGTGTGCAAATTGATACAAATCAAGCAAGCTCTAGTGGTACTCATGATGAAGCTCAAGATCAAGGACAAACAAGTGGAAGCAATCAACTCCCAATACTCCAACCTACTAGTATTGCAAGAGATCATCCATTGGACCAAATCATTGGTGGAATTCAAAGTGGTGTTCAAACTAGATCAAGGCTAGCATCCTTTTGTGAGCACTACTCATTTGTGTCACTTGAAGAACCAAAGAAGATAGAAGATGCATTGAAGGATTCCGATTGGGTAAATGCCATGCATGAAGAACTAAACAACTTCACTAGAAATCAAGTTTGGGAACTTATTGAAAGGCCGAAGAACTACAATGTGATTGGTACTAAGTGGGTCTTTAGAAACAAGCAAGATCAAGATGGTGTAGTTGTAAGAAACAAAGCAAGATTGGTAGCACAAGGTTACACACAAGTTGAAGGTCTTGATTTTGGTGAGACATATGCACCGGTTGCAAGATTGGAGGTAATTAGAATCTTATTAGCATATGCTTGTACATATAACATCAAGCTCTATCAAATGGATGTGAAGAGTGCATTTCTCAATGGTTACATCAATGAAGAAGTTTATGTTAAGCAACCTCCCGGTTTTGAAGATGACAAGAAGCCCAACCATGTCTACAAGCTCAAGAAGGCATTGTATGGTTTGAAACAAGCACCTAGAGCATGGTATGAGAGATTGAGGGACTTCCTTCTCTCTAAAGGGTTCAAGATGGGAAAGGTTGACACCACTCTCTTCACCAAGAAGCTTGGAAATGACTTGTTTGTGTTGCAAATCTATGTGGATGATATCATTTTTGGATCAACCAATCAAGACTTTTGTGAAGAGTTTGGAAAAATGATGGCAAATGAGTTTGAGATGTCTATGATTGGAGAGCTTAGTTACTTCCTTGGACTTCAAATCAAGCAAATGAAGAATGGCACTTTTGTAAGTCAAGGCAAGTACATCAAGGACATGATCAAGAAGTTTGGATTGCAAGATGCTAAGCCAATGAGTATACCAATGGGCACAAATGATCAATTGGGTGTTGATGCTAGTGGCAACATGGTAGATCAAAAGCAATACCGGTCTATGATTGGAAGTTTGCTCTATGTCACCGCTTCGAGGCCGGATGTGATGTTTAGTGTGTGCAAATGTGCAAGATATCAAGCTTCACCTAAAGAAAGTCACTTGAAAGCAACCAAGAGGATATTGAGATATCTTAAGGGCACTCATGATGTTGGATTATGGTTTCCAAAGGGGTCCAATTTTGAGTTGATTGGATATTCGGACTCCGACTATGGTGGATGCAAGATTGATAGAATGAGCACAAGTGGTACTTGTTAATTGCTTGAAAGGTCTCTTGTTTCATGGTCATCAAAGAAACAAAATAGTGTTGCACTATCTACCGCCGAGGCCGAATACATTAGTGCCGGTAGTTGTTGTGCACAATTGCTTTGGATGAAAGCTACCTTGAATGATTTTGGAATCAAGTTCAAGAATGTGCCATTGTTTTTGTGACAATGAGAGTGCTATCAAGATGACACAAAATCCGGTTCAACATTCAAGAACGAAGCACATTGACATAAGGCATCACTTCATAAGAGACCATCAACAAAAGGGTGATATTAGCATTGAAAGCATTGGCACTGAAGATCAATTAGCCGACATATTCACAAAGCCACTTGATGAGAAGAGATTTTACAAGTTGAAGAATGAATTGAACATACTTGACTTCTCCAACTTGAAATGAGTGCAACCCCACATTCTTATATGACATGCCTCCCCTCCAACATAGCAAGGTAAAGTTGTTTGGCATATCATTCATACTTTTCTAAGGACATGTGTAGAACATATAGACATATTTGCATGATAAATAGGCTCATTCATGAAAATCAAATGATTTTGATGTATATATGGTACCACTATTGCTTCTATGTTTGATTGATCTAGTGGTAGCATATGACATGTTTGTGGGCTTGCAAACCTAGTGTTGAATCTAGAAAATGAGCTCATGATGTGTAATTCAACATGGTCAAGATAACCCTTATACTTTATGAGGTGTGAAGAAGCTTGTCCTTGGATCAAATCGAATTACATATTCTAGGCAAGTGATCTAGATTGAACCATAATTTGGACTCTCTCATATTAATTGACTTATCTCTCACTAAAATTGGCACCTTTTTGGTGATTGTTGACAAAGGGGGAGAGAAAAGTCACAAAGATAGAAAAGTCACAAAGGTAAAAAGTTAAGTTGCAAAGGGGGAAAAAGATATAGTAAGGGGAGAGAAATTAAAAATTGAGCACACAAGTAGGAGGAGCAAGCTCATGAATTATTTGTTGCATTCGTTTGTGCATTAACATGATGTATTGTTGCATTGCAAAGATTAAATTCATATTCATGCTTGTATGGTGATTGCTAGAATTAGAACTTGAATGATGATTTGTTGTGAGTAGCTTTACAAGTGGTATCTAGACACCTTTGCTTATAATGTTGATCTCACGAGGTATTTTAGTGTTTGTGATCTTTACAAGTGATGAATTACAAGTGGTGTCTAGCTACATTGATGCTAAGGATGGTATATAAAGGCAACTCCGATTGGTATTACGCTTCAAAGGTCCATTCTATATACCTTAGCATCAATTTGATAGTAGTAACTCTCCCAAAATTCGAATCCATACATATGTGCACAATTGAACCAAACTCATGGAAGCACATATGTAGGGGGAGCTAACACTATCGAAATTGAACATTGATTTCATTTCATATCTTTGTGATGGTTGTCATCAATTACCAAAAAGGGGGAGATTGAAAGCCCAAGTTTGGTTTTGGTAATTAATGACACCAAGTTGCTAATGCTATTGTATCAAGTGTGATTAAGCTAGGCATAAGCAACATGTGATGGAGGTGGAAATGGCATGGAGAGATGGCCACAAGACCACATGATTTGGTGCATGAAATGATGAGCAAGATCATGGTGGAGACGCACATAATATGATGGACATGATGATCAAGTGGAAGAGAAGGATCTAAGAGCGCAAGGCAAAGGTATAACCATAGGGTTTTCCTTTTTGTCGGTCTAAGATGAGTAGAGAAGTGATTGACCGGATTTAGGATACATAGCCGACTATCAAGAGGGGCAATCACGGTTAGCTCGGGAATCAAGTGCCACTAGATCAATGTCTTGAGCATATGCATTAGGATCTAGTTGAGAGCTAACATAACGCCTTGGAAAATATTTGTGAAATGTTAACACACATGCACATGGTGGTGTACACTTGGTTGTGTTAGCACATTTGCGAAGGCGGTGGTGTTTGAGCGGTAGTAAGGGGTTTGGGGTTCGCTCTCCCTCCCGCCGAGCTTGCGAGCGCGGGATTCAGGCGTTTTCAAGGAAATGAAATGCCTATTTTCTATTGCGCCGGAAGTCGGAAAAGAAACGGAGGCGAACGGCGGTCACTGTGGTGACCGGACGCTGCACCGGACGCGGTCTCGGTTTGACCGGACACGTCCGGTCAGTTCAACGCGGCGCGGGCACTAGGGTTTGTGACCGGACGCTGGTCTGGCCTGACCAGCGCGTCCGGTCAATTCTCCTGTACGCTGAAGTAGAGCGCGCGACCGGCGCGTCCGGTCCCTCACGGAACCGGAGCGTCCGGTCAGGCGTCCAGAGGAGCGGAGTGCTGATCGGACGCGCGGCGCGTCCGGTCACGTACGATCGGACGCGTCCGGTCTCGTCGGGTGCTTACTGGAACGCGACCGGACGCTGGCACTGTCGCGTCCGGTCAAACGGTTGAGCGCGTCCGGTCACGGCAACGGCTAGTTCTGACACGCACTGTTCACGCTTGTCCTGTAGTGACCGGACGCGTCCGGTCACCCCGACCGGAGCGTCCGGTCAGCGTGATTTGAACTGCGTCGTCCGGTAACGGCTAGCTGCGTACCCCTTCGTTATAAATAGAGGATGTCCGGGGTTTGAGGGCAACTCTTACACATTTTGAGACCTAGAGACATCCTTTGAGCTAGAGAACAACCCCTCCACTCATCTCTTTGCTTAGTTGCTCATCTTGATTGAGATTGAGTGAGATTCAAGTGCATTGCTTGAGAGTTGCATTCTAGAGGCACTTGATCTTCGAGTTGCTGCGGATTTCTTGTTACTCTTCCGTGTTTCCCGACACGGTAGACGGCTTAGAGCAGCGGAGGTGATCGAGCTCACAATTGGAGATTGTTGGAGCCCTCACCAAGTGTTATAAGGGGTTCTTGATCCTTTCCCGCGGGAGTTCGCAAATTGGATACTCTAGTGGATCTCGTGGCTTGGAGGATCCCCATCTTGTGTGCGGTTGTGCGGTGCCCGCCGAGGGCTCGACTCTTGATAGTCGATTAGCTCGCGAACCGATAAGTGGGTGTATCGCCACAACGGGGAGTAGCTTGCCGGGAAGCAAGTGAACCTCGGGATAAATTCTTGTGTCATTCTCTTCCCGAGGATTTCTCTTATGTGATTGATTTATTGGTACTTCTCATCTCCACACGGCGGTATAATCACTCGAAGCTCTTCTCTCGTATTACATCTTGTATCTAGCTTGTTGTTGTTGTTGTTGTTGTGTTTAGTGGATAGCCTTGTACTAGACTCTGTGTAGGTGGCTTGCTTAATTAGTTAGAGCTAGTGCATTTTGCTCCGCCACCTTTTGTACTAACTTGTGGTTAAGTAATTCTTGTAGAAGTTTTAATTAGGCTATTCACCCCTCCTCTAGCCATTTGGACCTTACAGGGGCGTCGTGGCTGCGTACTCGGCTTTAGATGCCGTCGGGCGGACTGCACCTTCCGTTCCATCCCGTCGTCCGCGCGTAGTAGGCAGGGAGGAGAGATCTTTTTCATTTTCCAGAAGATCAATCGAGAGATTTACATTGAACATAGGATTTGGAAATTTGGGATTTCAAGGGAAGGTATTTTGGTGCCACAATAAATTCTAGAAAGCACGCAGCAACACAAACACTTATAATGCATATGGTGATTTTTTTTAATGCAAGGTTTTTGGGAAAAGCTTTTTCTAAAATGGTTCCATAAAAATAAACTAATCAAGTTTTAATTTATTGTAAAATTTTAAAATTTCAAATTTTTAGTGATTTTTAACAGGATGAAAAACACAGGGAGAGAACGATATGGTTGTTTCATGAAGCAACCACCTCATGAGCAAAAATTTAGGACTATGAGACAACTATTATATTCAACCATTGTACAATTTAATGTTGTCATACAACTCACAAACTTTCCTTTATTGGTTACACAAATTGAGGATAATTGAATTACTATAAGACCACTCATTGTATGAGTTTGTTGTTCAATCCTCTCATGATTATGTGGCATTGCATGAGACCATCTATGAGACAACACCAATTTTACTTGCCCTAATTTGCACAATGTGTGGGTGATTCCAGTTTAATTACTGGGTAAAAAATTTAAGGGTGTGTGGTTCATTCCTTAGAGCAGGTACATTACTGCTACATGTCAGCAGTCTCAAAAGCCTCATGCAATGTCACATAGAATTTTTTATGATGTGGAGGAGAGAGAGGGAGGTTAGAGAAATAGATGGTTGTTTTTTGAAGATAGGTGAGAGAAAGAGGTGGTTGTTTCATGAAGCAACCGTCTTATGAGCAAAAATTTAGAACTATGAGATAGTTATTTCACCATTGTATGATTTAATGTTGTCATGCAACTCACAGACTTTTCCTTGTTGATTGCATAAATTAATATAAGGATAATTGAATTACTATAAGACACCTTAAAAAACAACCTATTGTATGAGTTGGTTGTTCAATCGTCTCACGATTACGTGGCACTGCATGTGACCATCTATGAGACAACACCAATGTGCTTGCCCTTATACTCTATTCCTTTCATTTTAAAATATAACGTGTGGCTTAACTCTCCGTAGTCTCTTAAATAATTAGATTTTTGTTACTCTTAATTGATTTACTTCTCCTATATTTTAGGTGCCTGTTTTTTGTTGTTATTTAGATGATATGCAATCTTTGACTATAAAAATATATAAATTGTCTCTTATGAGTTGTACTCTTAATTAATTATAGTTGGTTGTCTAAGATTGAAAATCCATGCTCCTGAAATATAGCAACTTCCTAATTAATTTTATTCTCTTAATGTTTGTAGCAACAAAATCATAACCATATATAAGAAGATTATCTTATGTAATCAAGTGTTGCTACAAAAGGCTTAGACTTTTCAAATGCGCGCATGTCTTAATTACGAAATGGAATTGTGGGAGTAGCTAGAAAAAAAGTGTCCAAAAAGTGTGTGACTACAAGCGACCGACAAAGGCAGGCCAAGTACGACGTTGACGCTGCACGACTGTTGATGCTGCCCCCACCAACTTGCACCGCGCGTTGCCGCGTTGTAGGGCGTGGTTTGGCACAGATTCGGCCGGCTCCGGCTGCTGCCCCACATTTCTACTGTAGCGCACTATTCACTGGAGCTGGATTTCTCTTCTTCCTCTTTCTCTCACGGAGCCCGCAGGAGCCGGTGAAACAAAAAAAATTTTAGCTTCACCAGTTCAAACGAGCTCGAAAGAGAGAGACGAGAGAAATCTGGCTCTAATGAATAGTGAAATGGCAGGCAGAACTGGAGCTGCTCGAACCCATGCCAAACGGCCCGTAGTTGTAGCCATGCATGCGTGCGTCACAGTCCAAAAGCTGAAGACGACAACCGAGACAACAAGAGCGTATACTAGTAAATAAACATAAAAAATCATATAAGATCTAAATAATTCTAATCTATGCATAATAATATAGAGCTTGATTTTAGAAAAACAAACTAGAACTGATTTCATATTTTTTAGCTAAAATAAATTTTCTAAGATTAAACTAGATTTTGAGATTTGAAATTTCTTTTTTTTAAAAAAATATTTGGATAGTTTTTTGAAGATTTATTTCTGTAACTTTTTTTGATAAACTCTATTTTAACATTTGACTCAAATGTTAAAATAGAGTTTATCATTGCGAAAAGCTCGTTGAGATATTTAAAATAGATATATCATTTGCTTGATTTAGAGATCGTATAAAAAAGTTATGATATTTTGAAATTAAAAAGCCAACACTGATGAGGTGACGTTGTTAATACAAAAGTCAACAGCAACCACATGAAGATGCAGGCAAGGTACGGACACTGTACACACACTGGCGCACGCATCAAAGCCTCACCTCCACCCCTATCCCTACGCACACAACCACAGCAGCAACTCATGCGGGCCCAGCGGTGCACAGGTGGCACCAGCAGGAAGCACTGCAGCAGCACGCATGCCCCCAACTAAGAGCCTGTTTAGTTGCCTTCTCTACCCAAAAAGCAAACCCAAAAAGTGCTACAGTACCTGTCACATCAAATCTTGCGGCACATGCATGGAGTACTAAATGTAGACGAAAGAAAAAACTAATTACACAGTTTGTCTGTAAATGTCGAGACGAATCTTTTGAGTCTAGTTAGGCTATGATTGGATAAATTTTGTCAAATAACAACGAAAAATGCTACAGTAGCCGAACCCAAACTTCTTCACCATCTAAACAGCCCCTAATTTAAGAGTCGGACGGTTCGAGGTGAAACCAGCCGGTTCACCGGCTCAGATAAAAACCGGTCAGTTCAACAGGGTTTTACCGATCAGATTGTATGAAAGGTCTTTTAAATGAATCGGACCGTCGTAGTCTCTGGTTTGGTCTTTTACCAGTCGGACCGCTGGTCCGGTCCGGTCCTAGACTCAGCAGGACATTTCCCATATCATATGGACTTTTCCCATATAAAGGCCTGTTTGGTTCAGGCTGCTAAAGTTTAGTCCGTATCACATCGAATGTTGATCGGGGTTGATCATATGGTTTTTGGATACTAATTAAAAAACAAATTACATATTCGGTGGATAATCCGCGAGACGAATTTATTAAGCCTAATTAATCCATCAGTAGCATATTTTGTTACTATAGCCATTAGTGTTAATCATGGACTAATTAGGCTTAAAAAAATCGTCTCGCAAATTATCCTGACCCTATATTTTTAGTTTCGTAAATAGTCTATATTTAATACTCCATGCATGTATCAAACATTCGATGCGACGGGGACTAAAGTTTATCCTCCGGAACCAAAACAAGGCCTAAATAATAAGGCTTGGCCTACAGGAATCCTGGGAAAAGGCCCATAACCACAAACACGGCCCAGCAGCAGAACTCTGCATCATTTGAATCATGGGTGTTCAGTTAAAAGTAGGCCGATATGCTTCATTGGAAGCCAATAAATGAAATGTGTGTGATCTTCCTGCTTGTTCAGATATGCCACTTCATGTGTAATTAATCTGGTTTTCTGTGAGGTGTGCTGCTGCAAGAAATTTGCTATCACAAATGGTAACATACTCGTTGCCTTGGATTAAATTTCACAAATCGATAACATGTCATTTTGTGGAATCATGTAGCTTGAAACTTACCTGGTTTTCTGTGAGGTGTGCTGCTTCAAGAAATTTGCTATCAGGAATGACTACATACTCGTTGCCTTGTAATAAATTTCAAAAATTGATAACATATCATTTTGTGGAATCATGTAGCTTGAGGTGGGAGGCCTTGGGATGGTTCCTCTTTTATGCTGGGAATGTAGCAGCAGCATTTGGCTCAGCCAGATGATGACCGCTTAATATGGGACAGGTTGCCAGTACCTGAATACCTTTCTTTCTGTCATCTTTTCCTCTATTGTTTACTCAATTCCTTTTTTTTTGTCATGGTTTGGAGTGCATTTGGTTTTTGAGAGATTAGTGTTCAAAATATGTATTTTATAATCCAAATCTCTGACCATACGTAAAACTGTGCACACCTGGGTTTTCCGGGTTTTAAGTTGAGATTACCAATTACTAATAAATGATCTGAGCTGAATAATTCATTTGCAAATTGACAATGGGATGGATGAATATCGAATCATTTTTTCTGGTTATGGATGCTTACTGGATGCTCTTGCAATGCAGATGATGACATCATCCTCCTCACATTTGTCAATATTAGTAATTGAAAGAATTGATGAGAGGGCTGGGCTATCTTGTGTGATCTCTCTCCTATCTCTTATATTAGTGAGCAGTGCGTGTGAAAGGTATAAATGTCTCACGCTCCTTCAGCTTGTTCCTGTTAAGGTTTATCTCGAAATGAATACTGGAAATGAGTCCTCATCATATGTTCTTCTGGCTGATTAGGGTTCTTGATGGTATGTGTTTATGGGTGATTCTGAACTTTGTTCCTTGCATCGCCATTCCTGCAATGCTATTCTTGTTTCCTCCCTAGTATACACATTCAAGGTTTTGGTTCCTTGCTGCAGGTAGCTGTAACCGACCCACTGCACTCAAAAATCTGTTAGCCATTAGCGAAAACTTTTATTTGATAGACATCATGGCGCAGGGTTTTACCTTCTGGCAAGATTTGAATTTTGAAGGCCTTGCTGACAGGAAAGTTTACAGTCCCCCTGTTCGGCTGAGCTTATCAGCACGGCTTATCAGCCGTGGAACAGTGTTTTTCTCTCACAGCAAATCAGTCACAGCTGGCTTATAAGCCAAAAAACAGCCTGCCGAACAGGGCCAGTGTGAACGGGTACTTCATTATTGGCCATTCCCTGGAGCACCTTTGCTTTGCCATGGTGACGTTTATACTAACTGTGATGCTGTCCTTCAGAAATATTAACCACATGATTAAATGTTATGGTACCTCTGTCATGCTTCACTGAGGTAGAAGTACGCGATGGCCCGGAACGAGGTCACCAAGTGCGGCTTCGCCTGGAAGGTCTGTGCCGGCTGTACACGCTGAAGCGCGGCGGCGACACCGCGCTCTGCTCCTTCTCGGTTCTCGAGGATGCTTTCAAGAGGAACCACGCGTAACGAGCTAGCACGTTAAAAAAAAAGCTGATGGCGTAACAGCAGTGGTAGTGGTATTATTAGGAGATGCACAAGGCGCAAACCTGTTCGGTATGATTCACCTGAGTCAAGCAGAGGATCATGTGAACTGTGATGTCAGTATACTAAGTATATATGGTACTCGGTACTCCTATATGTATCAGTATCACAGGTACAAGATGCTGATGGTGTCTGTATGACTGTGTATGATATTTTGGTAAGTATATTGGTACGTACTTATATCAGTTATGGGCTGGTTCAGGACTAAGAACTATTTCATGTCCTCTGTTCTGGGTTAGTTACTGAAGGATTTTTTTTTAAAAAAAAGGTTCCGTCAAAATGGTGCGATGAGAGTGCCGGACGGATTTCAGCCCATACCCATGTGGTGAACTCAAACGGGCCCAAGTTGGCCCATTTCATCCACCAAATTAGCAGCCTAATTATTTATCCTTCGTCCAAGGACCGTGCATCGACCTTTCTTCTTCAATTATAGGCCACTAGCCTAATTATCTATATATCTTATATAATCATAAACCCTATTAGAGTTCTATCTCGACATGCAAGCCGTTTACCTCAGTAGTCAACTATCAGATACAATTATAGGCAACTAGTATCTGCAATTATGACATACACGCTAGCGAGATATATTATCCGCTAAGATGCATTTAGCTGTCTATGTCAGCGTAGCACGCTATCCACTAATATTATTTCAAAATAGTTTATTTATCTCTTCATATAAGTATTTTTATGTAGCCTAATTTCATTCTAAATCATCCGTAATTCCTGCTGCAACACACAACTTCTAGTCTAGTATAATTAATTATGATTTGCAAAAAAAGTTGTTTATGAAATTAATTAGGAAATCATGCAAAAGTGTCCAATCAAAGAGCAGGAAGTTTGATTTTGACACTAATCTCACTTTCATTATTGATGTGTGCGGTTAGTTTCTGCGTCGTCAACATCAACTGTGCACAAAGTGCAGGATATCACTTCCCTTTGCATCGCATTCTCCTACAAGCTGGCACGAGTTGCTTTCGAACATTATATACAAATCAACAGCTTAGTTGAAAGCATCCTGGCCGGATTCGATGGATGATATGTGATTGCCTCACAAATCACACACATACATGTGAAAGGCTAGTCTTTTTTTTTCTTTTACTACTACACAAAAGCTCTATAGAGGCGGTTTTTGCCTCTCCAAATCAGTGATTCGTAGAGGCGGGTATATATCTAGCCGTCTCTACAAATCGATTTTTAGAGGCGGCTCGGAATACAACCACCTAAAAAATAGCAAAAAGAAATTTTAATCTGGGAAGACCCCACCAGGTAGCGGCGCGTGCGCCTAATCTGGGAAGACCCTACCAGGTAGGAGCGCGCGCCGTCACAAGTCTCGCGTTTCGTGGCCACGGAGGATCCAACCCGTGACCTCACGCCTCATACGTAACCCTCTAACCACTTCACCCCAAACTGACTCATGTCTATATAAGATATTCTTTCTCCTCATATTATCTTCATCCGATTTTAAAATAAGTATTTGAGGCTCTAAACGAATTCATATGAAAATACTGTCAGCTACAAAGTTGTACTACTTTTTTAAATCTACAATTTTGGTTTTGGTTGTTTTTCCATCCGAGGTCGTTTGAAAATTTTGAATTTCAAATATGAAAAATTCAAATGTGATTTTACTTTGATAGATGATTTCAAATAAAAAAGTTATCTACTAAAAGTTGTATAACTTTTACGATCTACAACTTTGGTTTTGGTCGTTTCTCCGTCCGAGGTCGTTTAAAAAATTGAATTTCAAATGTGAGAAATTTATAGGTAGACGTATGATTTCAAATAAAAAAGTTGTCAACCACAACTTTGGTTTTGATCGTTTCTCCATCCGAGGTCATTTGAAAAATTTGAATTTCAAATGCAAGAAATTCAAACGTAATTTTTCTTGGATATATGATTTTAAATGAAAATGCTGTCAACTACAAAGTTGTATAACTCTTCGAGATCTACAACTTTGGTTTTGATCATTTTTTCATCCAAAGTCGTTTAAAAAAATTCAAATTTTACCGTGCAGCTCCTATTTTTAGAGGCGGCTCTATCTCCAGCCGATTCTAAAAATAGGAGCATTTGTAGAGGTGGTTGAAAATTGCAGCCACATCTACAAATATATTTGTAGACACGGCTCAGTTCGAAATGATTTGCAGAGGCGGCTGTACTTTGAGCCGCCTCTGTATAAACATGAGCGTTAGTTAATATACATGCACACACAGCGACTTGTAGAAACATGTGCACGCATGCCCTATCTCTATAAACACATCTAAGAGACTGGTTCAGGATACCTCGCTATCGACTTATGCATTACATACCACTAAAAAATAATTAATCATTAATCTAGCAAGCAAGTACCAACATAAGGATCAAGAAACCTAATTGAATTAGAGCAACTCCAAGAGTGGAGCAACTCCAAAAGACTCTTTATATTCCTTCGTTCAAGGACCGTGCATTGACATTTCTTCTTCTTCAATGGAATCTATATTATCCATATATCTTATATAATCATAAACTCTACTAGAGTTCTATCTGGAAATGCAAGCCATTTAACTTAGTAGTCAACTATCAGATATAATTACAGGCCACTAGCATATGCAATTATGATATACACATCATCGAGACATATCATCCGTTAACATGCATTTAGCTATCTACATCAGCGTGCCAAGCCATCCACTAATATTATTTTAAAATAGTTTATTTATCTCTTCATATAAGTATTTTTATGTATTCTAATTTCATTCTAAATGATTCGCAATTTCTGCAGCAACGCACAACTTCTAGTCTAGTATAATTAATTATGATTTGCAAAAAAAGTTGTTTCTGAAATTAATTAGGAAATGATGCAAAAGTGTCCGATCACAGAGCAGGAAGTTTGATTTTGACACTAACCTCACTTTCATTATTGATGTGTGCGGTTAGTTTCTGCGTCGTCAACGTCAACTGCGCACAAAGTGCAGGATATCTCTTCCTTTGGATCCCATTCTCCTACAAGCTGGCACGAGTTGCTTTCGAACATTATATGCAAATCAATTCGAAAAAGTCTGCACAAATCTTAAAGCAATCAGATAATTATCTTTTATTAATTTCGTTATGGGTATTATCTGGGCCTGAACCTCTATCTAGTTGCCGCGCGTGCTGCTCGCTTTTGTTTGTTTCAATTCAAATTCAATCGCGTCTGCGTTCATGACCTCACGAGCAACTCGCCAACTCCCACCGAGAAGAACCAGTTCGATGATCCTACCACGTGTTGCTCGCCGCCAATGACTTCTCGCTCTCCATGCATACTTGTTGCTAGATTTCTGGAATTTGGCAAAATAAAACAATTGTACTACTACTACGGCTGAATTAGAGTGTTGATTTGGTTACCGTAGAAGAGATGACTTTGGAACATATTGCTATTTGACAGATAGCTTATTTGTTTGTTCAATATGTAAGCATCTTAGCATCTGTGTCTCAAAAAAAAAATGCATGCATCTGCATTTCTGGAAAACACTTGACCGAGCTGTGCCTGCGCCTCACAGCATGGAGCTGCTCGCCGCTTCGCCGCATGCGCCTGGTGTCGTTGCCGCCTCGCTGGCGGATCCACCATCGCCTCGATCCGCACTATGAGAACAAAACGCGACTGAAACAAATAAGCGCGAGTAGCACATGCAATTGAGCGGTGAAGATCCACAAACATCTGCCTGGGCTAGGACAGGGCATAGGGCCAGACCCAGATTAGACCCGTGGCACAATCAATTAAAATTAATTACGAACTGCTTTAAGATTCGTGCAAACATTTCGAGAGGACCACCGGAGCAAAACTTACAGCTTAGTTGGCATCCTGCTTGTATTCGGTGGATGATATGTGATTGCCTCATAAATCACAAATATACATGTGAATGGCTAGTCTTTTTTTTTCACTACTACACAAAAGCTCTGTAGCTGCCTCTAATTTATCGCCAACGATTTGTAGAGGCAAGTATCTAGCCGTCCCTAAAAATCGATTTTTAGAGACGGCTCGAAATACAGCCACCTAAAAAATAGCAAAAAAATTAATCCGGGAAGATGCCACCAGCTAGCCACGCGTGCGCCATCACAAGTCACAAGTCGCTCGCTTCGCGGCCGCGGAGAATCAAACCTGCCAACTCACGCCTCGCGCGTGTCCTCTCTAACCACTTCACCCCAAATTAACTTGTGTCCATATGAGATATTTCTTCTCCTTGTATTATCTTAATCCAATTTTAAAATAAGTATGAAACCCTAAATGAATTCAAATGAAAATATTGTCAATTATAAAGTTGTACAACTTTTTGAGATCTAAAATGTTGGTTTTGGTCGTTTCTCCATCCGAGGTCATTTGAAAATTTTAAATTTCAAATGTGAGAAATTCAAATGTAATTTTCCTTTGATTGATGATTTTAAATGAAAAAGTTATCAACAAAAAAGTTATATAACTTTTTAAGATCTATAACTTTGATTTTGGTTGTTTCTTTATCCGAGGTCGTTTGAAAATTTTAAATTTAAAATGTGAGAAATTCATACGCAATTTTTCTTAGATATATGATTTGAAATGAAAAGTTGTCAACTACAAAGTTCAATAACTCTTCGAGATCTACAACTTTGGTTTTGATCGTTTCTCCAAATGTGAGAAATTCAACCGTAATTTTTCTTAGATATATGATTTTAAATGAAAAAGTTGTCAACTATAAAGTTATATAACTCTTCGAGATGAGCTGTCTCTAAAAATAGGAGCATTTGTAGAGACGGCTGAAAATAGCAGCCGCCTCTACAAATATATTTCTAGAAACGGCTCAATTCAAAATGATTTGTAGATTGAGTCGCCTCTATACAAACATGAACATGAACGTTAGTTAATATACATGCACATACAGCGACCTGTATAAACATGTGCACGCATGCCCTATCTCCGTAAACACATCTAAGAGACTGGTTCAGGATACCTCGCTGTCGACTTATGCATTTCGTACCACTAAAAATAATTAATCATTAATCTAGCAAGTAAGTACCGGCATAAGGATCAAGGAACTTAATCGAATTAGAGCAACTTCAAGAGCCTCTTTATATTTTTTATATTGACTAGATATATGCCCGTGCTTTGCATGGGTCTTAAATTTTTTTGTCCACTCACTACCGGAATCCGCTTCTTTGCCGAGTGTTTTTTTCGGACACTCGGCAAAGAAGGCTTTGCCGAGTGCCAAATAAAAAACATTCGGCAAAGCCTCTACACTCGGCAAAGAAGGCTTTGCGGAGTGTCAAATAAAAAACACTCGGCAAAGAAGTTTCTTTGCCGAGTGTCAAAAAAACACTTGGTAAAGACTTCTTTGCCGAGTGCCAAAGTAAAACACTCGGCAAAGAAGGTCTTTGCCGAGTGTATTTTTCACTCGGCAAAGTAATTTTTCAAACCGCATTTTGGTGCCCTAAACGAATTCAAATAAAAAAGTTTTCAACTACAAAGTTTTATAACTTCTCAAAATCTACAAACTTTATATTGGTCATTTCTTCATTCGACAAAGTGATAATTATGTTGTTCATAAAATTTATATGTCTCTCATGTAGTTTCATGAAACTACAAGAGAGATATATAAGATTTGTGAACAATGTTAGCACTACAATTTTGGATGAAAAAACTTTCTAAATGAAGTTTATAGATCTCGAAAGGTTATGAAACATTGTAGTTGACCACTTTTTAATTTGAATTCATCTTGTTATGCAAAACTACGTTTGAAATTCAAAATTTTAAAATTTAAATTTTTCAAAAGACCTCGGATGGAAAAACTTCCTAAATGAAGTTTGTAGATCTCAAAAAGTTATGAAACGTTGTAGTTGACCACTTTTTCATTTGAATTCATCTTGTCATGCAAAACTACGTTTGAAATTCAAAATTTTAAAATTCGAATTTTTCGAACAACCTCGGATGGAGAAACTTTCTATATGAAAAATGTAGAGCTCAAAAAGTTATGAAACTTTGTAGTTAACAACCTTTTGATTTGAATTCGTTTAGGGCCTCAAACAATCAATTTTCACTTGGTTTAGTATAATATTTGAGTAACCGAAACGGTATATAGACACATGTGAGTGTGTAGTGCAGGTGGTGGAGGAGGTATCGCGCAAGGGAGAGGTCACGAGTTCGAATCCCGCTGACCGCGTAGCTGCGAATTTTGCGTGAAAAATGCCACGACTTGCGGCTTCGACGGAGACGGACGGGGTGCTGGCCAGTGGGCCCCTCCCCCGATTAAAAAAATTTTGGGTTTTTTTTCACATTTTTTCATTTCACGCTTTGCTGAGTGCCTGATAAAAAAACACTTGGCAAAGGTGGCTTTGCCGACAAGTTTTTAGCCGAGTGCTCTATGCCGAGTGTTACACTCGGCAAAGGCTTTACCGAGTGTATTCAGGCCTTTGCCGAGTGTAACAGGCACTCGGCAAAGCGACGAGCTCCCGTAGTGACTCCTATAATGTCGGATTTGATTATTTTAGTATAATTAAAAGCTAATAAACGATTTCATATTGAGAATCCTAAACTATTTTGAAATCCATTGAGACCTCTTTTTTTGACTTCTCTAATTAACCCTTAGCACCACCACATGAATCCTCTCTATGAGGTAAGACACTACCATCGCTGGACAGGCAACGGTCCTAGCATAGAAACACACTACAAAATCATAGTGCACGCAAAAATGCTTCTCTTATTATAACTCTACTATGGGACACCTTGTTTAGCTGACATACTCGTCTTGATGTACTACATTGCATTTTGATGTAAAATCAACTATTGCTAACGAAAAGAAGGCAAAGCTAGATAGAAATAAACTAAATAAAAAGATGACCAACTATTTGACAAAGAAGGCAAAAAGTGGAATAGCAAATTAATCTCTATGAGGCCACTCTAGTTGTATGGGCAAACATTGGTGCACAACAAATTTTATATTGGGTCAGACAATTTTGGCCGCTCTAAGAGAAAGCAGTATCTTTTAAAATCAATTGTAGTAATATAGCCTAATTAACTAATTTACTGAAATTCTTGAAAACCAATACATATAGGACAATATTTTTAACAGGTATTACTATTCCCTCCATTCCAAATTATAAGACATTCCAAGAATCTTGGAAAGTCAAAGCATCTTAAGTTTGACCAAAATTATAGAGAAAATTACAAAATTTTATAACATCAAATAGGTATACTATGAAAATATAATTAATGAAGAATCTAATAATACTTAATTGATGTCATAAATATTATTATCTTATCATATAAATTTGGTCAAACTTGAGATCCTTTGACTCTCCAAGATTCTTGAAATGCCTTATAATTTGGGATGGAGGGAGTACAATTTTGATTCGTATTTTTTTTGGAACTGTGACAATTTTCTAATAAATTTTGGAAGATCTTGAATGCACAAGTACTAACATTGTTAACTTAGAGAACGGAGTGCTAGCTCAGTTGGTGTGCGCTGCGGGTGTGTAGGCCACCCACCCAGGTTTGATGCCCAGCATCGCAGCGGGTGTCTCACCGGGAACAGTGTTTCCTTTTACAATTTTCGTTGCCTTGAATGGATGTGTCACAAATGTCATATTTTTTAGTCGTGTTCTCTTAGAGTAGGTACAATAAGCCACGTCAGCTTGTCTTATAGCTAAGACAACTCAGTAAAATCCAATGTGGAGGGCTAGTCGCAAGTTTGGGCGCTGGTCGCTTGCACAGTTCCCACCGTTCGCATGCAAGGGTGAGTGGCCTCCGCCCAGCTCAAGATAGGAGCCTGTGTCAAGTGGGTTCTCTTTCCCTTCGTTGATTGGATCAAATGTAATTAAAAAAACAATGCTTTAAATTCTAGAAAAGACAAGCTATTGTACGCTCAGTCCGTTAACGTAGTCTCTAAATGATGTTGCATGTAAGCCAAGCTTATTGGCCTTGCTCTTAGCCTTAGATATAGGTCGTAGGTCTGGCTTGCGTATTAGAGGGTGCGTGAGTGTGTTAGGGTGTGTGCGTAAGTTTAGATACTAAAGCTCGTAATCGAAGGTTGAGGCAATAAAAAAAACATTGTTAACTTAGCTTATTAGCTTGTACTGTTAACATGTCCTCGTCTCCGTGCTGCTCCACGTCGTCCAGGTGCCACGAAGGAGGCACGGAGGAGACCCGCTCTCTGGTCCGTCCAGAGTCAGCCCGCCCCAGGCTGCGGACCAGACTCGGAGTCACGCACTCACGCGATGGAGGGGAGCAGGTCGCGAGCGTCGGGCGCGCACACCAAGAAACGGTTGACGAAAGCTGTCGGTATTTTTTAAGTAGTAATACTAGATCGAATAGAGATTTTGGTTAGAAAACTCTTTCATTCATTAGTTTGTTTAACTAGATCTCCAAATATTTTCATCTATCTAGTTTTGGTTTCTCGCTCGTCAAAAATAAAGAGCAGAGTTAGCTCTTCAAAGTACCTAACAAGAAATAAAAGAAGTTGAATTATTGGAGGGTGGATTGATATATATAGAGCGATTTTTATTAAAATGACTTTTCAAATGAGGATTTAGAGAGCGAGTTTAAGAAAGACTGTTTGGGGATGCTCTCACACTCAATTTGCTGCTTAGCAAGGCTACTAGTTTAAAATCTTTCGGAAGGTGAATAATACTTAATAATAGTGATCGAACTAGCTTATAACTAGCTACAGGATAAGAACACGATCGATCGGGCTAGCTATACATTACGTAAGTGATGAGGTTGCATTGTTCCACACCGATGGATTGATGGATTGCCCTTTGTCCAGCAGTATGTAAGTAGCCATCGTTTGCCACCTGACACCGATCTCAGCTCTCTCAGCATCCTGGCAAGATCTCCCAGGATAGAAACGGACAGATCACAGACGGTTGATCTCGATGGAACCTGTCGGCTGTGGCGTGCGTGCATGGCCATCTATCTTTGAATGAACTGATGCTGCTGCAAGTGCATGCGTCAACTCGAATTGAAGTTAGGAGATACTCCCTCCGTCTCAGAAAAAGTGTCGTTTTAGGTTTTTCAGACATCGTGTTCGACCTTTCGTCTTATTCAAAAAAATTTAATAAATATTATTTATTTTGTTATGACTTATTTTATTATTAGAGATACTTCAATAATGATTTATTTATTTTATAATTTGCACAAAATTTTTGAATAAGACGAACGGTCAAACACGATGTCTGAAAAACCTAAAACGACACTTTTTCTGGGACGGAGGGAGTAAGCTCATAGACTGTTGACTGGCAAATGCAAAGACTACGGCGCTGCTGTGTTCGGCGAAATTAAAGTACATGGATCCGATCCGATTCGATTCGTTCCCTTCGTTCAGCTGCCGGACGGAGAAGACGTGGCCTAGGACTAGCAGAGGTAGCTAGCTAGCTAGTGAGCGAGCTCGATCGACAAGGTAGTCAGCCAGGATTCAGATGGATACGAGCGAACCTTGGACGAAACGTATTGGCAGGACCGCAGGACAGTGACAGTGAACTGTGAACCTGAACCTCATATATAGCTGATCTTGACTGCTTTTTCGGATTCACGAGCTCTGTGTCTGGCCTTGCTTCTAGAAAACCGGCGGCCGGTACGTAGGTTTCAGAAGGGAGTTGTGACCCGTGAGTTCAATTCTGGCCTTTCTCTACTTAGGCAGTGTTTAGATGCATCGAAAAATGCACTATACAAAAAAAGATTCCCCGTCATATCAAACTTGCGATACATATATGGAGTATTAAATGTAGATAAAATCAAAAACTAATTGCACAGTTTGGTTGTACTTTGCGAGACGAACGTTTTAAGTCTAATTAGTCAATGGTTGGACAATTATTACCAAATACAAACGAAATGCTACAGTGTATTTTGACACTTCAAAATTCAGGATCTAAACACAGCCTTAGTGTGTGCACGCGCAGAGCCTTGGGCTTCCAATAGTTATTGGAAGCCCGAGCCCGAGGCGCTGCTTCCGTAGTCTAACCGGACCTGCTCCCCCACGTGCATCCTGTCAGCGCGGGCGCGGGCGCATTCGAGCGCACATGGGATACCCACTCCTGGGGCATGCGTGGGATACCCATTTCAATTTGTGAAACCAGTACACGCACGCATAGAAACCAGATGAACTGGAATAGGCATTGTTAGTGCAGTGTTTATGGATTCAGGCATCGGGAATTCTATGCATTTTTGGACCAACAACTATTCATCCCCCAGAAGGGAGCATGTTTCTAGTTAGGGTTTAGGGCAAGGGTTAGGTTAGGGTTTCGGGAATTCTATGCATTTTTGGACCAACAATTATTCATCCCCAGAAGGGAGCATGGTTCTGGTTAGGGTTTAGGGCAAGGGTTAGGTTAGGGTTTTGGAAATTCTATGCATTTTTGTCCCAACAATTATTCATCCCCCTAGAAGGGAGCATGGGTCTGGTTACGGTTTAGGGCAAGGGTTTGGTTAAGGTTTCGGGAATTCTATGCATTTTTGGACCAACAATTATTCATCCCCCCCAAGAAGGGAGCAAGGTTCTCGTTAGGGTTTAGGGCAAGGTTTAAGTTTGGGTTTCGAGAATTCTATGCATTTTTGAACCAACAATTATTCATCCCCCCAGAAGGGAGCATGGTTCTGGTTAAGGTTTAGGGCAAGGGTTAGGTTAGGGTTTCGGGAATTCTATGCATTTTTGGACCAATAATTATTTATCCCCTCCAGAAGGGAGCATGGTTCTAGTTAGGGTTTAGGGCAAGGGTTAGGTTAGGGTTTTGGGAATTCTATGCATTTTTGGACCAACAGTTATTCATCCCCCCAGAAGGGAGCATGGTTCTGGTTAGGGTTTAGGGCAAGGGTTAGGTTAGGGTCTCGGGAATTCTATCCAATTTTGGACCAACAATTATTCATCCCTCCAGAAGGGAGCATGGGTCTTGTTAGGGTTTAGGGCAAGGGTTAGGTTAGGGTCTCGGGAATTCTATCCAATTTTGGACCAACAATTATTCATCCCCCCAAAAGGGAGCATGGGTCTTGTTAGTGTTTTGGGCAAGGGTTAGGTTAGGGTTTTGAGAGTTCTATGCATTTTTGGACCAACAATTATTCATCCCCTCAGAAGGGAGCATGGTTCTGGTTAAGGTTTAGGGCAAGGGTTAGGTTAGGGTTTCGGGAATTCTATGCATTTTTGGACCAATAATTATTTATCCCCTCCAGAAGGGAGCATGGTTCTAGTTAGGGTTTAGGGCAAGGGTTAGGTTAGGGTTTTGGGAATTCTATGCATTTTTGGACCAACAATTATTCATCCCCCCAGAAAGGAGCATGGTTCTGGTTAGGGTTTAGGGCAAGGGTTAGGTTAGGGTCTCGGGAATTCTATCCAATTTTGGACCAACAATTATTCATCCCTCCAGAAGGGAGCATGGGTCTTGTTAGGGTTTAGGGCAAGGGTTAGGTTAGGGTCTCGGGAATTCTATCCAATTTTGGACCAACAATTATTCATCCCCCCAAAAGGGAGCATGGGTCTTGTTAGTGTTTTGGGCAAGGGTTAGGTTAGGGTTTTGAGAGTTCTATGCATTTTTGGACCAACAATTATTCATCGCCCCCAGAAGGGAGCATGGGTTTGGTTAGGGTTTAGGGCAAGGGTTAGGTTAGGGTTTCGAGAATTCTATGCATTTTTGGACCAACAATTATTCATCCCCCCAGAAGGGAGCATGGTTCTAGTTAGGGTTTAGGGCAAGGATTAGCTTAGGGTTTCGTGAATTCTATGCATTTTTGGACCAACAATTATTCATTCCTCTAGAAGGGAGCATAGTTCTGGTTAGGGTTTAGGTAAAGGGTTAGGTCAGGGTTTCAGGAATGCTATTGTTGGCGGTCCTTAACTCCTATTTTTAACCACCAAATTTCACATAAAATCCACTCAAATGAACACCAAACCTAGAATTAGGGCTTATGACTAACAAGTTCCACGGGTTTTGGTGAGTGATCATTTGTAGGAGGGTATTTGTGAAAATACATAAAAACCTTAAAAAGATAAAAGAAATAGAGAAAAGTCACTCACCAAACTTACCTGCAAGCGCAAGAGGATCAGACCTAGGCCCATCAAGCAAACCGCCAACCAAAGGCGGTTTGGGGAAGGCACCATCTAGGGTTGGCCGATCCCAGGGTCACTCAACCCCCTGCCCGCATGCCTCGCCTCCGTCACGCTACATGGTAGCCCATTACTACCCCAGGAGGGCAGTTAGGGGGTGTATCCTCCGAGTATTCCCTCAGAACCGACGTTGAAGCACTATATAAAGAGAGAGAGCTCTTACTCAAAAGAAATAACATAAAACAACAAGAAACAAGAGAAGAGCTCCATTCTTGTTTTAGCACGTTAGCTAGGACTAGTGTAGGGAGTGAGTGAGAAAGAGTAAGAGGAGTACCGGAGTTGTCGGTTCCCTCAAGCTTGTACCTTGATGAACCTCTTGCTATTTGGAGCAAAGAGTTTGTGTTCTTCTACGATGGTGAGCTCTCAAGGTAAAGCTAGTCTTGTTTATTATTTGCTTATGGGTTCGTCATTCATTCTAGTAACGAATACTCTAGTAGAGGACTACAGATGAAGATGGAAGTTCCTAGCCAACGCTAGAGTAGTAATCGATAGCGTAGACGTGGTGTCTAAGATAAAGGTTACCTTCGTTTGCCTCATTCCCCATGGTTGAGGGGTAGGCGGCAGGTGGTGACAGCCCTGTCCGTCCCTTATAATCCCCTATGTTCGAGTTCGACACAGGCCGACATCACTTGGCAGACCAAGTGCGATCCGGTGCCCGAAGCAAGCTTACAGTGACCAAACTATCTTATCCTAAGATCTCTATCTTTAAAAAACCTCACTACCCGAGCCACTCTATCTCTTGTCATCTTGGGTGAACTAGCTAAGAGACTTTTACACCTTCATTCCTTGTAGAAAATACAATGCCCTGAATACTTCCGGGTGAAGTGCTACAACGGTATATCCGTGCGCTTGTGGATTCTTTCTATAAAGGTTAAGAAATACCAACAAGCATTTTCTGGTGATGTTGTCGGGCAGTGGTCATCATTTTATCTCCAAACCTAGTTCACCTATGTATCCTTTTATTTTACATTTCTTTTCTTTCATTCTTCTCCAATGGAGCAACCTACCATTCAACAACTATCCGCTCCTAAGGGTGAGTTCTTAGAGACACCACCATCTTCAAAGCCAATCACAGCTTCTGGCTTTGAACTCCATCCTGGCTTTGTAGCCATGATTCGAGAATAAACCTTCTCTGGTTTAGATTACAAAAACCCTTACCATCACCTACGGGAGTTTGAGAAGCTCTGTGCATGCCTAACAATCTCAGGCATGACACAAGAAACACTTCAGTGGAAGTTGTTTCCTTCTCTCTTGATGAGAGGGCGAAACAATGGTACGCCCACAACGTAGGGAAGGTAAATGGAGATTGGAAAGAATTGTAAAATAGATTTTGTCTCGCGTCTTCCCTATATCTCAGATCGCTTCCCTACAACAAGAGATTCTCAGCTTCCGCCAGCATGAGAAGGAAACCTTAGGTGCATGCTGGGTGAGATTCTCAGTTTTAACACATCCTAGACCCGATTTGTCTATACCAAACCATGTGTATACCACAAAACCATAGCAGAAGGAGAAGTGCTTCTAGACTGCATCCTAGAAAACACTCCTTTCGTCGAACCCCTCCGCGTAGAACCTGAGTCAAGCCACGAAGAAGTCAGATCGGCTGAATTCGAACCCTTACTTCTTACCTTTCTAGTTTCAACCTTGATACCCTCACCCGAACCAAAAACTCCGGAGGAAGAAGTTCAACCCCTGGAATTTCCACTTTTCGAGGATGAACTTTTTGAAGATTTTGAAAATACCTCGAATTGTTCTTGCCAAAAGAAACCACCAGTTCCCATCACTGCTTTAGACCCTCTAGATAAAGATTTCCTTAGAGAATCTATCAAGGAGTTGACTGCGATCATGAGCAGTGAATGTGTAGAAGAAGTGGAGCTTTCTTCTGAAGAAATTCAGATTCACACTCCTTTAACCATCTGATGCAAAATCTATGGAATATGGGTAGATGTACTATACAATCCCATTGTTGGAGTAAACCTCATGTTTGCATCTTTTACACTCACCTATCTAGGTGATGAGCCCCTTGCTCCTATAAACAAATCCTTCAGAATCGCCCCAAGATCTAGCCTGGAAGGACTTGGGATTCTTCACAATATAACTATTCAACATGATAATGCCGAAGTTGCCCTTGACTTCCATGTCTTCGAAATCCGAGATTTTGACATCTTGATAGGGCATCCCTTAGAAAAACTCTTCATGAAGCCACCAACTTTAGCAAACCTTGACACAAAACTTGGGAGAGAAACTTTCTCCATTCCTATCACTCGAGCTAAAAACTAGGTAGTGGAACCTCTCCCTTGTTCAAAATCACCCGAGGTGGTCATGGTTGTTTCTCCTTTTGAGCCTCCTGAGTCATCCTTAGATAAAGATGTCGAACTCTTCGTTCAAGAAGAGGATGACCTAGGAGAAACCATCGAACTACCCACACAAGAAACATCATCATGACCTCCGATTGAGCTCAAACCCCTACCCACTGGCCCAAGTTATGCTTTCCTAAATGGTGACACTAAAACTCCTATAATTATAAGCGATAAGCTTTCAGATGAGGAGATAGCCAAACTCATCGCCATCCTAGAAAAACATAGGCCTATTTTCGGGTACTCACTCCAGGATCTTAAGGGGATCAGTCCTACCCTTTGCACCCATCGCATTCCAATCGATCCTTCTAGCACACCTTCTAGAGAGCCTCAGCATTGACTAAATAATGCGATGAGGGAAGTCTTTAAGAAGGAGATCCTTAAACTCCTGCACACTAGAATAATTTATCCCATGCCGCACAGTGAATGGATTAGCCCTGTTCAGGTTGTGCCAAAAGAAAGGAGGAATGACAGTCATTGAGAATAGTAAAAATGAGTTGATCCCACAACGAACCGTCATGGGGTGGAGAATGTGCATTGATTACCAAAAACTCAACTTGGCAACTAAGAAAGATCACTTCTCTCTACCTTTCATTGATGAAATGTTAGAGCGGTTGTCAAAGCACTCTTTTTTCTGTTTCGTTGATAGGTATTCGGGATATCATCAAATTCCCATCCACCCCGACGATCAAAGCAAGACCACCTTTACCTGCCCATATGGAACGTACGCTTATCGACGAATGTCTTTTGGGTTATGTAACGCACCCACTTCGTTCTAACGGTGTACGATGTCTATTTTCTTTGACATGATCGAGGAAATCATGATTGTTTGCATGGTCAGTGAAGGACGAGATCAAGATCGTGAGGGCAACGCACTCTCGGTCACAGTAGTAGGCCTGCTGAAAGTTGGCACTAACGATGATAACTCCATTGGGGCTCGGTATCTTTAACTTTAGGTAGGTGTAGTTAGGAACAACCATGAATTTCGTGAAACATGGTTATCCGAGCAAGGCATGGTATGTGCCCAGGAAGTCCACCACCTTGAAGGTGAGTGGCTCCTTGCGGAAGTTGTCTGGCTCGCCGAAGGTGACGTGGAGCCGGATGTGCCCGAGGGGCAAAGCTTCCTTGACCGGAATGACTCCATAGAACGGCACTCTGCTTGGGCGGAGGCTTCTCCTTGGAATCTTCATCTTGTCAAGGGTCTCGGTGTAGAGGATGTTGAGTTCACTTCCACTATCCATCAGAACCTTGGTGAGGCGCCGCTTGCCACTATCAGGCTGACCCCGATTGAAGGTTATCGCCATCTCTGGTCAACACAGCCTCGTGGGCATCGCTATGGTCTCATTGTTGTTCACCTCTTGCTTAGTGATGCGGCGATGGCACCGCAATTCGTAGGCATGGGGACCATTGAATATCATTAGGCAATCCTTAGTGTTAGGGAACTCGGTGTCCTCATCCTTCCCATCATCGGCTCCCCAATCGGCCTTCTGGGTAGGCTTCTGGGCCTTGCCCTTTAGGTCGAGGGTACCCTTGATGTAGCTTCGCATGGTCTCACAGTCCTTGAGGAGGTGCTTGACCTAGCCACAATAGAACGGGCAAGCTTCCTCAAGTGCCTTCTCAAAGTGCTCAGGGTACTGGCCCCTTCCCTTCACTTGGGTTGTGTGGCTCGTGTTGACGGTAGTTAATGCTCATCATAAACCGTCAATATAACTTGTATAAATGCATGAATATGATCACCAACATAGGTCTAGGGGTTTAATCTGACAAATTTCATGAGTTTTGGTGAATCTGTGTTTTCCAGGGATTTATTCAAGAAACAGGTAAACTGGACCTACCTGTCGGAGCAAATCACGACCATCCGCAACAAAACCGACCTAGAGGACCTCTAATCCACCGTCTAAGGCAAATTTCCGTAAATCAACCAAAATGGACAGGAGGTGGGGCTGGCCAGCCCCACCTGTAGGTCGGCTTGCCTAAGGGCCCCACCAATCAATCTTCGCTTCAATGTCGATTCTCCATCGCCTTTAAGGATCAATCTTTCGTCGTAGATCAAGGTTGGTTCAACTCAAGGGACAAGATGATGCGTTGCCACAGATTCATGGGCCCACAGGGTATCTGGTGACCCCTATAAAAGGCACCCCCATACCCCCTCTAGGAGCCATCCAGAATCATTCAGATCTCTACAATCAAGAAGCCATCAAGAAGATCAACCAAAGAATAGGATAGATCTCCAATACCTCAAAGCTTTAGTTTAGTCTAGCTAGTAATATTCAAGTAGAGTTGGGCTACTGCCTAGGATTCTGGATTCGTCATCTGGAGACTTGGTATAGCCATTGTATCCTTTATATTTTGTTCATGACTTTATTCTTAATCTATATTATGTTTTATCTATCATGTTCTTTGTTTATATTGGTAGTATGCTTGATATAGTCATAGTTAATACTAAGTTTATGCATAGGATTGCAAAGCGCTTAGCTCAGTACTCGAGTGGGTTAAGTGGTTGAAAGGTCTTGATGGCTAGAGGGGGGGTGAATAGCCTTTTAAAAAATTCTACAAAGACAAGCTAAACAAGTTTATCAATACAACAAATAGTGAGATGCGAGTTTTGCTTAGCCTACGGGGTATTTGCAAGCCACCTATCCAATTCACAATTCTAGTATATTTGCACTCAACCGCACAAGATAAACCGAGAAGGAAACTACAACTAGCAAGCTACACAAAAGAACTACTCTAGCAAAGTAACTAAGAAATTAATACAAGAGAGAGTTAGAAGGGTATCACCGAGGGGCGAAGTATTGAGCCAACCAAACAATATGATCAAGAGATGAATTCCACAATATACAACCACCGGGATCGATCAATCACAATAAGGATGACGACACAAAGATTTATCCCGAGGTTCACGTGCTTGCCGGCACGCTAGTCCCCGTTGTGTCCCTCTTTACCACGTGGTTCGGTGGCTAATCGGTCTCACACCGAGCCTATCAAAAGGCGCCACAAGAACCTACCAAATGGCAAAAGGTTGCAAATGACACGAGCAATCCACTAATGTTGCCTTTGGCGCTTCGCCGAGGTAGGCACAAACCCCTCACAATTACCGGAGGTGGCCAAGAACAATCACCACCTCTTGCCAACGCCTCCAAGCTGCTCCAAGCCGTCTAGGTGGCGGCAACCACCAAGAGAAACAAGAATCCCGCAGCAAATCAACCACCAAGTGCCAACTAGATGCAATCTCACAAAGCAAATGCACTTGGATCACTCAATCTCACTTCGAATATGCAAAGAAGCAAGAGAGATGAGTGGGAGGGGAGTTGCTTAGCTCAAAGTGCTCACAAGTATGTCAAATGTCCAAGAGAGAGAGCCTTGAGCCGGCCAACGAGTATTTATAGACGTACCCCTTCGAATATAGCCGTTACAAAATTGAAACAGCCGAAGTCGCGCTGACCGGACGCGCTGGTCGAACTGACCGGACGCGCCGGTCGCACAACGGCTATTTTCCGAACTACTGACCGGACGCGCCGGTCTCAATGACCGGACGCGCTGGGGACGACCGGACGCACCGGTCCCGTAACGCACCGGACGCGCTGGTCAACACTGAGTCGCGCACAACGAAGCAGTGACCGGACGCGCTGGAGAACTGACCGGACGCCACAGTGCCAGCGTCCGGTCGGAGTCCAGTAAGCTCCCTGGACGACCGGACGCGTCCGATCGACTATGACCGGACACGCCTCGCGTCCGATCACACAACTGAAACACGCGTAGGCACTGGACACTGACCGGACGCGTCCGGTCACACAGTGACCGCGTCCGGTCCAGCGTCCGGTCACCACTGTGACCTCCGTTCGCTTCCGTTTCTTTTCCGTTTGATTTCCGACTTCCGGCGTAGTAGAAAATAGGCATTTCAATTCCCCGAAATCGCCTGAATCCCGCCGACCCTCTCTACCGCTCAAACTCCACCGCCTTCGCAAACGTGCTAACATCACCAAGTGACCATCACCATGTGCATGTGTGTTAGCATTTTCACAATCATTTTTCGAGGTGTTATTAGTTCTATCCAAATGCATATGATCATGAAATGCACACCTAGAGGCACTTAGGAGTTCAATAGCCGCGTCATTCCCCTCTTTATAGTACGGCTATCTACCTATAATGTAACCACACCCACTAGGTGTCTTGGTTACTAAAACACAACCCTTAAGCGTATACCTTTGCCTTGATCACGTAGGGTTGCGTCCAAATCCAAGTGTGGCCATCATGATCACCATGTCCATCTTGCCACCAACCTTGGAATGTACTAATCCTCATATGCTACATACAACTTAGGCATAGGATTAGTACTTAGGCATTGTCACTAATTACCAACACCAATCATAGGACTTTCAATCTCCCCCTTGTTGGTAATTGGTGACAACCCTTTCACAAAGATATTATGATAAAATTTTGATTGAACCCATGTCACATTGTCCAAGTATATTACCATGTGTAAGAAGTATGGACATGTGATCATGAATTCAAATTGATAGCAATGGCTCCCCCTACATGTATGCTATATGTTTGGATTTAGGAAGCATACATGTTAGATAGGAAAAAATAGGAGCATTGACTATCAATAGGTGCTAAGTGTTTTAGATTATAGACCTTTGAAGCGTGATACCATCGGAGTAGCGATAAACACCATCTTAGCACCTTGTGTAGTTAGATACCACTTGGAAAAGTACAAACATAACTAGAAACCTCGTGAGATCAACATTATAAGCAAGGCTCTAGTACCACTTTGAAAAACATGAAGCAAGAAAAATCTAACTACTTCCTATTCATGCTAGTACCTCAATACATCATTCAAATTATACTAGCAAGTCACCACACAAGCAATGTATCGGAGAAAAAGAAATGCATAACTATGCATCATACATACGAAGTGCACAAAGAAATGCAACATTCATGTTTAAGAGCTTGCTCCCCCTACTTGTGTGCTCAAAATTTTAGTTGATCCCCTTCTTTTATCAAATTCTCTTCTTTTTAGAATCTATCTTTGTGAACAACATTTTTCTCCCCCTTTGTGCTTCTCCCCCTTTGAGTTCTATCTTTGTGAATAATATTTTCTCCCCCTTTGGCACCAATGACCACAAGGGACTAACTTTAGATAGATTATCATGTTGACTTATGGGGTGAGGATCAAGTTTGTGATTCAACCTAGATTGCTTGCATAAATAAAATGCTTCGGTTTGATCCAAGGGCAAGCTTCTTCACACCTCACTAGAAGGGTTATCATGCACCATGTTGAAGCAAATATTTAGACAAGAGATCTAGATTAAACACTTAGGATCACAAGCTACTTAAACAAGTTATATGCTACCACTAGATCATACAAGACATGGAAACAATAGTGGCACCATATAAACTTCAAAGTCATTTGATTTTTATGAATGAGCTTAGAGCATAAGAAATCATGACTAGATGCACTAAACATGTCCTTAGTATAGAATGTATGACATGTCAACCAATTGTACCTTGGGGCTCGAAGGAGAGGCATGTCATAACATTGGGGTGCATCAACTCATGTTGGAGAAGTCAATTATGTTCAACTCATTCTTTAGCTTGTGAAATCTCTTCTCGTCAAGTGGCTTGGTGAATAGATCGGCTAGTTGATCTTCGGTGCCCACACTCTCAATAGCAATGTCACCCTTTTGTTGATGACCTCTAATGAAATGATGACGAACATCAATATGCTTTGTTCTTTGATGTTGAATCGGATTGTTGGTTAGCTTCACGGCACTTTCATTGTCACATAGCAATGGCACATTCTTAAAGTTGATTCCAAAATCCTTCAATGTTGCCTTCATCCACAAGATTTGTGCACAACAACTACCCGCGGCGATGTATTCGGCCTCGGCGGTAGATAGTGCAATACTATTTTGCTTCTTGGATGACCATGAGACAAGTGATCTTCCCAACAATTGACAAGTCCCGCAAGTACTCTTTCTCTCCACTTTGTCACCGGCATAGTCGGAATCCGAATATCCAACTAGCTCAAAGCTTGCACCTTTGGGATACCACAATCCAACATCTTGTGTATGCTTTAAGTACCTCAATATTCTCTTTGTTGCCTTCAAATGACTTTCTCTTGGTGAGGCTTGAAATCTTGCACACATACATACACTAAACATTACGTCGGGCCTCGATGCCGTCACATAGAGTAGGCTACCAATCATTGATCTATATAGCTTTTGATCCACCATGTTGCCACTCTTGTCACTATCCAAACTTCCACTAGTGCTCATTGGGGTTGTAATCCCCTTTGCATCTTCCATGCCAAACTTCTTGAGCATATCTTTGATGTACTTGGTTTGGCTCACAAATGTTCCTTCCTTCATTTGTTTGATTTGAAGTCCAAGAAAGAAACTAAGTTCACCGATCATTGACATTTCAAATTCCTTTGCCATCATTTTCCCAAACTCATCACAATACTCTTGATTGGTTGAACCGAAGATGATATCATCAACATATATTTGCAACACAAACAAGTCTTTCCCAATCTTCTTGGTAAAGAGAGTAGTGTCCACTTTGCCTATAACAAATCCTTTGGATAGCAAGAAGTCCCTCAATCTTTCATACCATGCTCTTGGTGCTTGCTTCAATCCATACAAAGCTTTCCTTAACTTGTACACATGGTTGGGTTTCTTGTCATCTTCAAAACCAGGGGGTTGCTCCACATACACCTCCTCTTGAATGTACCCATTTAGAAATGCACTCTTCACATCCATTTGATATAGCTTGATATTGTGAGCACAAGCATAGGCAAGTAAGATCCTAATTGCTTCCAATCTTGCAACCGGGGCATAAGTTTCACCAAAGTCAAGACCCTCTATTTGTGTGTAACCTTGAGCCACTAGTCTTGCTTTGTTCCTTACTACTATCCCATCTTGATCTTGCTTGTTGCGAAAGACCCATCTTGTTCCAATGACATTGTGATCCTTAGGCCTCTCAACTAGTTCCCATACTTCATTTCTCTTGAAGTTGTTGAGCTCTTCATGCATTGCATTTACCCAATCCGGATCTCTCAATGCTTTATCAATGTCTTTGGGTTCTTCTATTGACACAAAAGAAGAGTGAGCACAAAACGATGCTAATCTTGATCTAGTTTGAACTCCCCTTTGTATGTCACCAATGATGGAATCCAATGGATGGTCTCTAGCAATGTTGGTTGGTTGAAGCACTTGCACTTGATTGCTTGGATGTTGATGTTGATCATGAGTTGGAGATGATGAACTAGCCACTTGTTGATCTTGTTGCACTTGAGATGATGTACTAGCTTGATTTTGCATTAGAGAACCACTAGCTTGTGTAATTGGACTTTGGAGCACTTGATCTTTGTTTTTATCCACATCAATCACTTGCTTTGGCCTAATATCACCAATATCCATTTCTTTCATAGCACTAGTCAATTGAGTTCCTCTCACATCATCCAAGTTATTTTCCTCATCTTGAGAGCCATTTGTTTCATCAAACTCAACATCATGAACTTCCTCAAGTAAGCCACTAGCCAAATTCCAAACTCTATAAGCTTTGCTAGTAGTGGAGTAACCAAGTAAGAATCCTTCATCACATTTCTTCTCAAACTTGCTCAATCTAGAGCCCTTCTTCAAGATGTAGCATTTGCAACCAAATACCCGAAAGTATGCAATGTTGGGCTTTCTTCCATTTAAGATCTCATATGGTGTCTTCTCTAGAAACTTGTGGCAATAGAGGCGATTGCTATAGAAGCAAGCCGTGTTGATTGCTTCGGCCCAAAATGAATGACTTACATTATACTCATTCAACATTGATCTTGCCATATCAATTAAGGTTCTATTCTTTCTCTCAACTAGGCCATTAGATTGAGGTGTATACTTGGCCGAGAATTGATGCTTGATTCCAAGCTCCTCACATAGCTCATCAATTCTTGTATTTCTAAACTCACTTCCATTGTCACTTCTCACTTTCTTGATTGTGGTCTCAAATTCATTTTGCACTCTCTTGATGAACTTCTTGAATATGTCAAATACATCACTCTTGTCCATAAGAAAGAATACCCATGTATATCTAGTGAAATCATCCATAATCACAAACCCATACTTGTTGCCACCAATGCTTGTGTATGTAGTTGGCCCAAATAAATCCATGTGCAACAACTCAAATGCCTTGGAAGTACTCATGATGCTTTTCAATGGATGAGTGTTGCCCACTTGCTTTCCGGCTTGACATGCACTACATAGCTTATCCTTCTCAAATGTGACATCCTTCAAGCCTCTAACTAAGTCATGCTTCACTAACTTGTTCAATTGCTTCATGCCAACATGACCAAGTCTTCTATGCCATAACCAACCCATACTTGATTTGGTGAGCAAGCATGTTGAAAGTTGAGTGTCACTAGCATTGAAATCAACCAAGTATAGATTCTCATATCTAAAGCCCTTGAAGATCAAGTTGGAGCCATCAACACTAACTATCTCCACATCATCAACACCAAATATGCACTTGAAACCGAGATCACACAATTGAGCAACCGAGAGAAGATTGAAGTTCAACTTTTCAACTAGGAGCACATTGGAAATGCTATGATCATTTGAGATTGCAATCCTTCCAAGAGCCTTCACATCACCCTTGCTATTGTCACCAAATGTGATACTATCAATGCCACTATCATTTGATTTGAGAGAGTTGAACATTCTTGAATCACCGGTCATATGTTGAGAGCACCCACTATCAAGCACCCAATGCCTTCCTCCGGCCTTGTAATTTACCTACAAAATAAATCAATGTTTCTTAGGTACCCATACTTGTTTGGGTCCTTGGAGGTTAGTAACTAAGTTCTTTGGTACCCAAATGGCCTTCTTCTTTGGACCCACAATTGGTGTACCAACAAACCTAGCATGCACACCTTTCTCACCCTTGGTAAGCACATAACAAGAATCAAAAGGAATGTAATCGATTTTAGCATGAAACTTGTTGTTGTTCTTGTTCATTTTATTACAATTAATCTCTAGATGCCCAACTTGCTTGCATCTATTGCAATAACGACCATTGCTCTTCACAAAGCGATACTTTGGAGTAGCAAAGGCCGCCTTGCCCTTCTTGGGAGTATAGCCCAAACCCTCTTTGTTAAGAGAGAACCTTTGGCTACCCAAGCATTTTAGCAAGCGGGCATCCCCACCATAGGCATTGCCTAATGCGCGGGTGAGGTCATCCACCTCTCTCTTGAGAGTCTTATTCTCAACCACAAGTGATGACTCACTAGTAGTAGAGGTAGAGTTGGTTGTGGTGGATGATGATGAGCTACATGAAGCATTAGTAGGACCAATAAATAAAGAATCATCAATAATATCATATGTTAGTCCAATATCACAAGTGACAATCACTTGCTCCTCCTTAGCTTCCTTCATGAGCTTCTCCAACTTGAGGTCCTTCTCCTTGATGAGCTCAAGTAGAGAGGAGTGGGCTTCCTTAAGCCTAGTGTGAGCAACTTCAAGGTCCTCGTGGTCTTCCTTTAGACACTCACGAGAGGCCTCTAGCTCATCAAAGGATTTCCTAAGAGCTTTGAGCTCTTGTTCAATTCCTTTGCACTCCTTACTCTTTTTGAGAGCAACAAGCTCCTCCATCAAGGCATCATTTTCACTGCTCTTGGCAATGAGCTCTTGCTCTAAGATTTTGCACTTCTTGGTTGTCCTCTTGTAGCCCTTGCTCATTTGATCTATTATGCCTAATAGATCATCCTTGGAGTAGTCCTCATCCTCCTCATCATCACTCCTACAACCATCACTAGCACAAGAATCATCATCACTATCATCATATTTTACCTTGGTAGGCTTGGCCATAAGGCATGTCGATGTAGTGTCGAAGATGGATGGCTTGTTGGAGAGGGCGATGCTTGCAATGGCTCGCCGAGTGGTCCTCTCATCATCACTAGAGCTATCATCATCACTATTGGAGTTATCACTATCCCAAGTGACCACATAGCCACCACCCTTCTTCTTCTTGTTGATAGTGAAGCTCTTCTTCTCTTTCTTCTCCTTCTTGTCCTTCTTGTTCTTCTTCAACTTCAACTCCCCATCATGATATCTTTTGTCTTCATAGGGACACTTTGCCACTATATGATCGGGGCTATTGCAATTGTAGCAAAGCACCTCCTTTGCCTTCATGAAGTCCCTTCTCTTTCTTGCACCATATCCTTTCTTCTTCATGAACCTCCCCACCTTGTGCACTAGGAGGGCCATGGTCTCATCATCGAATGGATCATCATCATCGCTCTCCACCTTGCTCTTGCCCTTAGAAGATGAAGCCTTGAATGCAATGGGCTTCTCTTGCTTGACCTTGATCTCCTTCTTCTCATCTTCATCTTCATCATCATCATATTGAGCATCGGTCATGACATCTCCAAGCACTTGGTTTGGAGTCACTTTGTCCAAACCCTCTCTTTGGATCATCTTCCTCAAGATAGCAAACTTCTTAGGTAAGTTCATCAAGAACTTATGTGAGAAGTCCTTGTCCTTAACATCTTCTCCTAGGCTCTTGAGATCATTGACAATAACTTGTAGCCTATAGAACATCTCCGGTATGGACTCATCATCCTTCATCTTGAAGCTTGCAAACTTATCCTTGAGCATATAGAGCTTGGCACTCTTTACCGTTGAAGTGCCCTCATATGTTTCCTCTAATCTTGTCCATACTTCACTTGCCATCTCAAGATCCTTGATTTGCTCAAAGACCTTTGCATCAATCCCATTGTAGAGAGTGTTGAGAGCTATAGTGTTGCATTGGTTGTTGATGCGGTCATTGTTGGTGAGGTTGTCGGGATCAATGATAGCATAATCATGATGTGTCACCTCCCAAACCTTCTCATTGATAGAGCCAAGATATTGCTTCATCTTTCTTTTCCAATGATCAAACGATGAGACACCGTCAAAGAATGGAGGCTTGCCCCCGACATGGTTGAACACAACTTGATCCATCTTACACCGAGGTTGTTAAGCCTTACAAACGGTGACCACGGCTCCGATACCACTTGAAAGGTCTTGATGGCTAGAGGGGGGTGAATAGCCTTTTAAAAAATCTACAAAGACAAGCTAAACAAGTTTATCAATACAACAAATAGCGAGATGCGAGTTTTGCTTAGCCTACGGGGTGTTTGCAAGCCACCTATCCAATTCACAATTCTAGTATATTGGCACTCAACCGCACAAGTTAAACCGAGAAGGTAACTACAACTACAACTAGCAAGCTACACAAAAGAGCTACTCTAGCAAAGCAAACTAGCTAGCAAAGATAACTAAGAAAGTAAAGCGGAGTTGAGTTAGGAGGATTTCACCGAGGGGCGAAGTATTGAGCCAACCAATATGATTAACAATGAATACCAAGACAACCGAACACCGGGATCAATCAATCACAATATGAAAGTGATGACACAAGATTTATCCCGAGGTTCACGTGCTTGCCGGCACGCTAGTCCTCGTTGTGTCCCTCTTCACCACGTGGTTCGGTGGCTAATCGGTCTCACACCGAGCCTCTCAAAAGGCGTCACAAGAACCTACCAAATGGCAAAAAGGTTGCAAATGACACGAGCAATCCACTAACGTTGCCTTTGGCGCTTCGCCGAGGTAGGCACAAACCCCTCACAATCACCGGAGGTGGCCAAGAACAATCACCAACTCTTGCCAACTCCTCCAAGCTGCTCCAAGCCGTCTAGGTGGCGGCAACCACCAAGAGAAACAAGAATCCCGCAGCAAATCAACCACCAAGTGCCAACTAGATGCAATCTCACAATGCAAATGCACTTGGATCACTCAATCTCACTTCGAATATGCAAACAAGCAAGAGAGATGAGTGGGAGGGGAGTTGCTTAGCTCAAAGTGCTCACAAGTATGTCAAATGTCCAAGAGTTAGAGCCTTGAGCCGGCCAACGAGTATTTATAGATGTACCCCTTCGAATATAGCCGTTAGGAACGAGATCCAGCTGAAATCGCGCTGACCGGACGCGCTGGTCCGACTGACCGGACGCGCCGGTCGAGTAACTGCTAGTTTCGCGAAGCACTGACCGGACGCGCCGGTCGCAACGACCGGACGCGCTGGTCATGACCGGACGCGCCGGTCCCGTGACTGACCGGACGCGCCGGTCAACACTGAGTCGCGCAAAACGAACTAGCGACCGGACGCGCTGAAGAACTGACCGGACGCCACAGTGCCCGCGTCCAGTCGGAGTCCAGTAAGCTCCCTGGACGACCGGACGCGTCCGGTCACCTGTGACCGGACACGCCTCGTGTCCGATCAAACAACCGAATCACGCACAGACACTGGACACTGACCGGACGCGTCCGGTCAAACAGTGACCGCGTCCGGTGCAGCGTCCGGTGCAGCGTCCGGTCACCACTGTGACCTTCGTTCGCTTCCGTTTCTTTTCCGTTTGATTTCCGACTTCCGGCGTAGTAGAAAATAGGCATTTCATTTCTCCGAAATCGCCTGAATCCCGCGCTCGCACGCTCGGCGGGAGGGAGAGAGGACCCCAAACCCTCTCTACCGCTTAAACTCCAACGCCATCGCAAAAGTGCTAACACCACCAAGTGATCATGTCATGTGCGAGTGTGTTAGCATTTTCACAATCATTTTTCGAGGCGTTATTAGTTCTATCCAAATGCATATGACATGAAATGCACACCTAGAGGCACTTAGGAGTTCAAAAGCCACGTCATTCCCCTCTTTATAGTACGGCTATCTATCCTATAATGTAACCACACCCACTAGGTGTCTTGGTTACTAAAATACAACCCTTAAGCATATACCTTTGCCTTGATCACGTAGGGTTGCATCCAAATCCAAGTGTGGCCATCATGATCACCATGTCCATCTTGCCACCAACCTTGGAATGTACTAATCCTCATATGCTACATACAACTTAGGCATAGGATTAGTACTTAGGCATTGTCACTAATTACCAACACCAAACATAGGACTTTCAACTGGAGAGAAACAAGTCGAGATGTCACCACCAACCAGAGATGCTGATGCTGCTGGTGCTGGCTCGTCGGCCTCCCAGCACCGTTTGTTCCTGGAGCCGCCACCGCCGGTGAAAAGCAGCACACTTGCTCCTACTCCAACACCAGGTAAATAGCAGCCTCCAAGCCTTGATTTCGTCGATAGGTGTTGCTATGTTCTGTTTGATGCCACCGCCGTTTGTTCTGCTTGCTAAGTTCCATTATCACCTTACTTAGGAGGATCCAAGAGGTCTGGTCAGCTCGTGGAAGCCCTGGTTTGTTTGTGTCTATATCATCTGCAAGTGGTGGGACTCCTACTCCTGCAACAACTGATGGAGTTTCTTTGCCAAGCCAAGGTACAGATGGATCTGCTGCTGGTGGAGGTGGCAGTAGTGCTGCTGGTGTAGGTGGGCAACAAGGAATAGACAATGCAAATGCTATCGTTGTTGAGGGTGAAGAGGCACAAGATGAAGATGGTCAACCTTCTGGAAAGAGGAAGAAGAAGTGCACATCAGATGTGTGGCAATACTTTGACAAGAAGAAGTTGATCATTGAGGATAATGGAAAGACATCTTCAGATCTGGGGCCATTGCACTTTTCCTAGATGCAGTTTCAAGGGCAGATGTGAGAGTAATTATGGAACATCTGGATTTTGGTCGCACTTGAGGGTATCACACAGTATTGTGAAGGGTCAGCAGCAGATCAAAGTGGAAAAAGAGAATGGAAAAGACATTGTTGCTGTGCAACCTTACAGGTATGACGAAGAAGCAAGTTTGCGGAAGTTTTACTTGGCAATTGTGATGCATGAGTACCCATTTAATATAATTGAACATGAGTTTTTCATAGAGTTCATTAAATCCCTCCGTCCTAGTTTTTGATGAGCCCATGGCTCATCGAGATAGTCATAAAGGCAAGTCTAGCATTATTTCAAATATAGCAGCCGGTAATTCTTTGAAACCCTTTGATATTAAATTTGGAGCTATTATTTTTTATAAGAAATATAGCGAGAACATGATGGACAAATTTACTCCTGCTGGCTTGTCATCAAAGATATATTTTTGGAGGGAAAAAGTCTAATTGACCCCCAACTATGAGAGGTGGTCTACTTTACCCCCAAACTATGAAACGGTCTAATTTACCCCCTGAACTTTACAAAACCGGTCAAATCACCCCCTCGAGCGGTTTTGAGCGGTGGTTTTGCTACAGTAACAGCGGTTTTGCTACAGTGACGGCGGTTTTGTCTTTTCCTTTTTTATTTATTTCGTCTGAATCTTTGAAAAAATCATAGTAAATCACAGAAAAATCATAAAATGGAAAATTCAATTTTGTTGCACTCCATATGAGTAGATCTATACAGTAAACATATAATATAGTATGCTTTAGTACAAAGTTTTTGTTGTATGAATTATTCAAATTAATTACAGAAAAAAAATAGATCAAAATTTACAGCAAAAACTTTGTACTAAAGCATACTATATTATAAGTTCACTGTGTAGATCTACTCATGTGAAGTCCAACAAAATTAGATTTTCTATTTTATGATTTTTCTATGATTTACTATGATTTTTCAAAGATTCAGACGAAACAAATAAAAAGAAAAAGACAAAACCGTGGTCACTGTAGCAAAACCGATGTTACTGTAGCAAAACCACCGCCCAAAACCGCTCGAGGGGGTGATTTGGCCGGTTTTGCAAAGTTCAGGGGGTAAATTAGATCGTTTCACAGTTTGGGAGGTAAAGTAGACACTCCTCCATAGTTGGGGGGTTAACTAGACTTTTTCCTATTTTGGAGATACAACCAAGCTAAGTTTCTAGGGAGTTAATGTGCGCAAGAAGCTAGCAGAGAAGGAACGGATATTACAAAAACTAATTCATGTTGGCATTATACAAATAGAGATCCCGGACAATCCAACTTGAGTTCATGCGTGGAAGGTAATTGCTTAATTGCAATATGAATAATAAGGAAGTTGATTAGCAATGTGGCCGTATTATTTTATTATTTCCACATATATTGGTGGCTGGTGCTTGCGTGCATGCACAAGGCGCAGTTAGTTTCCTTTTCTTAATGAAGTTCCAGTCCGGTTTATGTTTGGATCGGTTTAGCTAGCTAGTCTGGTCGAGTCGGTCTAGTCGGCAGGCCTACATGCTATATATGCCTATGGCCTGTGTGCCCTGAAAATTTGATTAGATTTTATTGCGGAGTTATTTCCTCGTCGAGCCGCCGCTCGTGAAACCCTAGTTGGCTGTTGCCGGATCCTTGTGGATTTGTGTTGGTGTGTGATCGGGAATTCATCTTCTCGGGCTTGCATCGGTTCCTGTTGGAATCCCCCTCTCCGGATCGTGTCCTGTTTAGTGCACGGATTGGAGACATTGCTGTTGTTCGGATTGCATCTACTAAAAGTATTGTAAGCCGAACCATTTATCATCTATCTAGTATTGCTGCTGCTTGCGTCTGATCCATTCAGATTGATCAAAGAAATTATTTCGGATTATTTCTGCTTTTCTGTTGCTGCTGCTATTGTTTCGTCCGATTCCTCACTGGTTAAATTATATGATCTAGTCCTGTGCTTTCCCGGCCGATTAAATTAATATACATAGTTACATCAGTTACTGTTGCTTGGAGATATCTCAATATTGAGCTGCGACTATTGCTACTCACGTGAGCTTTTGAAGTGAATTGTGTTTTGTGCTGCCGAACACTGTTTTTCATCTGGCAGTAGGCGGGATTGCTCGAGTCAACAACCATTGTAAATCTTTGCTGCAGTTTAATTACTAAAATTCAGAGAGCCAATTTTCTTGTTCTCTTGTACCGTGAAAGATTGGGCAATATTTTTGGGACAGCGTGGGCGTGTCCTTATCAGTTTTCCTATGAAGTCTCGAGTTACTGTTAGAAAAGAAATTCTGAACTTGTATTTGGAAGAAAAGGAGAAGTGACCATGAACTACTGCTATGTGCTACTGCTATCTAATATTTTATATTTTCAGTGACCATGAACTACTGCTATGTGCTAACTAATGTCTGTTTGTATTTTATTGATGTCATGATGTGATTATTGAATCTGTTGTGTCGAGCTACGCATTTGAAGTGGTTACATGGGTCGGTGTTCCCGATTTAATTTACCGGTCCCAACCGTAACCGATGTGTATCCGACCGTACTGTACCGTTCCCGATATCCCGATTCCGTTTTCCCGACCGAATATTCCCGATCCCGATTCCATTTCTGTATTCAAATATGAAAACAAAAATGGTTAGAGGATTTTCCCGACCGTTTTCATCGCGATGTGTGTATGTGTGTGTTCTCTGCATGCGCATTGTCTGCTTTGTCTATGTTTAAATCGTGAAAATAGAATTCAAATTCAAATCAAATGGTGGGAAACTATTTTTTAACTAGAAAATCATTAATGGAGGCGGAGTAATAACTGGCCACCTCCGTTAATCTTTTAACGGAGGCGGGCAACTTAGCGCAACCGCCTCGGTTTATAGATTAACGGAGGCAGGCGGCTAAGGGTGACCGCCTCCATTATTGGGCATTAAAGGCGCCCGCCTCTGATAAAGCCTCTGTAGGTCTGTATTAACGCAGACCTTTCGACGGAGGCGGACACGCCTCCGAAAACCCAAAATGACCGCCTCCGTCGAAGATATTGTAGTAGTGCAGGGACGAAGGAGAGCCCTGGAAGCACCGGGGCCTCAATGGGGAAGGGACAATGGGGAGAAGGGGTGCTTACTTGTCGAAGAGGCAGCGAGCAAAAGGAGTCGAGGACAGAAGCTTGTCAAAAGACTCCGGCTAGCGGACGCTGTGCCCGGCGGGGAGCACCCGCAGAGTCACCCTCAGTCATTCCTTCCCTTTTGCTACTGACAGAGAAGTAGCACTGACTTATCACTAGACACGAAGCACAGTGGAAGAAGAGTTGGAGTAGTACTTAAGTATTATATTAATAATAATTCCGTGTGATCACTTATCCCTTTCTCCACATATGCATGGATAGCACTGTAGTGTTGTAGTTAGTGTTTTCTGTTGGTGCTACCTTGATTTGGTGCGTGTGATCAAGTGCGTATGCATACATGTGAGAGTTGCACTATGATTTGAAGAAAAAAAGAAAACCTCTTCAAAAGAAGTGATGCACTTTCGCCACCACCCAATGTGCATGGAATGGAATTTTTTTTTGCCGCATGGAATAAGACACATGCATCCACCATGTAGGCCTGCAGAAAAGCAAGGTTTATCGTATTAGACTATTATAGGAGCTAGCGGCTTAATTCTCCATGGCAAAGATACAAACGCGGACTCCCTGCTAGTCTTTACATACTGCTCTCTCTGTCCCAAAATAAAATAACATCTATGATTTAAAATTTGTCCCACAATAAAGGGCATATATAGGGTACTGTATCCCATCTGTACATGGTAGAGCAGCAGTACCACGTTTATCAGCGCAGGCCCTGGGTGTTTGGTTCTCTCTTCTAAAGTTTAATACCTGTCACATCGGATGTTTGGACATCAATTTAAAGTATTAAACATAGACTAATTACAAAACTAATTGCACATATTGAATTTGCGAGACGAATCTATCAAGCCTAATTAGTCCATGATTTAACAATGTGGTGCTACAGTAAATATGCGCTAATGATGGATTTATTAGGCTTAATAGATTCGTCTCGCGAAGTAGTCATGGCTTCTGTAATTACTTTTATGAGTACCTCATATTTAGTTCTTCTAATTAGTAACGGAATAACCGATGTGGCACCTCCTAAACTTTAGCGCCTGAATCCAAACACTGTGTAAAACTCGTAAAGAAAGGGGAAACAACGGCCAGGCACCAGAAGCGCCCCGTGACCTGTCGAATTCACTGTTTGGAGGATGTAAAGCTTTTGTCATAGCGATGCCATATGTACTAAGGCTTGTTTAGATACCCAAATTCCACCCTAAATTCTACTATACAAAAAGAAGATTCCCATCACATCAAAATGTCGGCACATATATGAAGTACTAAATGTAGATGAAATCAAAAACTAATTGCACAGTTTTGTTGTCCTTTGCGAGACGAATATTTTAAACCTAATTAATCAATATTTGGACAATTATTACCAAATAAAACAAAATTGCTACAGTGTGACGGGACATTTACTATGCAAAGTTTGCATCCCAAATTTGGGATCTAAACAAGGCCTAAGTTTCACCTTCAAAACCTAGATATGCAAATAAAATGGGACGGAGGAGTACAAGTAGAACAAATTAAGGAGTAAAGGACTGCACCAAATTCCGCCTGACTTTCCCTTTCTCTCCACCACTGCTGACCGCCCGCGACCACGAGCGATCGTTGGCGTCTCCCGTCTGGCCGTCTGAGGTCTCACCGAGGCCGCTCCGCCGCTTATGCCGCTCGCTGACATGGCGAAGCAGCCACCGCCCCAGGCCCCGTTTAACAACTCAGGTAGTCTCGCTAGCCGTCTGTCCTATGCCAGATCGAGTCGCCGCGGTGTCGTGCTGATGGGTGGCTGTGTACGTTCTAGGCTTTCTGGCAGATGATGTACTGTGCACGGAGCTCTGGCGCGCCTGCGCCGGCCCGCTCGTCGCCGTCCCCAGCGTCGGCGACCTCGTCTTCTACTTCCCGCAGGGCCACATCGAGCAGGTAACGCTTGTAGCTTCCACAGGACGGGATCACGGGAGATATATAGTTTGCTCAGTTTCGCCAGCCGCTAATGCTGTTTGGGGCACCTGATCCAGGTGGAGGCGTCCACGAACCAGGTCGCCGGAGAACTGTCACTCCACTCTGAGATGCCCTCCAACCTGCTCTGTCGCGTGCTTAACGTGGAGCTCAAGGTCGTTCTTCCTCTTCCTATCCGATCCCTCTGCATGCGTTTTGTTCACCCATCCCCACTTTTCTGCTCTCTATATCTCTGCACGCGGCGAGGCGAGCAATATAATTTCATTTTCAGTTGGGATGTTTACCTGTTGTATATACTTAGCTACTAGTTGGACGAATTTCCAAACAGGTGATGGAAGCGGACGAGGTGTGCGCAGGGATCATTCTCCTGCCAGAGCCCGACCCCAAGGTGAGTCTCCAGACTCAGGCAATATTTCATTTGTTTTGTTTGGGGAATTCCGAGACTCTTACTTGCCCTCTCGGCTTGTTCACGCACGCAGCAAAAAGATGTGGCGGCTGAGAAGCCAAGTTCTGGGTCGTCTGCCGCCATGCCGAGGCCAGCAGTTAGGTCCTTCTGCAAGACGCTCACCGCGTCTGACACCAGCACCAATGGTGGCTTCTCTGTGCTGCGCCGCCACGCTGAGGAGTGCCTCCCTCCCCTGGTGTGTGTGTGTGTGTGATATATAGAATCATAGATAGAAATAGACGGCACAGATGCACTGCCGCATGTTCTTCTTTCTGCTTAAGATTATTTTGTCTCAATAGTTAGGTGAGCTGAGCTGATCTGATGGCCACCTCATTGTATCGTTCGTCCGGCAGGATATGACCCAGTCACCTCCCACACAGGACCTGGTGGCCAAGGATCTCCGTGGCAAGGAGTGGCGCTTCCGCCACATCTTTCGTGGTAATTCGGGCTCTGATCCTCTCATTACCAGAGAGACCCACGGTCCATGCCTGTCTCTTACACTTGTGGTCTTGTGGCCTATTGTTATTGTTACGTACTTTTGATTGTTTGTGTGATCTCCATTTGTTCAGTATTGTATTTGTAGTTTAGATTAGCCTTCAGTTTCGCTGCGGTACCTATATACATGGCATCGATTGGACAGTTGTTTTTCCACTTGATGTTGATGATCTGTTACCTGTGTGTGGGAAAAATCATTAACCAGAGCAACGTAAGAGGCACTGCTTCACCAACGGTTGGAGTGTTTTTGTTAGTTCCAAAAGGCTTGTTCCTGGGGATGCCTTCATTTTCCTGAGGTCTGGTTGTTTCCTTCCCAGTGCTCACCAGGCTAGGCTGATAGCAGCTCCCCAGTAGAGTACTGCGCTAAGTTAGTTCTCCTTTGTGCCTGCTGCTGCCTTATGCAGATCAGAAAGTGGTGAACTTCGAGTCGGCGTTAGGCGGCCTCTTACAAGGTGGCCGCCTAAAGTACCATCTTTAGTCATCCCTAGCCACAGCATGGTGCTTGGTATCCTTGCCGCTGCATCGCAAGCTGTTCAAATGCAAAAGATGTTCACTGTACTCTACTATCCTAGGTATGTCGTTGACACGTCTGCAACAAACTGATCGATTCCATCTCATGCACATTTATCTTAGTTGTTCTAGCTAAAGATAGTAAACCTGTGTCTGATCTCTTTTGAATGTTAATTGTAGGACGAGCCTTTCAGAGTTCATCATACCTTATGATCAGTATATGGAGTCAGGAAAAACCAACTGGTCTGTCGGTATGAGATTCAGGATGAAGTTTGAAGGGGAGGGAGGGACAGAGGAAACGTAATCGCCACATTGGCCTTCTATATATTACTTATGCAGTTTCATGTTATCTATCTAGGCCCTATTTGGATGGTCTAAAATAAGTTGCTAGCTGCCAAAAAAATAAAAAAATGGTGATCCCCAGCCTTATTTATAGTCTATTTTGGACTATTCAACCACCTAGCTTATAAAAAGCTCAGCTATTGCATCTTATAAAAAAAGTTTAGATGATCCAAACAAGGCACTAGTAGTCCCCTCATTGTACCTGGTGATTACTTGTGATATACGGCTATCTTGCATTGTAGGTTTTGATGGGAAATGAGGCAATTTTCTGATCAATTCCAAAACATAAAGCATGACTAAAGCCCATTTATTCCAACAGGTTTGCTGGTACCATAGTTGGTTGTGAAAATCTTAGCCCACGGTGGCCCGATTCCAGTTGGAGATACTTGAAGGTAATTGCTTTTTTAATGTCTACTAGTGCCATTATGGTCTTCGGTCTTGTACCTATGAAACAGATGTTTGCTCTCTTTTTTTCACCCTTTTTTTTTATAGGTGCGTTGGGATAAGCCTGCTAGTATCCCACGTCCTGACAGGGTCTCTCGTTGGGACATAGAACCTGCTTCTTCACCTCCTGCTGAACCCCTTCCACTTCCTCCAAGGGTCAAAATACCAAGACTAAATGCTCCTCTGCCTTCACCTGAATCATATGTTCTTACTAAAGAAGGCAAGTTTATTACGTAGATCATTTCAGTTTCAAGAGCAAGGGTGGTGATTAAAACTAACACAGCTAGGCTAATGCTTTCTAAATCATCTGTGTATATAATTTGCAGGTACAACTAATGAGGAGACCGATGTCTATTCTGCTGCCAAGTGGCATCCACCACGGCCCCGTCTGGTGGCGTTCACTAATAGCAGCAGCAGCAGCAGCAGCTCAGGTTCCCTCTCCACCACCTGCACGTCTGGTAGCTCTCACCTGCAGTCCTCTTCCGACCAAGGATGTTCAGTTACTCTGTCCATGCACCTAGTGGAAGAGATAGCAAACAAGCTGGAGTATGTTCAGTTCCCGTGGCTGGAGCTCGAGGAAGAAAAGGAGAAACTGCATGGGCACATCAAAAACCTGGTTCAGGAATTCTGTACCACAAGAAACAGTGCACTTGTCCTTGAGAGGTGGTTCTCGGACCTGGGAATCAGCTGGGTCCTCAGCATCGTTACCGACGATGAGGCAGCAAGCGCCTCCGTCTTCCGGCAGCAGCAGCAGCTTGGGCACTTGGCTCGGAGCTGGATCGTGGCTCTGAATGTAATCCAAGTGTGCGTCTTCACATACTTGGACGGATCGTGCAACAGGGAGGAAGGCACTTTTTCCCCATGTGCTTCTGAATTCGCAAGGTTTCTCCAATCAACCGTCTCGAAGATGCTCCCTTTTGTTGACGCGGTTATTGCCCCAAATGTTGGTCCTCCTAGAATCCAAGATACTCTTTCTAATTCTAGCGATGGGGAGGCAACGACCGAGCCAACAACCGAGGAGAAGCTGCAGGCACTGATAGGCGTGCGTGATGCGCTCTCCGCAGCCTCCGAACAAATCCAGTTATGGCCCCATTGCCCACCCTTTCTAGGATCTAGAGATATAATTGACGAGATGAGCAATCTCTTGTCAGCAAAACTGGACAAGTTGGATCAGGCCATATTGGACACAGTGGATGAGATCAGGACGAGTATCATGTCCCTTTTGCTGGATAGCCACGAGGCAGACTCGATGGATTCTGAAGCAGTGCAAGGATCACCCAACATTCACAAGGTCACTCGGTTCATAGTAAACTGCATCAAGGTACTCTCGACTAACTACGCATTAGTGCATCAAATCGTATCTAAAGCGGCCCGCCTTGGTAAGTATGTGCCTGAGTATGGAAAAGCAAGTCCTCTTACTATGAACACTGACGACCCTTTTGCTGCCCTGATAACGGATATGATATCTTGTCTACAAGAAAAGCTTCTGCGAGTGTCCCAACCATTCCCAGATCAGGGCCTGCAGTTCTTGTTCTTGCTCAACAATACATACTTCATGTGGCAGCAGCTTCATCCAAGCTCGGCTTTGGAACCCTACATGTCGGCGTTCACTTGTAAGATCGACGACCACATACAGAGCTATCTGCAAGTGTCTTGGACACCGGTGCTGCAATGCTTGCATGATCCTACGCCTCTTTGCCTTGGGAGATACTCACCGCTGGCAAAGTTCCAGCTAGAGTTTCAGAAAACGAGCAATGCCCAAAAGCTTTGGAAGGTCCCTGACCCTGAGCTGAGGGGAAGGCTGAGGAAAGCTATCATCGAGAAAGTCAGTTCAGGCTTTACAAAATACCTAGAGGATTACAATGTCAATTCCCCAAGAGTCACGTCTCCAGTGCTAGAGGAGACGTTGCAAGAGCTATTTGAAGGATGAATAAGTGCACCGCTAGATATTAGTTGCCATAGGTAATACAGCTAGTTCCATTTTCATGTGTGTTAACAGTTTTATTTGGGTTTTTGGAATAAATATGTTGTTACACTAAATGACTCCATGTCTGAAGCTGTGTGCGAATCAAAGGAAACGCTTCTATACTCTGTTTTGCTCTGTTCTACTCTGCTTCTATATTATTTACTGTTTTGCTCTGTTTTTTTAAGAATCATGAAGGGGAGATGCCGATTATTTTAGTAGAAAGAAGAAATCTAAGCTGGACAGTACAATAGAACAACACAGACCCTAAAAGAGCCTCACAACAATAAAGAAGCAACAAACATTAAGTTAGCAACTAAAACAACTATAGATAGCGACCGATTGGATTTGGGACCTCAACTCACGCAGTCCCCCATAATTCTAAATCGTTACACACTCGAACTGAGACCTAAACCACTGTACAACGGCGAGTGGTATAGATGAGCAAACAGGCTGCCCCGCCTAGCCCGGCACAGGCCTGCTGGGCCTGGCCAAAGCACGGCCCGTTGGCATCGAGCCACGACATTGCGTGCCACTGGGCCGTGCCAAGCTGGGCTTCATGCGTAGCCATCGGGCCAGGCATGGCACTATAGGCCGATTTTCATGCCGGCCCGGCCTGATGAGCACGACCTCTCTAGTAGGCCGGGCTAACCCAAGGCCCGCGTCGTTGCTGCCGCTTCCACGGCCACATGGGGAGCGCCGCCGCCGCATTGCAAAGGAGTGAGGGAGGATCCAATGCCTCGTGGGGGAGTGCCACATAGCCGGGATGAAAGCTGGAAAATGAGCACTGCCCAAAAGCTTTGGAAGGTCCCTGACGGCCTGACCCTGAACTGAGAGGAAGACTGAGGAAAGCTATCATCGAGAAAGTCAGTTCAGGCTTTACAAAATACTTAGAGGATTACAATGTAAATTCCCCAAGAGTCACGTCTCAAGAGCTAGAGGAGACGTTGAAAGAGCTATTCGAAGGGTGAACAAGTGCACCACTAGAGATAGGTTGTCATAGGTAATACAGCTAGTTCCATTTTCATGTGTGTTAACTGTTGTTATTTGCGTTTTGGGAAAAAAATGTTGTTACTTGTTACACACTTACACTAAATGACTCCATGTCTGAAGCTGTGTGCGAATCAAATGAAAAGCTTCTATATTCTCTGTTTTGCCCTGTTCTACTCTGCATATATACTATTTATCTGTTTCATTCACCTTTTTTTTTTGAAAGGATCGGGCAGGGAAGCCACCGATTACAATAAAAAGAAGAAATCTAAGCTGACCACGACAATGGAGCAACAAAGACCCCAAAAAGAGCCTTGCAACAATAAAGAAGCAACACACGTTAAGCTAGCAACTAAAACAACAATAGACAATGACCGATTGGATTGGGACCTTAACTCGCACCATCTCCCCACGATTCTAAACCGCTACACACTACAATTACCTAAACCACTATACAACCAGTCGCTTCACAAGTACCATACCACCGTTCGCTGATTACCACGTTGCGACAACATCCTCGAAAAACACAAAGCTATCAAGTCGACACACCATCACCCTTGCTTGCGCCATCGTTATTGACATTACCCCACATCAATCGAACCATTGCCATGCAGGGTTGGCTGCCACAATCCACCGCAAGCTAAGTAGTTGTCACACAAACGGATCCACTTGTGCAGCCTATTGGTGTTGTCCAACACTAGACTAGCCATGCCTGGCAGTGCCAATTGTCATAGTCCGCTGCAAGCTGCCAATTCAAAAACATGAACAACTACCTATGATCGTCACCAAGTTAGCGGCATCCTTCAAGATCTGCTTGCATGCAACATAGCTCTCATCAGCCTGATCGCCTCATCCAAGATGGCATAAATGTCAAGCGGGACATCCAAATACCTCTTTGTACTGAGACAACCAACTACTGTGCAGGACCCTTCATCGCCTCACCACGCAGGCCACCTTAGCGAAGTACTTATGTCGAACACGTAACACACCGTCCACTCATGCCAACTTTGCGGATACCGATGGCCCATAGCCCTGCCATACAAGTGACACACATCAGCTCTGCCCTCAAACACTGCGTCTGAGTCCTCGTCCTACCATGTACGCTCAGCTATGTAATTACCGTGCATGCTCAGTTAGTGTTTCCTTTTGTTAGTTACCGTGTACACTCAGTCAGGTACTCGCTCTGTCCCTGAATAAATAGATTTCTAAAGTTATCTTAAGTCAAACCTTTTAAATTTTGACTAAATTTCTAGAAAAAACATTAAGATTTATGGTATCAAATTAGTATCATTAGAATTATTATAGAATATATATTTTCATAAGATGCTCATTTTATGTTGTTACTCTTTTCTATAAAATTAGTCAAACTTAAAAAAGTTTGACTGACACGGATTCTAGGAATTGTTTTATTTGAAGACGGAGGGAGTAATTAGGGCACTCCCAATGCAGAAGTCACCATAGTTTCTATGGACATTAATTATACTGCCATCTAAGCGTTTTGCTGATGTGACAAGGTAATTATTAAAGAGAGAGAGCAAAAATCATAGAAACCGGGTCTAAGTTAGAAACCATATCTACACAAGAACCAAGACATGAAGGGCGTGATTAGTAGAGAATGGAGAGAGAATGTATGTGATTGGATAGAACATTACTTTGTAGAAATTATTTATTGAGACCATAGTTTCTATATGTAGTGTCTATAGAAATTAATAGATATAGAAACTATATGTAGTTTCTAGCATTGGAACTGCCCTTATGTATGTCGTCTGGTGTTGGACATTCTTAACGTCACTACCAAAAGTAGACTTAGTTTTCTAATTCTGATAACGGCGCCAAAAATGCCAAACCTATCCCTCATGCCGCTTAAGCCAAGTTGTCATCCCCAGCATGACATGAGAGACGCGGTATTGAAATATGCATTTGCTCATCAAGATAAATAATAAAAGGGATCTGCAAGCGCACAGATTAATACCGATGTAGCATTTTAACCGGGAAGTATTCCAGATATCGTTATTTATATTTTTACCACTGGGAAGGGATTTCTAAGTATCATGGTTGATAATGGAATGAGAATATGGAACTGAGTACACATCATTGCATGTATAACCGAGAGTATTTATCAATCTCTTTATACAGGTATAAATGTCACATTAAGTAAAGGTAAAGTGATAATGGTGACAAAGATAATTAATCTGATCAGCTAGCCACATATAATAATGATAAGCACCTCAACAGATATTCTAGCAAGTCATTAGCATGGAATTAGGATGAACTACAAAGATATTCCCTAAGTTATTATTAACTATAAAGTCTAGCATATCATAGTTAGTGCAATTATACTTGGCAATCATGGTGAGAAAAGACTATATCCATGCATAGTGAATATTAGCAAGGAAGATGAAGAACATAGCAATCACTCCCCTGTAATAGTGTTGCTCTGCCTGCCCTATACACGAGAGGGGGACTATATAAGAATCAACGAAGCTGTCACTATCGCGAACTACCCCACAATCCAACATATAGGGTGCAATCGCAGATAAATACGGTATAGACACCACGTCTACACAATAGTTATCATTCACCCACTGTACACATGGATAAACGCTATACGATCCTAGGCATGTATATAATTCCAATCTAACTAAGCCAAGCATATAACTATGATAAACTAAGAATAATATAATTGCAAATATAATCAAGTAGAGCAAAGTCATAACCAATATATTGAAATAGAACAAAGTCATATTCATAATATTGAAGAACAATGATGAACAATTGAAGAACAATAGAGGAATTACCAAGAATCTTCTTGACAGATCCGGGAACCAATCGAAGATTGACTCCTTCTAGTTCTAATCCTATGTAGCTATGCTAACTAGAGATCTAGTTGATGTGGTGGCTCTAGGGCTTGATCAGAGGCTCTCCTCCTGAATTAGGGTTTGAAGTATGAGACGAGGGCCTCTCCTCTAGGGGCAGGGGCCTTGCTTATATAGCCCTTTCGGATGAATCTGGGCCGTCGGATCAAACCGACATTGAACGGACGGTTTTCCTTGATCCTCTAGGTCGGTGGAGCATAATCCTCGAGGCGGAGCCTGATTGGCTCCGGGGCCAGGGCGGGCGCCCTAAGGACCAGGGCGGGCGCCCTGTGTCCGGCTCCGTTACGCCTCCCGTTCGTTCTCGTGGCTTCTGGACTCTTCTAGATGTAAGATAATTACGTGTTCGGTTAATATCCCGTCATTAATCCGACATGTGGGCCTTTCTTCCGTATTTCCTGATAACCCCCTGCAGAAATAGATAAACAGCAAAACTCGTGGAATTCTATCAGATAAAACCCTAAGTCTAGGTGTTGGTTTCATTTGGATCCTTTTCTCTATTTATTTGATAGTTATAATTGATACTTAAGGACCGTCAACACCTGGCTTGACCAGTCAGGCATGCCGCTGTCCGCAACATCGTTAGGCTTGATTCCTCGGGCATGCCGCCGCCGGCAATATCGCCGGGCTTGGCTCCTTAATCAAGCCACCACTAGCAATATTGTTGGGCTCAACCCAAATCGACCACGCCATAAATTAACGTAGATGATTGTTTTAGTTATGATGGAACATTTTTATCTAAGCTAGATTTTTTGAGCTAGAATACTATGGAAGAATTTTCTCCTGAAGCTAAAACATCTATTATTTAAGCGATAATATTTTTTTTTGTAAAGCCACAACATTATTTGCATTAAGCCGCAACATATTTTTCCTAAACTTAGAACATTTTATTGTGAGTCTAGAACATTATTCTCTCGAACCCAAAACATTTTTCTCATTGAAGTAGATCAATTTTCTTGTAAAACCTAGAATATTGTCCCTTTGAATATAATAAAAATGCTCTACCTTTATGGGGAAAATTTTTCTTCTTCAAATGTCATACAGATACAGATATATTTAAGTAGGGTCCTTTTCTAAAGTTATTATTTGTAATAAATGCATTATAGAATTTAATTTAAAAGGCCAAGCAAAAAAGTTTCCAAATTTTGCAATGCGCCAGGACGTTAGCTATTTCGGTTTCACTCAGCCCCACTTAGATTGCTTTTTTTTCCTTCTTTGATGATTTGATTTGATGACGAGGAAAGATCCACTTAGGCTGCGTTTAGTTGGCAAATTTTTTGGCGAAATATAACTGTAGCAGTTTCGTTGTTATTTGGCAATTAGTGTCTAATCATAGTCTAATTAGCCTTAAAAGATTTGTCTCGTCCATTTCGTCTAAACTGTGTAATTAGTTTTATTTTTTTATCTATATTTAATACTTCATGCATGCGTCCAAAGATTTGATGTGACGAGAAATCTGAAAAATTTAGCAAAATTTTTGGCACGGTACCTTAGATTAGTTTGCCTAGTGCGGCGTGGGTGACCACGCGACTCACGTGGCACGGCCTGGCCTGCTTGCATGCGTACGCGGCCTGACCTGCTTCCTTGCAAGCGTCTCGCGCCCATGCGGCCTGGCTTGTTTGGCTGCTTGCATGCGCTACGGAGGGTACAACGGCTGCATTGCGACGTCGGTTTTTTTTCTTTAGATCTAATTTTTTATTTTTCAATTTCAGTTTAATTACTTGGTTGTCAACTTCAATTTCAATATTACTTTTTACATTTGTTTTTCTTATTTTGTCTACTTTTGTTTTTCAGTTTCTGTTAATTTCAGTTTCAATTTTTTGTTTTTTGTTGTGTTTGCTTCATTTTTCATTTATTTTTCAATTTCATTTTTTTGTGGTTGTCATTTTCATTTTTATTTCAGTTTTTATTTTTGGTGCTGTATTTTCAGTTTCCATTTTTAGGTTTTCAGTTTTTTTTTAGTTTCAGTTTTCAGTCAATTTTTTTTATATTTTTCTAGTTTTGGTTTTCAGTCACCCTTCTAAGTTCAAATGTCTTCTTAAATCCTGCATATTAGTTGCTGAAAGTATCTAGGCCCCAAGGTTTGATTTCGGCAATTGATGACAACGCTTTATTACCATGACTAACGTGTGTTTTGCAGAAACGTTGGTAAGTTAGGTCATGGAGGTTATAACTGCTTTGGGCACCATGGTATTCGTGTCCCTTGATGGAAATCGTTTCGGTTTTCAAAAGACTGACGTCAAGATTAAGGACGGTTGTTCCGGATGTCGAGGTGTTGAGACACATTCGGAATAGTCGTTAGGATCTTCGTTTTTCTCTTTTGGCCGTACTATAAAGGGGGGCATGAACGGGTAGCTTGACCTAGGCGAGTCCTATGTTTAGGTGTGGTGCACACTTGTTAAACTTGGCGCTAGGCAACCCTAGAATAGCTCAAAGTTTCAGTTGGAAGCAACTTGGTTGAAGTTGCGACGCGTTTCGGAAAGTTTTGGGCTGTTTCCCACTGACCGGACGCGGTCTTCGGCATGACCGGACGCGTCCGGTCAGTACGTTACCGCGACTAGGGTTTCGGCCCTGACGACCGGACGCGGTCCTCGCGAGGACCGGATGCGGTGGTCAGTGGCTGACACGTGTCACTTGAGGGAAACACCCGTCGGACGCGACCTGGGTGTGATCGGCGCGTCCGGTCACAGTCCAGTAAGGTCCAGAGAGGACCGGACGCGTCCGGTCATCAACGATCGGACGCGGCCTCGCGTACGGTGCGAGTACAGTAAGCTCCTTTGCACGATCGGACGCGTCCGGTCAACCCTGACCGGCGCGTCCGGTCATTCAGTTGAAAATCGCGTTTTGACCGTTACGGGCGACCGGCGCGTCCGGTCAGTTCGACCGGCGCGTCCGGTCAGCCCGTGTCAGAACATAACGGTTCGTTTTCTTTGAGGGGTGTATAAATACATCCCTTCCACCTCTTTTAGAGGTCTCTTGCTCATTTGAACATCTGAGAAAACCCTTTAGAGTGCAAGGGAGTGCAAGAGCTCTAGTGAGGATAGAGATTTGAGAATCAAAGTTTGAGAGTTCCTCACTAGTGATTAGAGAGTAGCAAGTGTGCATCCATCTCCTCATTTAGGCTCGTTGTGGTCAAGTGAGAGTTCTAGCTTGTTACTCTTGGTGATCGCCATCACCTAGACGGCTTGGTGGTGATTGGGAGTTTGGTGATCATCCGGCGGAGCTTGTGGATGACCCAACTCATGTTGTGAGCGGTTTTGGGTGATTCACCGCGACGGAGTGTCGAAGAATCAACCCGTAGAGAGCACTTGATCCTTGCGCGGATCAAGGGGGAGCTACACCCTTGCGCGGGTGCTCCAACGAGGACTAGTGGGGAGTGGTGACTCTCCGATATCTCGGAAAAACATCGCCGTGTTCCTTGCCCTTTACATTCAAGCATTTACTTTCTCGTATTTACTTTCATTGCTTGATTTACCTTCCTAGAATTGCCATGCTAGACTAGGATTGGAAACTAGGGTGCAAAACTTTTATCGGTAGACTCTCTAGGAACACAAGTAGGCACTAGGGGTGAATTCCGGCTTGTAGGATTTAATTCTTGCAATTATTTTTTAGAAAAGCCCAATTCACCCCCCCTCTTGGGCATCTTGATCCTTTCAATTGGTATCGAAGCCGTGTTGCTCCTAATTTAGGCTTTACCGCCTAGAGCAAGATGTCTAACGGGGAAGGACCACCTCCCACCTTTGAGGGGGATGATTTTCCATATCGGAAAATCCGCATGGAGGCGTATCTCGAAGCCATAGATGTCGGATGCCTTAGAGCCGCAACCCAAGGGCTTCCCGCTATCAAGGATCCCGCAAACCCCATTGGTGACGAGGAGAAGTACGACCGGTAGAATGCAAAGGCCAAAAATGCACTCTACCGGGGCTTAGGCAAAGATATCTTCAATCGTGTGCATAATGCAAAGAACGCTCATGATTTGTGTGAAAATTTTTGTGCTCTCCATGAGGGAACTAAGAGTGAGCGTGAGGAACGCTATCATATTGCTTTAAAGAAAATTAATTCTTTTGAGATGCTTCCCAAAGAAAGTGCTAATGACATGTACACTCGCTTGAATGTTCTTGTAGAGGACCTCAATGCTCTTGGGCTCACTCAAATGAGCCAATCGGATGTTGCAAGGAGGATCTTGAGTGTTCTTCCCGTTGAGAAGTATGGTCACATTGTCACCGTGCTTCATCAAAGTGATCTCTCCACCGCAACACCGACACAAGTATTGGGGAAGATCAATGCTCATGAGATGTACATGCACATCACTCCGGAAGAGGGCTCATCATCTTCCAAGAAGAAAGACTTGGCCTTCAAAGCTAGCCATGACAAGAAGAAGAAGAAGGGTCAAGCCATGATGGTGCAAGAAAGCTCAAGTGAAAGTGATGTCGATGATGAATCACTTGCACTCATGGTGAGAAAGACCACCAAGATGCTAAAGAAGCTCAACAAGAGTGGCATCAAGTTCGATGGCAAGAAAAAGAAATTCTTCACAAGTAGCAAGAGAAAGCCCATCTCGGAGATGGATTGCTACAATTGTGGTGAACTTGGCCACCTAGCTCATCAATGCCCTAGACCACCAAAAGACAAGTTCAAGAACAAGAACAAGGGCAAGAAAAATGATTCAAGTGATGAAGAAGATGAGAAGAAGAAGAACAAGCCATACAAGAAGAAGGATGGCAAGAAGAAGGAGTTCTACAAGAAGAAGGGAGGAAAGGCATACATTGTTGGTGATTGGCTCACCGACATTGAATCATCTTGTGATTCCTCCGAAGATGAGAGCAATGATGAGAAAGAGAAAGTTGCCGCTTTTGTGAAGGGGCCATCATCTTCACCAACATCTTCACCACCACCTTCACCGCCTCCTTCACCATCATCGTCCACTACTCACCTATGCCTTATGGCCAAGGGTGAACGAAAGGTACAAAACCATGATAGTGATGATGATGATGATAGTGATAGTGATGATGAATATGACGCACCTTCTTATGATGAACTTGTAAAATTGCTAAATAAATACACTAAAATCATAAGAAGGACAAGAAATGAAAATGATGAGCTTCAAAATGAAAATGAATCACTCTCATCAAAGCTTGAAAATGCTCAAAAGACTAGTGGTGAGCTTAGAGATCAAAATGAAGTTATGTCTTCCACTCTCAAGGAGCTCAAAACCTCAAACAAAGAGCTTAAAGATCAACATAATAAACTTGAGAAGAGGCATGATGAGCTCATCACTAGACATAACTCTTTGAAAGACAAATACACCACATTAAAAATTGACTATGATAGTCTTGTGGTTGCTAATGAACTTGCTCTTGAGACACATGATGCTACTAACAATGTTGTTAAGTGTGATATAGCTACATCATGTGATGATTTGATCATTGAAAGCATTGAGCAAGGTTCTAGTAGCAAAGGCAAGAGTGTGGTTGAGTCAAACAACTATGATGATTATGCCAAGATCAAGTGTGAGAATGAGAAGCTTGCAAATGAGAACAAGAAACTTAAAGGTTTGATGGCTCTTGAGAAGCAAACAACAAATGAGTCACTCATTGAAGAGAACAAGAAGCTCAAGCAAGAAAAAGAGCATCTCAAGACCGGTCTAAGCAAGTTCACAAGAGGCCAATATTTGCAAAGTGAGCTCCTCATGAACACCGTAATGAAGATGGATAGAAGTGGTATTGGGTACTTGGCAAATCAAGAGAAGAAGGCAAAAGCTCAACAACTAAGCAAGTCAAAGTCCAAGCCAAAGAGATGTGTTGAGTGTGGTCAAGAAGGTCACTTTGCTCATGAATGCAAAACTCCACCACCACAACCCTTGCCCAAGCATGCTAGACCCTTTGCCTTCAATGCTCATTACATGCTAAGAAAAGATTCAAATGGAAAGATGAAAGTCATGTTCTTGGGTCCCCCAAACAAGAATAGGCCAAAGAAAATATGGGTTGCCAAGTCACTAGTTGAGAAAGTCAAGGGCCCCTCTCAAGTTTGGGTCCCTAAATAAAAAGCTTGATCTCTTGTGTGTAGGTGAACTACAAGACCGGTGGATCTCATTGGGTTATTGATAGTGGTTGCACTCAACATATGACCGGTGATCCTCGTATGTTCACCTCCATTGAAGAGAATGGAATATGTCAAGAGAAGATCACATTTGGGGATAATTCAAAGAGCAAAGTCAAGGGTATAGGTAAGATTGCAATATCAAATGATCACTCACTCTCAAATGTGCTCTATGTTGCTTCATTGAGTTTCAACTTATTATCCGTCGGGCAACTTTGTGACCTTGGCTTCCAATGCTTGTTCACACCAAATGAAGTGGAAGTTTCAAAGATAGATGACAAGCAAGTGATATTCAAAGGCTTTAGATACAATAATCTTTATCTTGTTGACTTCACCTCCGAAGATGCAAATTTGATGACATGTTTGTTCACCAAGACCTCACTTGGTTGGCTTTGGCATAGGAGGCTTGCACATGTTGGAATGAGCACTCTCAACAAGCTATTGAAGAAAGAACTAGTGAGAGGATTGAAGGATGTGAAGTTTGAAAAGGACAAACCTTGTAGTGCATGTCAAGCGGGCAAACAAGTTGCAAACACTCATCCAACCAAAGCTTTCATGTCAACTTCAAGAGTGCTAGAACTTTTACACATGGATTTGTTTGGGCCTACAACATACAAGAGCTTGGGTGGTAATCTCTATTGTCTTGTGATAGTGGATGACTACTCAAGATATACATGGACCTTCTTCCTTCATGACAAATCCGAAGTGGCAAGTTGCTTCAAGAAGTTTGCAAAGAGAGCTCAAAATGAATTTGAAGTCAAGATAAAGAAAATTAGAAGTGACAATGGCAAAGAGTTTGACAACACCAACATTGAAGCTTATTGTGATGAAATTGGAATCAAGCATGAGGTCTCTTCAACCTACACTCCTCAACAAAATGGTGTAGTTGAGAGAAAGAACCGGACTTTGATCACCCTTGCAAGAACAATGCTAGATGAGTACAACACTCCGGAAAAGTTTTGGGCCGAGGCAATCAACACCGCATGTTATGCTTCAAATCGCCTCTTCCACCAAAAGTTTCTTGGCAAGACCCCCTATGAGTTGCTTAATGGGAAGAAGCCGGACGTCTCATTCTTCTGGGTGTTTGGTTGCAAATGCTACATCTACAAGAAGCGTCAACACCTAGGGAAGTTTCAAAGATGTTGTGATATTGGTTTTCTTGTTGGTTACTCATCAAAGTCCAAAGCATATAGAGTATTTAACCATACCACCGGCTTGGTTGAAGAAACATATGATGTGGAATTTGATGAATCTAACGGCTCCCAAGGAGCAATTGAGAATTGTGATGATGTAGGTGATGAACCCTTGAGGGAGGCCATGAAGAACATGCCCGTGGGAGACATCAAGCCAAAAGATGATGAAGACGATGTGCAAATCATTGATCCACCATCTTCATCACGTGTGCCTCAAGATGATGACAAGAATGAGAGAGTTGAAAATGAAGACACCTATATCTCTCATGAACAAGCCGAGGCACAAGCTCAAGATGTTGATGCTCCCCCTCCACCTCCTCAAGTGGTTGATAGAAGAAATTCACCTCTACTTCAAGCACATCCACAAGAACTCATCATAGGGAGTCCTACTAAGGGAGTGATGACTCGATCTCAAAAGCTTGCTTCTTTTGTTGAACATCACTCTTTTGTCTCTTGTGTTGAACCTAAGAATGTAGAAGAAGCTCTTCAAGATCCGGATTGGGTGAATGCCATGCATGAAGAATTGAACAACTTCACCCGCAATCAAGTATGGACACTTGAAGAGCATCCTAAAGGTGCAAGAGTCATTGGAACCAAGTGGGTGTTCCGAAACAAGCAAGATGACCAAGGCATAGTAGTGAGGAACAAGGCAAGACTAGTTGCAAAGGGGTTCTCTCAAGTTGAAGGCCTTGATTTTAGAGAGACTTTTGCACCCGTTGCAAGACTTGAAGCCATTCGTATCCTCCTTGCATATGCATCACATCATGATATGAAACTATATCAAATGGATGTGAAAAGTGCATTCTTAAATGGCTTTATAAATGAACTAGTCTATGTCAATCAACCTCCCGGGTTTGAAGACCCTAGATATCCTAATCATATTTATAGGTTGTCCAAGGCGCTATATGGGCTCAAGCAAGCCCCTAGAGCGTGGTATGAGCGCCTCCGAGACTTCCTCATTGAGAAGGGCTTCACCATTGGGAAGGTTGACACCACACTATTCACCAAGAAGCTTGATAGGGAGATCTTCATTTGTCAAGTGTATGTTGATGATATCATCTTCGGGTCAACAAATGAAGATTATTGCAAGGAATTTGGTGAATTGATGTCGAAGGAGTTCGAGATGTCAATGATTGGTGAGCTCACATTCTTCCTTGGTTTTCAAGTCAAGCAAATGAGAGAAGGGATTTTCATCTCTCAAGAAAAGTATACCAAGGATCTTCTCAAAAGATTCAAGATGGAAGAATGCAAACCAATCAAGACCCCAATGCCATCAAATAGACATCTCGACCTAGATGAGGGAGGTAAACCGGTTGATCAAACTCTCTACCGTTCTATGATTGGTAGCTTGTTGTACCTTACCGCATCTAGGCCCGATATCATGTTTAGTGTGTGCATGTGTGCTCGCTTTCAAGCGTGCCCTAAAGAACCTCACTTAAGTGCCGTAAAAAGAATCCTAAGATATCTTAAGCACACCCCAAGCATTGGTCTTTGGTATCCCAAAGGAGCTAGATTTCAACTAGTTGGCTATTCCGATTCGGATTATGCCGGTTGCAAAATTGATAGAAAGAGCACATCCGGAGGGTGCCATTTGCTTGGGAGATCCTTAGTATCTTGGTCATCTAAAAAGCAAAATAGTGTGGCTTTGTCCACCGCCGAGGCGGAATACATTGCCGCGGGGGCTTGTTGTGCACAAATCTTATATATGAAACAAACCCTCCTAGACTATGGAATTGTTCTTGAAAAGGTGCCACTTTTATGTGACAATGAAAGTGCCGTTAAAATTGCTAACAATCCGGTACAACACTCTCGCACCAAGCACATTGATATCCGCCATCACTTTCTAAGAGATCACGTTGCTAAAAATGACATATCACTAGAAGGTGTACGAAGTGAAAATCAATTAGCGGATATCTTCACTAAACCTTTGGATGAGGCCACTTTTTGTAGGCTAAGAAGTGAACTAAATGTGCTTGATTCAAGTAACTTCAAAAGATAAGCGTGTGTTGTCCCTTGCATTGCATTGTATTATATGTCACATTTATTTTATCGCAATGCATTTAGGGCTTGGCTAACACGGTTACGATAACCCTCCTTTGGAGGAGTGAAGAAGCATAACCGTGGATCAAACTTGACAAGCAACCTAGCTTTACTTTCTTGTATTGTATTGCATATGCATGGTTGTTTGTTTGTCGTTTCTTTTCGGTTTAGCTTTGAGCAACCTCTTTGTTCGTCCATGGATAGAGAGAGCTTTTTGACGCTCCTAAAGGTCCAAAAACTTTATTGCATGGCCATACGTTGCTCCTCGGGTGTTTATTGCCTATTTTCCTAAAAATAATACTAGCCTAAGGCAAAATATTTTGAAAAATTTTAGGGTTTGAGTGAGGTCACTCATATCAGGTTCCAATTGGTGTTTATTTGTGTCTCTTTGAATTGGAACTTGATTGGGAGAAGTCGCGTCGGAGTTTGGAACGAAGAAGGGCGAAGAACAGCGACCGGACGCTGGACCGGACGCTGCACCGGACGCAGTGGTGCTTCACCACCGCGTCCGGTCCCGGCGTCCACCAGCGTGTCCGGTCATCCAGAAGACCAACTCCAGACCTAGTGACCGGACGCTGCACCGGACGCGCTTGTGTTGACCACCGCGTCCGGTCCCGGCTACCACCACCGCGTCCGGTCATCTGCGATGAATTCCCGAGCTCCCAGCGATCGGACTCTGACCGCGTCCGGTCAGTCCGCACCGGACGCGTCTGGTCACTCCAGGAGCTTACTGGAGTGTGACCGGACGCTGCACCACCGCGTCCGGTCATAACGACCACCGCGTCCGGTCATCACGCGTCGAGCGGATCTGAGCCCCTCATAAAACTGTTCGATCTCGTCTGTTTTTTTCTTTCACCCGACCGAATCTGCCGCCGCCGCTCGCCCCCAACTCGCCTTCTCGCCGACTCGCCGCGTCCTGCCGTCGTGCTCGCCGCCGGCGAACTCGCCAGTGCTCCCGGCCGCGCGGTTTTCTCGCCCAGCCGCCCGCGCGCGCCCACTCCTCCTCAAGCCCGTGCTGCCCGCTGCCTCACCGCAGCCGCGCGCCACCGCCGCTGCAACCGCCGCTTTCTCCCGCCGCCGGCAAGCCCTCCACCACCGTGACCTCACCGCAGCAGCCGCAGCTCTTCCCCCGTGCATCCCTAGCCCCTCATCCTCCACCTTCGCTCGAGCTCCTAGGGTTTCACCCAAACCCTAACCTAGGGTTTGCCCTAATCCGTTCTCAAGGTAACGAAATCGATCGTTCTCGATTCAATTTCGTTTCGTTTCGTCGTTAGGGCTAACCTTGACCGTATTCATCCATTGATTATCTCGACTCGGTCCTTTCAGAGCTCGATCGTCGATCTCGGGGATTCTCGCGACCTAGGTCACCGCATCTTCTCACCGTCGTCTCGTCGATCCGAGGTAGCTTCACGTCTCGATTCACTTCGTATCTAATATGCTTGCTATACCTAGGGTTTCGCACCTTTTAGTTATGTATGTGCTTATAGTATATCCTTCTATTCCATCGGTGCAGCGAGTCAGTCGGTGTGTCAGGGTCAGATTTGTTCGCTGAATCCGAGGCCAAGCCTGCGGATACGGATTGAGGCCAAGCCTCTCGAGTGTCAGTTCACCATCTTTCAGAGGCTCTCAGTCAGTTGGTCAGCATGGTGCGTTGTAAGAACGCCGGTGGTGCTCCTGGTGACGGGGACGACAGTCCTCCCCGTCGTGCTGAGATTGTGCGTGGTAAGCGCATCAAGATGATGGCCAGGAAGAAGAAGAAGACGCTTACAGAGGCAGAGGTTGCTCAGGCCGTGGCAGATGCTGCAGAGCAGCCAGAGAGAGGTGGCAGACGCAGTGGCATACACATAGGCGAGCGTCGCTTTCACCTTGAAGGGCGACAGCTCGGCACTGAGGCCACTGAGGGTACCGAGGATACTGGAGCTACAGAGCAGATGTCAGTTGATCCACCCACAGAGCCGACAGAGGCTACAGAGGCTCCACAAGCTACCGAGGCTCCACAGGCTACAGAGGATACAGAGGAGCAGCTAGCTCAGTCTCCACCACGTCGCCGCTCCACACGTGCTCGTACTCAGGTGACACCTAGGCCAGAGGGCCAGCGTCGTGGAGCACGTCCTCCTCCCAGAGCTAGAGGTTCACCCCCGGTCGAGCACTTTGACCTAAGGGGTGCTACAGCACGTCAGGTGCAGGGGTTAAGGTTTGTGGAGGTCAGCCGTTGGTTCCCACCTGTCAGAGATCACAGAGCTTCAGAGGGTTTCTATACCCCACTTCAGGAGGATTTCTACAGGGCCTTAGTTGACAGTGGTATTGCTTTCAGACCACAGAGGGTGTGTCGGCTTGAGGCACTGGTTGCTGTTGTGGGAGAGCAGCTTTGTCCGCACCTGTCCTATATGCCTGGTTTGTCGGATCTTCTTGGACGGACAGGTGCATACTGCGGCACATGGGTCAGGGAGTTCTATGCTTCACTTTGGATTGATCCTGCCCATGAGTTCATTCACTTTGCATTCAGAGGCCGCGATCACAGGCTTTACAGCTCCAGAGCTCGAGAGATCCTCAGACTACCAGCTTCTGACACGAGGATCCATCAGTTGTGTTATGGACAGACTCCTCCACCCAGACGCCCTCACGGCGGAGCAGTGCCACCTACAGACCTAGTCTGACCCTGCTTTCGTGAGCCTTTTGGCGAAGGGTCTCGTCGTACGCCTGCCAGCCTGACGCCACTTGCCAGGGTCTTGGATGCTATTCTCAGACGTACTCTACTTCCCAGACTTGGCTACAGAGAGGGACTGACACGTATGCAGCTTTGGGTTGTTCACCACCTCCTCTCACAGACACAGTTTGATATCTGGGATCTTATACTTAGTGAGATGAGATGGAGGACACCATTGCTGAGGGCTTCAAGGGTAATCGTCAGCTGCCCTATGCACATTGGATCTGTTTTATTATTAGATCTTCTATTCAGATGCCACCAGAGATCAGGGCGGAGATATCAGACACTACCACTGCTTTCCCTGATTATGATATCCGTCAGCTTTGGGCCTCGGTTACTAGAGATCAGGCCCCAGTGCCAGGACAGCGTGAGCGCCCAGAGGTTCCTGAGACAGCAGCTGAGCAGGATGCCAGAGTTGACGAGCTTGCTGAGGCAGAGCTTGCGGACCTTGAGGCTCAGACTGCTGATATACCTAAGGATGTGACTTCTGACAGCACAGATGAGAACTACCAGCCCATCCCCAGGTACCGGTCTCCTCGGTCTCACGACCACGAGGCCGGTGGCTCTGGCTCAGCCTCCCGCTCAGACCCAGCCATGGTGGCTATTCTTGAGAGGTTGACCCAGGCTCAGGAGCAGCAGCAGCAGCAGATTCAGCGACAGGCACAGGACACAGCTGCAGCACTTGCACAGATTCAGGCTTGTCAGGACGAGTTTCAGCGACAGCAGCTTGAGATCCAGAGGCAACAAGTAGAGATGCAGCGACAGAGTCAGCAGCAGTACATGGATCTCCTGCGCCACCTTGTCACAGTCGGGGTTCCTTGTAACGGATCAACGTAATTATACGAGATTAAGTAAGAAAATCTCCCACCGAGGCGGTTAATTTAACAAACTTAAGCCCGTATAACTAGAGATTCCGTGAAATCACGAAGGATTTCAAACCAACCAACATACAACCAAGATCGTACTGATTTAGTAGCCACAGTTCACACGATACATAAAGTGACCATAAGGTAGGATACATCGGACTTCAGAAATAAAAGTTATTACAACTTAGTTCAATATAAAGTAGCGGAAGCAAATAGTTTTACGCACACACCCTTAGTTCAATTACAGTGCCAGTAGATAGTCATGGTCCACAAAAGCAGTAGATAAGACAAACGGAACGACCTTTGCCCAAGGTCCTAGTTGTCACCCATTGCCGGATATAGACAGTTGGAGCAGTACCCGTAGTACATCTGACCATCTGCAACAACAATGGGAACAACGCCCTGAGTACGAGAATGTACTCAGCTAGACTTACACGTCATAAACCAGAAATAACATGACACCAAGGAGCATGCAAGGCTTTATATAGTGTACTGGCTTGACTCATTTGCAAAAGGCATAAGTTATTAGGAATAACTAAAGATCACTACTTTTAGCATCATTTTTATGATAACCTATTCATGCTAGGTAAGCACCTATTACTAAAACAATCACTTGATTAACCATTAGCATCAAAGGTTACCATCTCAGGTTTAGCATTTCCAACATTAACTACATAACCATCTGTGTTCCATCATTAACACTACGATGCCATAGCTCGAGTCAAGTGCTCACTAACCGGGAGCGACGGCGATTCGAATCGAATTCCTATCCAGCTGGAGATTTATTCCTCACACAAACCATGCTTCCCCCGTCAGGGTCGCGTAGATCACCAATGACACTTTCCAAGAAGCCGCGGGATAACAATCATGGATCGCACTACCCAGGGACCGCCCGACTGCCAGGACGCACCTTGGGCTTACTCTTCGCGTCCCCGTACACCCCCTTCAACACCAGTCTGCCAACCCGAGTTTATCCCGGCTCGAAAAGTGTCGCTAGCTTCGCGGTCGAAAGGTACTTTATTCGGCCAGCTAAATGTGAGGCATGCGTTCAACATGACAAGAGGGACGAGCAACGATCGGTCCTTAATCGACACAGACGGAATCACTATAGTCCAAAACCCTATAAGACTCCGCCCGGTCTCCGTTTATTCACCAACACTTGGTTACTTAACAAGATTCAATAATACTGCTAACCACAGCCAGGTATTCGCCTATAACTCGCAGGTGACAGGAAATCACCCGACTTCTACCGATCTAAGCATGGCTAAGCAAATTACTCGATCCTGACCTAATAAGGTAACAGTAATTCTGGTGGACAAGGATAGTAATGCAACAACGGTTTCACTCAACTCCTATAACTTAATGCAACAATATATAATTATAATTCAGGTAAAAGAATAGCTTTTATAAAATAGGAGACTTATAATGATCCGGGGCTTGCCTCTTTCGAACGAGCTAGGATGGTGGTCGACGCACTCTGGCAGTTCCTCGCTTGGCTCTTCCTCCTCGGGCACCTCCTGTGCCTGGGGCTCCTGCTGGTCCGTCCAAGCCTGCTCCTCCGGTACTGCTGCCTGCGACTCCTCCTGCGATCCTGTATGATGCAAGTGCATAAGTACATGCGAATGATGCATCAGATTATGATGGAATGATGAAGTGACATGAGATGCAGACGAGCTCATGGAATGAGCAGTTAGTACAAAACTTCATCTTCTACAAGGTAGTCCACGTCATCCAAGAACATGTACCCTAAGGTTTACCCAATTTGATTACACTAATTGTCATACACCTGACACAAGCAAGTGACCCTAAATAACCAAACCTTACCACCCTAACTCACTCATAACATCAGCAAGGCCTAGTGATGCTTCAAAGATACACCAAACATATTTTATTCTTCTTAAATTCTCATAAAGAATAATCATTTATTCCTTATTTAGCTAGGGTTGTACTGCAACACCTATCTCTGGTATAGATAAAAATCTACAAAAATTACAGTAGAGTATTCTTACCCTAACTAAGCTACCACTAAATTTTCATGGGAAATGGAAATGTAAAACTACCTGTACAAAATAAACAAATTATGGCTTAAATGTGAGCATGAAATTGTTTTATACTAGGAAAAGTATCAAACAACAGATTTCACATTTTTCCTAGGTTACCAACAGTAAACTAACATACTACAAAAATTATCATAAGTATGTTATATACAAATATTGCTTTCTACTAAAAATAACAAATATTAACAAATAAAGGCATTTGAACTACACTTCAAAAATTTCCCACAGAACATGCTTCACTAGCATTTTTCCTAGAAAGTACATCACTAAGAAAGATTAATGCAACAAGAATCACCTTTTTCACTATATTATTTCATTTACTACAATTTTTCTAAGATAACAGCATATATAACAATTAAATAAAAATGTACAGTAAAGTGTCACAAAAATAACATGGGATATTTTTAAACTGTAGATCTATTCACAAGGAACATTTTAAAATTTATTTCATGATTTTTGGAGCTATCAATTGTACACAACATTTTCTAAAGCATTCTCTTTTTTCCCAAATAATAATAAGAATTCAAAAACGAAATTTGAAATCGCCGAACGGGCCGGCCCAGTCGGCCAAACCGGGCCCGCTGCCGAAAACGGCCGGGGCGCCGCGCGGGAAAAAGAAGGGCGCGGCCCGGCTCGACGGCTTGGCCCAAGCTGGCGGCCCAGAGAGTCAGGAGGAGGGGCGGGGCGCGAGGCGAGTGCGGGGCGAGCGCGCGGCCGCGACGTCGCAGCGGCGGCGAAGCCCGCCGGCGGCTAGCGACCGGTCCCGGCCATGCAGATACCAGCGGCTAGGCGCACGGGAACAGGGTGAGGGTGGTGGACATCCCGGGTAGAGAGCAAGTGGCGAGGTGGAGAGAACGTGCCGGAACGGCGGGGTAAGCGTGCGGCGGCGGAAATGGCGCCGCGGCGGGGCGCACGGTGCGGCGGCTTACCGCGGGGCGGAGACGGAGCGAGGAGACGCGTTCGGGGAAGAGAAGGACGAGGCGGATCTGTCTGCGAGACGAATTGCACGGAGATGCCCGGCCGGCGGTGGAACGAGGGGCGGAAGTGCGCGGCGGCGGCGGCAAGCGGCTGCGGCTGCTGCTCGCGCGAGGCCGGGAGAAAGAGAACGCGAGCGTGACTGGCGAGGAAGAGGCGGGCGCGGCTTCAAGGCGCGTGGCGCGGCCGGTGGAGCCCACGGCTCGCCACCCGTACGCCAGAGGCGGCGAGCGGCGGCCACGCGGCGGCCGCGGCCTGAGCGCGGCGTGCGCTGGCGCGAGCGCGCGCGCGGGCGCGGGCGGGGGCGCGAGGCGGGCCAGGCCGGCTTCGGCCGTGGGCCGAGAAGTGAGGCCGAAGCCCAGTAAGGCGAAAAATTGATTTTTCTTTTTCAAATAATTTCCAGATTTTAAATCTCGGTTTGAAATTTGAATTTGAGGATGAAAAAGGGGTTTTCAGAAATTTGACCCAAAATAAAAGTTGTTCAAAATTTTATTCTCTACAACTTTCATATAGAACATTTTTCCAAATTCCCAATAGATTTTAAATTTGAGATTTAAAGCTAATTTAAAACTCAAAACTCATTTATTTAGAATAATTTTAAAACAGAATTTGAGGAGAATTTGAATCCAAATTTTGCTCCAATAATCAAGTTGATTTATTCTAGATTATTTAAAATTGCTACTTCTAAAAAGTACAACTTTTTGTCACTTCCATCAATTTAGGGTTCCAATTATTCGTTTTTCAAGTTTAAATTTGAAAGAGCTACACTTCATACAATGCCCTTCATGAAATGATGTTTAATGCTTATGCTTTGAAATGATAATGCATGCTTAACACCCAGGGGTGTTACAGCCCTCCCCCCTTATAAGAATCTCGTCCCGAGATTTGAGTTACGAACCATTTATCATAAAAATCTTTATAAGCTGTTTGAAGATATTCTCCCGTTTCCCTAGAAGCATCGCTCTCGTCATGATGACTCCACTGAACCTTGTAGGTTGTGACCACTTTATTTCGAGTGACTCGGTCCTTGGTATCCAGGACTCGGACTGGTTGCTCGCGATATTCCAAATCTGCCTTGATCCGAATACCCTGAGGTTGCATTCTCTCCTCTGGAACACGTAGACACTTCTTCAATTGGGATACGTGGAAGACGGGAAAGATCGAACTCATCTCTTCTGGTAACTGTAACTTATATGCCACGGGGCCCTTTTTCTCCAAGATCTGGTATGACCCTATATATCTAGCAGATAATTTCTTCTTGATTCCAAACCGTTTCTTCTTCATTGGGGTAACCTTTAAATAGACATAGTCACCTACTTGGAAATCCAATGGTCTTCTTCTCTTATCCGCATAACTCTTCTGACGAGACTGCGCTGCTTGCATGTTTTGTTGAATAACACGGACCTTCTTCTCTGCCTCATCTACAAAATCAATTCTGTAAAACCTTCTTTCTCCGGGCTCTACCTAATTTAACGGTGTTCTGCACTTCCGGCCATACAAAGCTTCAAATGGTGCCATCTTGATACTCTCTTGGTAACTGTTGTTATAAGCAAATTCTGCCAACGGTAACCAGGATTCCCATGAACCTCTGGATGATAACACACAAGGTCTAAGCATATCTTCCAGTACTGCATTAACTCTTTCTGTCTGCCCATCAGTCTGTGGGTGGTAAGCCGTGCTACGAATCAAACTAGTGCCCAAACCTTGATGAAGATGTTCCCAAAAGTGAGAGGTAAACTGTGAACCACGATCAGACACTATTGTTTTTGGTATTCCATGCAATCGGACAATCTCAGCAATATACTTTTCTGCATATTGAGGTGGTCGGAAACTTGTTTTGACTGGCAGAAAGTGAGCCGACTTGGTAAGGCGATCGACTATTACCCAAATGGAATCATGGCCCTTCTGTGTGGTGGGGAGACCAGTGATAAAGTCCATACTTATATCATCCCACTTCCAATCGGGTACCGACAAAGGTTGTAGAAGTCCTGCAGGTCTCATGTGAAGAGCTTTAACTCTACAACACATGTCGCATCGAGCAACGTATGCTGCAATCTCCTTTTTCATCTTAGTCCACCAATAACGGGGTCGTAAATCTTGGTACATCTTGCTACTTCCGGGGTGAATAGATAGCTTAGAACGATGGGCCTCATCCATCAGCTTGTTTTTAAGCTCTCTATCCTTAGGTACTACCAGGCGATCCTTGAACCATAACACTCCTTGTTCATCCAAGCGAAAGTGTTTGGTGGGTTCTCTCTTTATCTTTTCTTTAATATGAAAGATTCCCTTATCTGTTTTCTGACCATCAATGATCTGGCTTTCCAGAGTGCAACTGATCTGAATATTATGCAACACAGCTGGATGTAACAAATTAAACCCTTCTTCAAACAACGGTTGCACATCAATAGCATGAGATTTTCTGCTCAGTGCATCTGCTACTACATTAGCCTTTCCAGGGTGATATTGCACGTTCAGATTATAGTCTTTTATCTGTTCTAACCATCTCCTCTGTCGCATATTCAACTCAGATTGGGTAAAGATGTATTTGAGACTCTTATGATCTGTGAAGATATTACACACATTACCCAACAGGTAGTGCCTCCAAATCTTTAAAGCGTGCACCACTGCCGCAAGCTCTAAATCATGTGTAGGATAGTTAACTTCATGCTTCCTCAGCTGTCGTGATGCGTAAGCAATGACTCTTCCATTTTGCATCAGCACACATCCTAACCCATTCTTGGATGCGTCACAAAAAACATCAAACGGCTTTTCTATGTCTGGTTAGGCCAGAACAGGAGCAGTGGTCAACAACTTCCGCAAAGTATAGAAAGCTGCTTCGCACTCCTCTGTCCATACAAACTTATGATCCTTCTGTAACAGGCTTGTCATTGGTTTGGCAATCTTCGAGAAATCTGGTATGAAGCGACGATAGTAACCGGCTAAACCAAGAAAACTGCGAACTTCGTGAACTGAAGTTGGTGACTTCCAGTCCATAACCTCTTGCACCTTACTAGGATCTACGGATATGCCAGTTTCAGACAACACGTGACCGAGAAAAGGAATTGTCCTAAGCCAGAACTCACACTTGCTGAACTTAGCATACAGTTGATGTTCTCTGAGTCTAGTCAAGACAATCCTGAGGTGTTCTGCATGATCTTCTTCATTCTCTGAGTATATTAGAATGTCATCAATAAACACGATCACAAACTTGTCCAATTCGAGCATGAAAACCGAATTCATCAGGTACATAAAGTATGCAGGAGCATTTGTCAGTCCGAAAGACATGACAAGATACTCGTACAAACCATACCTGGTTGTCACAGAACCTCCTAATTATGATGGCCCACAAGTACACGTCATTGCCATAATGACCTCTGACAGTCGTACTTATGTTCACCATAACTTAAAAGGCCTGCTTTCCTCCGAACAGGATCCAATCACAGGAGTATTGCAATATTACAACAGTTTATTCAAAATATTCAACAGAGTAAAGTAGCGGAAGTCTTACAATAACTTAGGTTACAAAACAGTTTTCAAATCTCAAACCTTATGTAACATTATTACAAACTATTAGTAGAGAAGTATCGGTAGTAACTTTATTACAACACCCAAACGAGATGCCTTGCCCAAAGGCCACACAGTCTACTCGTCGTCGCTTTCTTCGACCACGACGGTCATGCAACAAGGCTCGAAGCAGACTTGTTCATGAACCGCACCTGCAACAAGGGGTTCAACAAACCCTGAGTACAAAAGTACTCAACAAGACTTACCCGACTAAGACAAAGACTCCAAGGGCATGCTAGCTTTAGGGAATCAAGGTATGGGTAAATCAGAATCAAGATTTTCTTTTGCAGAAAAGCTTACTAAGGTAAGTCCTTATCTTCAACATTTTACTTTTACCATTGATGGTTCATTAACCAAATCTAGGTGATCCTAATCTAGATCAAAGTAATTATCATCAAACCTTTTTCATTCTTTCTTTCAATTCCAGTTCTTAACTACGATGTTGGTGCAAGGCCAAGACTCCTTTCTCGTAGAGTAACGACGATCCGAACCGCTTCATTTACCCAGCTGGGGATTCCTAACCACCCGACATATGTAGAACCGAATCTAACATATATCAACTCTTACCCGAATAACCCAAAACCAGAACGTGTCCATCGCCACCCGAGAGCACAGTACTCCTCGAACCCGGCCACATTCTAGCCCCGAGGGTACACGTTACTCTCGCCATCTCTCCACTCCCAGTGCGAGGTTGGACGTTCTCGTAATGGACTAGCCAAAGTAAGGCTTACCCGCCAGGGGCACATGGCTAGTACTAATAAAAACTCCATGACACGAGGGCCAACAACGTACGGTCCTTAACTGATAAGGCGGAAACAGTACATTGGGACTCCTCTCCCAATGCACGTTAGCAGTGGCCAAACCACCCGCCCGATCTTACAGGTTCATTCACATATTTCATTATTCATTCAGAATGCCGTCATGGCTATGTAAACATTTCATTTAAAAGCTTAACTTCTAAGCATAGCGAAGCATACTACGCATTTTCCGTAAAACAGGTATCAAGGGTAGTATTGCAATAATCAAGGATGATAATGCAGCAATTAGGTTATCACGCAACTCCTAATTACTTAATGCAATAAACCATAATATAAATAATAAAACATTTATAAAATTCAAGGTAGGGTTTAAATGCACCGGGGCTTGCCTTGCTCGGACACGACGACTGACTCAGACTCGGAGACTCCAACATCTGGTCCGGGATCTGCCGACGATCGCTCTTCTCCGGAAGCTTGCTCGACGACTTCGGCTTCTTCGAAAGCGGTGACTACACGAATACATAACATGCTTTAACATGATACTCAATGATAAACATGATGCTTGATGATTACATGCCACGTTTTACAAATCGAGTACAACTTCCCTACACGGTACAGTCGTAAACAGAAAACCTACTAACTAGTAGCAACGAGTTTCCGCGATACCAGCTTTTAACCTAACAAGTTACTAACGAGCTCAATCATGAAATTAAAGTGCCAGAGATCACAAAAGGGTAGTGACCTAAGGACATCACTCAATCAAAAGACACACAACACTTAAAGTTCTCAAATTAACATTTATTTTCTATTTAAATAATTAGGGCATAATTAGAAGTTAATCAAACTTTATCTAAACAAGTTCAAACTTTTTCTATGAGTTAACAATGATTTATAACAGTGCCATAATTAATTTCATAATTTTTTGATAAATAAATAAATTATTAAAATTACTGGAAGTTGCATTTAATCTTTATTGGAACCAATTATTTCTACTGCATAAAGTATTCAAATTCATGATTTAACATTTTTCCTAGATAGTTTATACATTGGGAAGCTTATACAAAAATTTTCATGAATTTTGGAACTCTACACAATTTTTAAACAAATAAACAAATAACAACACTATTCATTTATTTGAAAAAGAAAAACAAAAACGAAAATCAAAAACTGAAATCGGGCCGCTTCTCCTCGGTCCGGCCCGTTAGCGCGCCCGCGCCCGCACGCGATGGCCCAGCCGCGGCCCAGCCCAGCCAGGTCCGCCCGCGCGCGTCGTCTCCCTCTCTATCTCTCGCTGACAGCTCGTCCCCACCTGTCATCTTCTTCCTCTCGCTCGCGCGCTCTCTCTCTCGCGTCCGCGCGCTCGCCCACGGTGACCGGCCGACAACCGAAGCCTCGGTCGGCGAACCAAAGCGACCAACACGATCCCACCATCCCCGCGAACCATCTGCACCCCCAAAAGCTAAGGCTCTCCTTCCCAAGCACCCTTCCCGACGGCCATGGCTGCTCGGGGCGACGGCAAGGCGGCTAACCCCCATTCCCCTGGCGGTAGCGGTTAAAAACAGGCGAGCATCACGCTCAGGAGCTCACCGTGAACTCACTGACGAACTCGGTGAGGGTAGAGGTGGTCTGGAGTGCCCGGTCGACGGTGAGGCGGTGAGGGCGACCCGGACGGTGGCGACAAGGCGCTGTTCCGACGAACACAGGACACAAAAAGGAAAACTGTCAACGCGGTGAGCATCACAGCATCGAGTAGGACCTTGAACAAGAAACGGTTAAGCCGGAGACTCACCGAGACGGGCTGGCCACGGAGAGCTTGATCGCGGCGGCGATGGTGACCACCGCGAGGAAGAAAACGGCCTAACCGGGTTCGGGATGAAAAGGGGCTTTGCAACGGGGCTCAAAGCGTGCGCAAAGGCAAGGCGGAGCGGGCTGCGAGATGGAGTGGCTGGCGGTGCAGTGACGGTGGTGAATTTCACCGGCGCAACTCAACGGCGGCGACGGTTAAACGGAGGAGAAAAAGATGAACTCGGTGACCTCCACATATTTATAGGGCTAGGCACTGTGATCGGCTCTGGAAGACGCTCGTCGTTGCGCTGGCGTTACTGGCGCGCGCGAAGACCATGGAAACGGCCACGGCGGCGGTCGGCCGGCGCCCATGCCGCGCGGTGCCCGGCGGTGATACGTCGCGCACTGTAGCTCCCCCCCCCCCCCGAATTTTGAAATTCAAACTGATTTCTCAAATTACTTCCAAATTTGTATAACAACTTGAAAATCTTCCAATGTATGAAATCTTCAGAATTTCAAGCTCTACAAGTTTGGTATTGAACACTTTTTCAAATTCTGCTTGGATTTTGAAATTTGAGTTTAAATTCAAAAAGTGACACATTTTTCAGATTGGTAATTTAGAAATTACTTTTGATTTTATATTGAAACTTCAAAATCTCCAAACATCAAAGTTGTTTATCTTGACCAGATCTACCACTTTTCTGTTCAAAACTTTTTCAAAATCAGCCTCCATTTTAAAATCTTAGTTTGGGGACAAAAATGATTTAAAACTGAAATTTGCTTATTTTCAAAATTACTCCACATTTTACACTAAAACTTTGAAAACTCAAAACACCAAAGTTGTAGCCCTTGAAAAGTTCTACAAACTTGGTTTTGAACTTTTTCCCAAATTTTGTTTAGATTTTGAATTATTTCAAAAGGGGTAAAACAGGGTTTTGAAATTTAGGGTTTTTGGAGGGATTTCAAATTGGAATTTGTTTCTACTTTGATTTGTGATTACTTAGTGATCAAAACCTCACCCAAGGGCATCATTTGGACCAACATGACATAGTTGACCAAATGTCACTCTTGGTTGACCAGTTCACTTTCGAAATTGTTTTACAGTTCTCCCCAGATTTGAATTCGAATTCGAATCGGAAAACTCGCGACAAGTTTTGGGACTCCAATTCAAACTCAAACTTGGAGCTTCATTTTAGATGTTGTACTTGAGCTCATACCCTACACTTGACACTAGTGTGCAACACAGTCGCGCACTTCAAATTACGCAGGGCATGGACTAAGTATTTGCGGTGGTATTTGAAATTAGGGTTTTCGGTTTCGGAGCACACCACAGAGAAACACAGTCAACCTAATGAAGTAAACTCGTTTTAGTTGATGCATAACAATGCTAGCTTAACAAGGATGCTTTGCAATGCATTATGATGACATGGCAGATTAATTAGCACTATAACACCCGGGGTGTTACAGCCCTTCCCCCTTAAAGAAATCTCGTCCCGAGATTTAAAGCCTTGAGTTAAGTAATGGAAAAGGAAACGTGCCAAGCAAACACGTCCAAGACTTGTCTACAAAACAGGTAGGGGTTTTCTGCATTACAAAGATTTTAAAAGGATAGGTTACAATTTAAAGAAGAAATTGCAACCTAGATAGAAGCAAAGAACTCCGGGAAATTCTCCAACAGATACTCTTCCGATTCCCAGGTGGCTTCCTCCTCTGAATGTTGATCCCATTGTATCTTGTACCATTTAATTGTTTTACTCCGGGTAACACGATCCTTTCGATCCAAAACTCGGACAGGATATTCAGAATATGTCAAATCAGGCTCCAGTTCAACCCCCTCCACATCAACAACTTGATCAGGCACTTGCAGACACTTCTTCATTTGTGATACATGAAACACATTGTGCACGGCTGACAGTTGTTCGGGCAGCTTTAATCTATATGCCACCTTCCCACATTTCTCAATGATCTGAAAAGGACCAATATAACGTGGTGCGAGCTTGCCTTTGACTCCGAATCTATTAACTCCTTTCATGGGTGACACTTTCAGATAAACATAATCTCCCACTTTAAACATCAAAGGTCTACGCCTTTTATCTGCATAACTCTTCTGTCGAGACTGAGCGACTTTTAAGTTCTTTTGTATCTGCCTAACCTTTTCTTCTGTTTTCTTTACTAGATCAACTCCATAAAACCATCTTTCTCCTGGTTCTGACCAGTTCAACGGAGTTCTGCACCTGCGGCCATACAATGCTTCAAACGGTGCCATTTTGATACTCTCTTGATAACTATTGTTGTATGAGAATTCCGCTAACGGTAAACATTCATCCCATTGATCTTGATAGGTGAGAGCACAGGATCTCAACATATCTTCCAAAATTTGATTTACTCTTTCAGTCTGTCCCCCAGTTTGTGGATGATAGGCTGTGCTATAAAGAAGTTTAGTACCCAATGACTTTTGAAACTGTCTCCAAAATTGCGAAACAAATTGAGTACCCCTGTCACTAACAATTGTTTTGGGTATTCCATGTAAACTCATGATTCGAGCAACATATATTTCTGCATATTTAGATGCTCTATAGTCAACCTTCACAGGTACAAAGTGAGCTGACTTAGTCAAACGGTCCACAATGACCCAAATTGAATCAAAGCCTCTTGAAGTCTTGGGTAACCCAGTAATGAAATCCATACTAATATCTTCCCATTTCCAGGATGGAATGGGCAAGGGTTGTAACATTCCTGCCGGTTTCAAATGTTCAACTTTCACTTTGCGACAAGTATCACATCGGGCAACATACTTAGCAATCTCGATTTTCATTTTGGTCCACCAAAATCTCTGTTTCAAATCTTGATACATCTTGTTACTCCCTGGATGAATAGAAAACCTTGTACTATGTGCTTCATCAAGAATGAGCTGACGTAACTCCGAAATCTTTGGAACCACTAGCCGGTTCTTAAACCACAGGACACCTGCATCATCGATACTGAAATCTGTCTGCTGACCAGTTCTAACTTTTTCTTTGATATGAGCTATTCCAGAATTATTTCTCTGTGCAGACATAATCTGATCTTTGATCGTTGATTCTACTGTGACATTAGTCAACTGACCTTGTTGAATTATTTCAATATTCAACTTTTCCAGTTCATAACATAAACTGTAATCCATTGGCTTCACAGTCACACAATTGCAATGGTTCTTTCGACTGAGTGCATCAGCAACCACATTTGCTTTACCAGGGTGATAGTGTACTTCCAAATCATAATCCTTTATCAACTCAAGCCACCTTCTTTGCCTCATATTCAATTCTGACTGAGTAAAGATATACTTTAAACTCTTGTGGTCTGTATACATGTGGCAAGTATTACCTAACAAGTAATGACGCCAGATTTTCAATGCATGAACTACAGCTGCTAGTTCAAGATCATGTGTCGGATAATGTTCTTCATGGCGCTTCAACTGTCTCGAGGCATAAGCAATGACTCTGCCTTCTTGCATCAACACACAACCAAGGCCAATACCCGAGGCATCACAATATACATCAAATGGCTTTTCTATATCTGGTTGTGCCAAAACTGGAGCAGTTGTCAATGACTTCTTTAGAATTCTAAAAGCTTTCTCACATTCTGGAGACCATATGAACTTAGTTTGATTCTTCAACAACTCGGTGATTGGCTTGGCTACCTTTGAAAAGTCAGGTATGAATCGACGGTAATAACCCGCCATTCCTAGAAAACTTCGGACTTCATGAACTGAGATCGGTGGTTTCCAATTCAGAATATCTTTCACCTTGCCAGGATCTACTGCTACTCCTTCAGCTGACAACACATGGCCTAAGAATTGCACTTCTCTTAACCAAAACTCACATTTACTGAACTTGGCATACAGTTGGTGATCTCTCAGACGATTCAGAACAACTCTGAGATGCTCAACATGCTCTTCTTTACTTTTGGAGTATACCAGAATATCATCAATAAACACAACCACAAACTTGTCAAGTTCCGGCATGAAAACTGAGTTCATCAGATACATGAAATGTGCCGGTGCATTGGTAAGACCAAAAGACATAACTAGGTATTCATACAATCCATATCTGGTGGTGAATGCAGTCTTTGGGATATCTTCAGGTCGAATCTTGATTTGATGGTACCCTGATCGAAGATCGATCTTTGAAAATACCTTTGCCCCCGCAAGCTGATCAAAGAGTAGATCAATGCGTGGCAACGGATATTTGTTCTTAATGGTTACTTCATTCAGTGGTCGGTAATCAACACACATCCTTAAAGTCTGATCTTTCTTTTTAACAAACAGAGCGGGACATCCCCATGGTGAGGAACTGGGTCTGATAAAACCTTTGTCACGTAACTCTTGCAACTGATCCTTGAGTTCTGCCAATTCATTGGGTGGCATTCTGTAAGCTCTCCGGGATATTGGGGCAGTACCCGGTTTTAACTCAATCACAAACTCTACATCTCTGTCTGGTGGCAGACCTGGTAGATCATCTGGAAACACATCTGGAAATTCACAGACTACTGGTATATCACAAATCTCTTGTACTGAAGTTGCACATACCCTTTCAACGGTTCTCTTTGGGATAGGAAGTTGGATAAGAAGATGAGATTTATTATCTGGCAAGTTCAACCTTATAGTTCTGTGCAGTGCATCTATAAGGGCTCCTCTTTGGTACATCCAATTCATACCCAGGATTACATCTATATCCTGTTTCTGTAATATTATCATTGAGGTAGGGAATATATGCCCACCTAACTCTATAGGTACGTCACGTACCATCTCCTTAGTACACAGTCGTCCCCCGGGCGACTGAATAAAGAACTCTTCTGGCGTTCCCATAATTGGAATGTCATGCTTAACAACAAAGGTGCGATTTATGAATGTATGCGATGCACCTGAATCAAATAACAATACTGCTAGATGATTAGCAACAGGGAACATACCCATCATAACAGGTTCTCCCTCTGGGATTGCACTTGCTTGAGTATAGAATACACGTCCGGTCTTCTTCTTCTCACCCTTACCCTTCTGAACATTCAGATTATTGTTCTTGCTCTGAGGTTGTTGCTGTTGTGGTACGGGAGCTCTGGGATAGTTGGGATTGTACTGCCTTGGATACGGGCAGTCCTTTGAAAAGTGACCTGGCTTTCCACAATTGTAGCAGGGAAAGTTATGGGTGACTGGTGCTTGGTTTCGAATACCAGGGGCATTCGGCTGTTGGGTGAACTGCGGGGTTGCAGCAGGACGATAAAACGTCTGCGGCTGAGCTTGGTATTGCGGTGGACGATAGGTTGGGCGGAAATGATTCTGTGGGTGGTAAATAAACTTCTAGCGCTTCTTAATGCCGCCAGACGGGCTTGAAAACACTGGCTTCTTTTTCTTCGACTCTTTGTGCAGTCTGGACTTCTCTTCTGACGCAATAGCCACGTTGACTATCTCATGGTATGTAGCATTGTAACAGGTGACCAATGCTTCCTGGATTCTGGTACTCAACCCTCTCATGAAACAACTCTTCTTCTTTGCATCAGTGTTCACATATTCCGCTGCATACTGGGACAAATGATTAAATTTACCCACGTACTGCAGAACTGTCTGGTTCCCTTGCTTCAGCGAGAGAAACTCCTCTAGCTTCATGGCCATGACACCATCTGGAATATAATGTGCTCTGAAGGCTTCACGAAACTCCTGCCAAGTGACACGGTGGCCAGCAGGCCGTGCGGCGACCAGATTCGCCCACCACGCCCCTGCGGCACCCCTAAGCTGCTGCGCTGCGAACACGGGCTTCTGGTGCTCCGTGCACTGTAACAGTTCAAACTTCTGCTCCATGGTACGGAGCCAGTCATCTGCCTCTAGCGGCTCATCTGCCTTTGAGAATACTGGTGGACGAGTATCGGTGAAATCCACATAGGTAGTTTCCCCTCCATTGTTGCGGCCTCGACGACCCTGATTTCCATTCTGATTCTGATTCTGAGCCAACAGTGTAGTGGCATTAACCAAAGCGGCAATAGCCTCAGCCAAAGTGGGTGGAAACGGTGGGGGATTCGGAGCATTGTCCCCTTGCTGGGAAGTTCCGGTACCGTCCATCTGTGGTACACAAACCATATTTATTTACATCGCTTTATTGAATTAAAAAGCAGTTAGTACAGTACTTGTATACACATACAAACTTATCTTACATTATTTCATTACAAACTTGCTCGCAAGCAAGAAACTACCCACTAAGGTTCTTAGAAAGCAGGAAAGACTACTATATTACATAGCCATCCATGTCAACGCTTCACTCCTCATCATCATCGCTGATCACGATCACTTCATCGTCAACCTCTGGAACACTTGCACCAGTGACATGACTTTCATCATCCCCACTTTCCATCATGGGTTCATCTTCATTATTGTTCTCTTCACCAGGAACAATCACGGCACCAACATCATCTTCCACTGCCTGGGGCTGATGATTGGGATTCATCAGATTATTTAGCCTATGGACTTCCTCATGCAGAACAGTATTGTACTGCTCCAGGTTTGTCACATAAAGCTCCAGCTCTCGAACACGAGCTCTGGCTTCTGTCTCCTTTTCCAGAGACTCATTCTGGAACTGTTTCCAAAAAACGCATATTGCGCTTCAGTCGCTCCACTTCTGATGTAAGCCTGGCAACCTCTGATTCCGAATCCGGGTTCGGATTACGGCTACTGCTTGCTCCATCAACTCTGGTGGCCAATTGATGACGCGGCACTCCTTGCGGACCTGTTTTCTTGCGAGGAGTTGTCTTCACACGTGCCATCCTAAAGCAAGATAGAATTAGGACGATGAGAACAGATAGGGGGATCTGAAGGTTAGCATGAATAGGATTGAACCTTACTTAACCCAAACCACTTTAAAAGGGAAGGTAACTTAAGCAGGTTAATTAAACATGATGCATGCATCGCACTTACGATCTAACAGAAAGATTAAGTAACACATGCAAACTTTATAACATAGGGCACTATACAAGATACTTCACTACGGAGCTTTCAAATATGAGCTAAGGAAACTATAGAATAGATTAAGATAAGCAAAAGCAATTTGGACCCAAAATATCAATATTAAGTTTATTTGACCCAAAACGTTTTGAAGTTTTGCAAAGTGATACTACAATAACTCGAGTGATTATGCTCTAGTACCAGCTGTCACAGAACCTCCTAATTATGATGGCCCACAAGTACACGTCATTGCCATAATGACCTCTGACAGTCGTACTTATGTTCACCATAACTTAAAAGGCCTGCTTTCCTCCGAACAGGATCCAATCACAGGAGTATTGCAATATTACAACAGTTTATTCAAAATATTCAACAGAGTAAAGTAGCGGAAGTCTTACAATAACTTAGGTTACAAAACAGTTTTCAAATCTCAAACCTTATGTAACATTATTACAAACTATTAGTAGAGAAGTATCGGTAGTAACTTTATTACAACACCCAAACGAGATGCCTTGCCCAAAGGCCACACAGTCTACTCGTCGTCGCTTTCTTCGACCACGACGGTCATGCAACAAGGCTCGAAGCAGACTTGTTCATGAACCGCACCTGCAACAAGGGGTTCAACAAACCCTGAGTACAAAAGTACTCAACAAGACTTACCCGACTAAGACAAAGACTCCAAGGGCATGCTAGCTTTAGGGAATCAAGGTATGGGTAAATCAGAATCAAGATTTTCTTTTGCAGAAAAGCTTACTAAGGTAAGTCCTTATCTTCAACATTTTACTTTTACCATTGATGGTTCATTAACCAAATCTAGGTGATCCTAATCTAGATCAAAGTAATTATCATCAAACCTTTTTCATTCTTTCTTTCAATTCCAGTTCTTAACTACGATGTTGGTGCAAGGCCAAGACTCCTTTCTCGTAGAGTAACGACGATCCGAACCGCTTCATTTACCCAGCTGGGGATTCCTAACCACCCGACATATGTAGAACCGAATCTAACATATATCAACTCTTACCCGAATAACCCAAAACCAGAACGTGTCCATCGCCACCCGAGAGCACAATACTCCTCGAACCCGGCCACATTCTAGCCCCGAGGGTACACGTTACTCTCGCCATCTCTCCACTCCCAGTGCGAGGTTGGACGTTCTCGTAATGGACTAGCCAAAGTAAGGCTTACCCGCCAGGGGCACATGGCTAGTACTAATAAAAACTCCATGACACGAGGGCCAACAACGTACGGTCCTTAACTGATAAGGCGGAAACAGTACATTGGGACTCCTCTCCCAATGCACGTTAGCAGTGGCCAAACCACCCGCCCGATCTTACAGGTTCATTCACATATTTCATTATTCATTCAGAATGTCGTCATGGCTATGTAAACATTTCATTTAAAAGCTTAACTTCTAAGCATAGCGAAGCATACTACGCATTTTCCGTAAAACAGGTATCAAGGGTAATATTGCAATAATCAAGGATGATAATGCAGCAATTAGGTTATCACGCAACTCCTAATTACTTAATGCAATAAACCATAATATAAATAATAAAACATTTATAAAATTCAAGGTAGGGTTTAAATGCACCGGGGCTTGCCTTGCTCGGACACGACGACTGACTCAGACTCGGAGACTCCAACGTCTAGTCCGGGATCTGCCGACGATCGCTCTTCTCCGGAAGCTTGCTCGACGACTTCGGCTTCTTCGAAAGCGGTGACTACACGAATACATAACATGCTTTAACATGATACTCAATGATAAACATGATGCTTGATGATTACATGCCACGTTTTACAAATCGAGTACAACTTCCCTACACGGTACAGTCGTAAACAGAAAACCTACTAACTAGTAGCAACGAGTTTCCGCGATACCAGCTTTTAACCTAACAAGTTACTAACGAGCTCAATCATGAAATTAAAGTGCCAGAGATCACAAAAGGGTAGTGACCTAAGGACATCACTCAATCAAAAGACACACAACACTTAAAGTTCTCAAATTAACATTTATTTTCTATTTAAATAATTAGGGCATAATTAGAAGTTAATCAAACTTTATCTAAACAAGTTCAAACTTTTTCTATGAGTTAACAATGATTTATAACAGTGCCATAATTAATTTCATAATTTTTTGATAAATAAATAAATTATTAAAATTACTGGAAGTTGCATTTAATCTTTATTGGAACCAATTATTTCTACTGCATAAAGTATTCAAATTCATGATTTAACATTTTTCCTAGATAGTTTATACATTGGGAAGCTTATACAAAAATTTTCATGAATTTTGGAACTCTACACAATTTTTAAACAAATAAACAAATAACAACACTATTCATTTATTTGAAAAAGAAAAACAAAAACGAAAATCAAAAACTGAAATCGGGCCGCTTCTCCTCGGTCCGGCCCGTTAGCGCGCCCGCGCCCGCACGCGATGGCCCAGCCGCGGCCCAGCCCAGCCAGGTCCGCCCGCGCGCGTCGTCTCCCTCTCTATCTCTCGCTGACAGCTCGTCCCCACCTGTCATCTTCTTCCTCTCGCTCGCGCGCTCTCTCTCTCGCGTCCGCGCGCTCGCCCACGGTGACCGGCCGACAACCGAAGCCTCGGTCGGCGAACCAAAGCGACCAACACGATCCCACCATCCCCGCGAACCATCTGCACCCCCAAAAGCTAAGGCTCTCCTTCCCAAGCACCCTTCCCGACGGCCATGGCTGCTCGGGGCGACGGCAAGGCGGCTAACCCCCATTCCCCTGGCGGTAGCGGTTAAAAACAGGCGAGCATCACGCTCAGGAGCTCACCGTGAACTCACTGACGAACTCGGTGAGGGTAGAGGTGGTCTGGAGTGCCCGGTCGACGGTGAGGCGGTGAGGGCGACCCAGACGGTGGCGACAAGGCGCTGTTCCGACGAACACAGGACACAAAAAGGAAAACTGTCAACGCGGTGAGCATCACAGCATCGAGTAGGACCTTGAACAAGAAACGGTTAAGCCGGAGACTCACCGAGACGGGCTGGCCACGGAGAGCTTGATCGCGGCGGCGATGGTGACCACCGCGAGGAAGAAAACGGCCTAACCGGGTTCGGGATGAAAAGGGGCTTTGCAACGGGGCTCAAAGCGTGCGCAAAGGCAAGGCGGAGCGGGCTGCGAGATGGAGTGGCTGGCGGTGCAGTGACGGTGGTGAATTTCACCGGCGCAACTCAACGGCGGCGACGGTTAAACGGAGGAGAAAAAGATGAACTCGGTGACCTCCACATATTTATAGGGCTAGGCACTGTGATCGGCTCTGGAAGACGCTCGTCGTTGCGCTGGCGTTACTGGCGCGCGCGAAGACCATGGAAACGGCCACGGCGGCGGTCGGCCGGCGCCCATGCCGCGCGGTGCCCGGCGGTGATACGTCGCGCACTGTAGCTCCCCCCCCCCGAATTTTGAAATTCAAACTGATTTCTCAAATTACTTCCAAATTTGTATAACAACTTGAAAATCTTCCAATGTATGAAATCTTCAGAATTTCAAGCTCTACAAGTTTGGTATTGAACACTTTTTCAAATTCTGCTTGGATTTTGAAATTTGAGTTTAAATTCAAAAAGTGACACATTTTTCAGATTGGTAATTTAGAAATTACTTTTGATTTTATATTGAAACTTCAAAATCTCCAAACATCAAAGTTGTTTATCTTGACCAGATCTACCACTTTGCTGTTCAAAACTTTTTCAAAATCAGCCTCCATTTTAAAATCTTAGTTTGGGGACAAAAATGATTTAAAACTGAAATTTGCTTATTTTCAAAATTACTCCACATTTTACACTAAAACTTTGAAAACTCAAAACACCAAAGTTGTAGCCCTTGAAAAGTTCTACAAACTTGGTTTTGAACTTTTTCCCAAATTTTGTTTAGATTTTGAATTATTTCAAAAGGGGTAAAACAGGGTTTTGAAATTTAGGGTTTTTGGAGGGATTTCAAATTGGAATTTGTTTCTACTTTGATTTGTGATTACTTAGTGATCAAAACCTCACCCAAGGGCATCATTTGGACCAACATGACATAGTTGACCAAATGTCACTCTTGGTTGACCAGTTCACTTTCGAAATTGTTTTACAGTTGTCCCCAGATTTGAATTTGAATTCGAATCGGAAAACTCGCGACAAGTTTTGGGACTCCAATTCAAACTCAAACTTGGAGCTTCATTTTAGATGTTGTACTTGAGCTCATACCCTACACTTGACACTAGTGTGCAACACAGTCGCGCACTTCAAATTACGCAGGGCATGGACTAAGTATTTGCGGTGGTATTTGAAATTAGGGTTTTCGGTTTCGGAGCACACCACAGAGAAACACAGTCAACCTAATGAAGTAAACTCGTTTTAGTTGATGCATAACAATGCTAGCTTAACAAGGATGCTTTGCAATGCATTATGATGACATGGCAGATTAATTAGCACTATAACACCCGGGGTGTTACACTGGTCGAGAATGCAGTCTTAGGCACATCTTGCGGCCTAATTTTTATCTGATGGTACCCTGATCTCAAATCTATCTTAGAGAACACTTTGGCTTTATACAATTGGTCAAACAAGATATCAATCCGAGGAAGAGGATACTTGTTTTTAATTGTCACTGCATTCAGTGGCCGATAGTCCACGCACATGCGTAAGGAGTTATCCTTCTTCTTTTTCACAAACAGAGCGGGGCATCCCCATTCGGACGAGCTGGGACGAATCAACCCTTTCTTTAGCAAGTCCTGAAGTTGTTTCTTCAATTCTGCCAACTCATTGGGAGGCATCCGATAAGGCCTTCTCGAGATCGGTGCTGTTCCTAGAATTAACTCAATGGCAAACTCGACATCTCGGTCTGGCGGCAGTCCAGGTAACTCCTCTGGAAACACATCTGAAAACTCACAGACCACTGGAATCTGGGCTAGCAGAGTAGTTTGGACCGCACAAGATGTGCTAGCTAGGTCTACCCTCCTAGGTAGGACCACCCGAAAGGTGCCTTCCCCATTGGGTTCCTTAATAGAGATACTCCTTCCTCCAACATCAATTACAACTCCCATGTGATTCATCCAGTTCATACCCATGATCACATCCAAAACTAACCCTGGCATGACTATCAGATTAAGCTTATATTGCCGGTTTGATATGTTTAGGGTTACTCCCTGAACTATCTGATTAGTCAACAGATCAGCCCCAGCTGAACTAATTTTATATGCACATTCCAATTCAACTATCTTTTGCTCATGCCTTTTAACAAATGCTTGACTTACAAAGGAATGAGACGATCCGGAATCAAACAAGACTACTGCAGGATGATTGTTGATAGAAAACATACCAGCTGTCACCGGTTCTCCTTCAGGGATATCCTCCACAGTGGTGTGGTGCACACGAGCTTGATACTGCGTTTGCTGTTTCTTAGGATAGGGACAATACTTTGCAAAGTGCCCAGGTTGGTTGCAGTTGAAGCACGGTCCCTTCACTTGAGCCACGGTTCCCGATGAACTGCCTTGTCCTGTCTTTGCTTGAGGCAATGCCATCTTGAACGGCTTCTGGTTTCTCTGAGATGGCTGAGCATTCTGACTCTTCCGTTGCGGTGGCCTAAACCTTGCACCGGGGATGGGCGAACGATAAGCCGGGCGGTTGGCCACTGGGGCCCTGGACTGAGATGAACCCGACTCAAAAGCCCTCTTACGGATCTTGGAAGCGGCATAAACATTGTTGTTCTTCTCTTGCTTCAGACAGTCACTAACGAAGTCATTGAAATTAGTTCTCATGTTTGTACCCACATGTTTCATCATCTTGGGACTCAGGCCTCTCTTGAAACTAGCGATCTTCTTGGCATCAGTATTCACCATATCAGGTGCATAACGGCTCATGTTATTGAATGCATGCAGATATTGAGTCACAGTCTTTGTGCCTTGGTTTAACGCCAGAAATTCCTCAAGCTTCATCTCGGTCAGACCTGGTGGAATGTATGTTCCACGGAAGGCATCAGTGAACTCCCTCCAAGTGATATGGGCGTGGGGAGCAAAAGTGGTGCGGTGATGCTTCCACCACATTCCTGCCGGACCTTGAAGCTGATGAGCTGCGTACTCAGTCTTCAACACTTCAGTCATCCTCAGGACACGAAACTTATCTTCCATCGTATTAATCCACTCTTCTGCATCTAAAGGTTCTGCGGCTTCCTTGAAGATCGGTGGGCGAGTATCCATGAAGTCCTTAAAACTGATGTACTGGTTTGCTTCGTGGCCACCCTGGTTTATCCCTCGACAGGTATTATCTGCGATACTGCGCAGCGCAGCTTCCATATTCTGTTGCATGCTTTCCATGTTGCGTTGGCTTCCCAGGAATTGGGCGAAAAACTGTTCTGCCGTGTAGGGTGGAGGAGGCGGTGGTGGATCACGGTCATCATTAGCAGCTGCACTGCCACCAGCCTCGGCGGCACCATACACGGTACGGCGAGTGTTCGGCATCTGCATGTTTCAGCAACAGTAATTATTAGGTGATGTTGTAGAAATTGCAACCGAATGAAAAATTATGCCGAACTGAATTCACTGGAGAGAACAAATTCATACAATAAAACAGGGGCACAATAAGTCATTCCAATTAACACAACATCACTAATTATATTACTTAAAGCACACACATCGCGTCCATTACAACCAAGTTGCCAGCATACATACACTGGACTTTTGACGTTCAGATATCGTCACAAACACATCCAAGCTCTAGTCTTCTACTCATTATTACATGCTCAAGTGCCAACAACGCAAAAGATCATGCAAGCGGAACCTAGTAGCTAGCGCAACAACTACTAGCCTACTCATCGTGGTCGCTGTCTAGGTCAGAGACGTTGGCGTTGCCGCCAACTGCAGCGTCGTCGTGCTCCTCAGCTGGCGCCACGGGCTCTGCAGGATCTTCGTCTACATCTAAATCCATCTCGGCTGCGTCAGGGAGGTCATAAGGGTTAAGCTGATTGTTCAGCCTATGGACCTCTTCATGCAAGTTATCATTGTACTCCTCTGCATCGGCCAACCGCTGCTCGAGCTCAAACTGTCTAGCTCTCAACACATTCTCTGCGGACCAGGCTTCATTCCTCTGATGGAGCACATGAGCCAACATGCTCTCAGCATTCCTGTGGGCGGTGGTCAGTCGCTCAAGCTGCTCTCTTAGGGCACGTACATCTCCCTCAAAAACCACAGTCCTCTGAGTGGCCTGATCTCTCTGACGAGTCAACTGAGCCATCTCAGCGGTGAGCCTCTCAACCTCTGCGTCATGATCTCTCTGAAGCTGACGGCGGTCATCACCAACCTGACCAAGAGCACTAGAAACACGTCTCAGACTACCTTCCACTCCATCGAAGGCCCTCATCACTGTGAACATGGCACTCATAGCAGGGTTGTCACTGTTTTGTGCCTCTGCTGCGCTAATCTCCAGAGATCTGCCCTTTGCCTGCTGCCACGAGTCAGTGGAGGGGTTGCCCCTCGGAAAGACTCCAACTATAGCTGCCGCCAACTCCTGAGGAAAGCGATCCATGATATCCCTCAGGATCCCAAAGGCTGCCCTCTCAGCGGCTTCTTCAGGGGTCCTGCCAGTTGAGTCAAAACGCCAACCGGTCCACTCAGAACCATCACCTCGGGGATGAACTACTGCTTCCACAGTCACCAAAAGTCCTTCGCCCAACCGCTCATTTGACCAAAAGTAGCGGGGCTCCATCCCATCAGGATAGCCTACATAACTGAGCACTCTCCACAAGAGTGTAGGCATCCCAAACTCTCCAAGAAAAGTGTGGCGCTGGCGAGTGCGCGGAGCAAGCTGATGACGGGGAGCTCTGCCGGTGGACTTGCGGGCTGTCTGCTTGGTATGTGCCATCTGTAGCAAAATTTTATTACAGGGGTGAGAACAAATTTTTAAGTTGGCATTTTTATCGAAATGAGATAAGCAACTTATAAGGGGAGGAACAATGCCATGAATGAAATGTATAACATGATGCATGCACGTTCCGTACGTCCTCACCAACTTAGAAAATCAATAACTACTAACGGAATAAACGGTGGCATACAACGATCTCTTGTAACGTAACTAATACGTGCTACTCGAAAGCGCTGTTATGTACCTGCAGAAAATCACTTCAGCCCAACCTCACAGTATGAAAACATGCAAGAAAGCAGTAAAGTAAGTTACTCGCTCTACACACATCCCCAGATACGAGTATAACGGTAACCACTACCCGAATCGTCGTCCTATTGACGGCATCGTCACTGCATGACGGAATTTCCCACCAATGATACCCTTATACAAACATGCGCATGGCACGTGAGTACTTCGGAATCACTGAAGCACTCCCCTAGATCGGCAGTGTATCCGACCATGCACTCACAACTCTCACTTACCAAGGCGTAGAGGTAATTGATCCATACATTACCACTCAAGTGAATGGCACTCATACAATAGCACGCCGTATGAGCGACGAAATTTAAATATGATGCAAACCCCCAAGTTAGTACTTAAATAAGCCACCTAGAGTCCTTATCGGGCATAAAGGATATGACCACTGGCACACTTTTAAGTTCGAAAGCTCATTTGAAAACACAGTTTTGTTTTTAAATACTCATGTGAACAGTAACATGCTAAACCATGCTCCGATACCAGCTGTAACGGATCAACGTAATTATACGAGATTAAGTAAGAAAATCTCCCACCGAGGCGGTTAATTTAACAAACTTAAGCCCGTATAACTAGAGATTCCATGAAATCACGAAGGATTTCAAACCAACCAACATACAACAAAGATCATACTGATTTAGCAGCCACAGTTCACACGATACATAAAGTGACCATAAGGTAGGATACATCAGAGTTCAGAAATAAAAGTTATTACAACTTAGTTCAACATAAAGTAGCGGAAGCAAATAGTTTTACGCACACACCCTTAGTTCAATTACAGTGCCAGTAGATAGTCATGGTCCACAAAAGCAGTAGATAAGACAAACGAAACGACCTTTGCCCAAGGTCCTAGTTGTCACCCATTGCCGGATACAGACAGTTGGAGCAGTACCCGTAGTACATCTGACCATCTGCAACAACAATGGGAACAACGCCCTGAGTACGAGAATGTACTCAGCTAGACTTACCCGTCATAAACCAGAAATAACATGACACCAAGGAGCATGCAAGGCTTTATATAGTGTACTGGCTTGACTCTTTTGCAAAAGGCATAAGTTATTAGGAATAACTAAAGATCACTACTTTTAGCATCATTTTTATGATAACCTATTCATGCTAGGTAAGCACCTATTACTAAAACAATCACTTGATTAACCATTAGCATCAAAGGTTACCATCTCAGGTTTAGCATTTCCAACATTAACTACATAACCATCTGTGTTCCATCATTAACACTACGATGCCATAGCTCGAGTCAAGTGCTCACTAACCGGGAGTGACGGCGATTCGAATCGAATTCCTATCCAGCTGGAGATTTATTCCTCACACAAACCATGCTTTCCCCGTCAGGGTCGCGTAGATCACCAATGACACTTTCCAAGAAGCCGCGGGATAACAATCATGGATCGCACTACCCAGGGACCGCCCGACTGCCAGGACGCACCTTGGGCTTACTCTTCGCGTCCCCGTACACCCCCTTCAACACCAGTCTGCCAACCCGAGTTTATCCCGGCTCGAAAAGTGTCGCTAGCTTCGCGGTCGAAAGGTACTTTATTCGGCCAGCTAAATGTGAGGCATGCGTTCAACATGACAAGAGGGACGAGCAACGATCGGTCCTTAATCGACACAGACGGAATCACTATAGTCCAAAACCCTATAAGACTCCGCCCGGTCTCCGTTTATTCACCAACACTTGGTTACTTAACAAGATTCACAAATACTGCTAACCACAGCCAGGTATTCGCCTATAACTCGCAGGTGACAGGAAATCACCTGACTTCTACCGATCTAAGCATGGCTAAGCAAATTACTCGATCCTGACCTAATAAGGTAACAGTAATTCTGGTGGACAAGGATAGTAATGCAACAACGGTTTCACTCAACTCCTATAACTTAATGTAACAATATATAATTATAATTCAGGTAAAAGAATAGCTTTTATAAAATAGGAGACTTATAATGCTCCGGGGCTTGCCTCTTTCGAACGAGCTAGGATGGTGGTCGACGCACTCTGGCAGTTCCTCGCTGGGCTCTTCCTCCTCGGGCACCTCCTGTGCCTGGGGCTCCTGCTGGTCCGTCTAAGCCTGCTCCTCCAGTACTGCTGCCTGCGACTCCTCCTGCGATCCTGTATGATGCAAGTGCATAAGTACATGCGAATGATGCATCGGATTATGATGGAATGATGAAGTGACATGAGATGCAGACGAGCCCATGGAATGAGCAGTTAGTACAAAACTTCATCTTCTACAAGGTAGTCCACGTCATCCAAGAACATGTACCCTAAGGTTTACCCAATTTGATTACACTAATTATCATACACCTGACACAAGCAAGTGACCCTAAATAACCAAACCTTACCACCCTAACTCACTCACAACATCAGCAAGGCCTAGTGATGCTTCAAAGATACACCAAACATATTTTATTCTTCTTAAATTCTCATAAAGAATAATCATTTATTCCTTATTTAGCTAGGGTTGTACTGCAACACCTATCTCTGGTGTAGATAAAAATCTACAAAAATTACAGTAGAGTACTCTTACCCTAACTAAGCTACCACTAAATTTTCATGGGAAATGGAAATGTAAAACTACCTGTACAAAATAAACAAATTATGGCTTAAATGTGAGCATGAAATTGTTTTATACTAGGAAAAGTATCAAACAACAGATTTCACATTTTTCCTAGGTTACCAACAGTAAACTAACATACTACAAAAATTATCATAAGTATGTTATATACAAATATTGCTTTCTACTAAAAATAACAAATATTAACAAATAAAGGCACTTGAACTACACTTCAAAAATTTCCCACAGAACATGCTTCACTAGCATTTTTCCTAGAAAGTACATCACTAAGAAAGATTAATGCAACAAGAATCACCTTTTTCACTATATTATTTCATTTACTGCAATTTTTCTAAGATAACAGCATATATAACAATTAAATAAAAATGTACAGTAAAGTGTCACAAAAATAACATGGGATATTTTTAAACTGTAGATCTATTCACAAGGAACATTTTAAAATTTATTTCATGATTTTTGGAGCTATCAATTGTACACAACATTTTCTAAAGCATTCTCTTTTTTCCCAAATAATAATAAGAATTCAAAAACGAAATTTGAAATCGCCGAACGGGCCGGCCCAGTCAGCCAAACCGGGCCCGCTGCCGAAAACGGCCGGGGCGCCGCGCGGGAAAAAGAAGGGCGCGGCCCGGCTCGGCGGCTTGGCCCAAGCTGGCGGCCCAGAGAGTCAGGAGGAGGGGCGGGGCGCGAGGCGAGTGCGGGGCGAGCACGCGGCCGCGACGTCGCAGCGGCGGCGAAGCCCGCCGGCGGCTAGCGACCGGTCCCGGCCATGCGGATACCAGCGGCTAGGCGCACGGGAACAGGGTGAGGGTGGTGGACATCCCGGGTAGAGAGCAAGTGGCGAGGTGGAGAGAACGTGCCGGAACAGCGGGGTAAGCGCGCGGCGGCGGAAATGGCGCCGCGGCGGGGCGCACGGTGCGGCGGCTTACCGCGGGGCGGAGACGGAGCGAGGAGACGCGTTCGGGGAAGAGAAGGACGAGGCGGATCTGTCTGCGAGACGAATTGCACGGAGATGCCCGGCCGGCGGTGGAATGAGGGGCGGAAGTGCGCGGCGGCGGCGGCGAGCGCGCGGAGGCGGCGAGCGGCTGCGGCTGCTGCTCGCGCGAGGCCGGGAGAAAGAGAACGCGAGCGTGACTGGCGAGGAAGAGGCGGGCGCGGCTTCAAGGCGCGTGGCGCGGCCGGTGGAGCCCACGGCTCGCCACCCGTACGCCGGAGGCGGCGAGCGGCGGCCACGCGGCGGCCGCGGCCTGAGCGCGGCGTGCGCTGGCGCGAGCGCGCGCGCGGGCGCGGGCGGGGGCGCGAGGCGGGCCAGGCCGGCTTCGGCCGTGGGCCGAGAAGTGAGGCCGAAGCCCAGTAAGGCGAAAAATTGATTTTTCTTTTTCAAATAATTTCTAGATTTTAAATCTCAGTTTGAAATTTGAATTTGAGGATGAAAAAGGGGTTTTCAGAAATTTGACCCAAAATAAAAGTTGTTCAAAATTTTATTCTCTACAACTTTCATATAGAACATTTTTCCAAATTCCCAATAGATTTTAAATTTGAGATTTAAAGCTAATTTAAAACTCAAAACTCATTTATTTAGAATAATTTTAAAACAGAATTTGAGGAGAATTTGAATCCAAATTTTGCTCCAATAATCAAGTTGATTTATTCTAGATTATTTAAAATTGCTACTTCTAAAAAGTACACCAACTTTTTGTCACTTCCATCAATTTAGGGTTCCAATTATTCGTTTTTCAAGTTTAAATTTGAAAGAGCTACACTTCATACAATGCCCTTCATGAAATGATGTTTAATGCTTATGCTTTGAAATGATAATGCATGCTTAACACCCAGGGGTGTTATATTCCTCCGCCTGCTTCTGTCATGACTCAGGCCTTGCATTCCAGTGGTCCGTCGAGTCAGGGACAGCCGAGCTTCCAGTTTACATCTCCACAGCAGTAGGTTCCCCAGTCTTTTCAGTCCCCGAGCTTCACTCCTATTCATACGGGGTTTACACCGTCAGACCAGACTCGCCCGCACCTCCTGACAGGCACACCTATTGGTGATTTCAGTGCCACCTACAGCGAGTTGACTGGTCAGCCGACACCCTCGCACACCACTACGTTTCATACTTCGTCAGGGTTGTCAGCTCCCGAGGCAGCTATTCCTCCAGTGACAGGGACCGGGACTACAGAGACTATCCCTTCGTCAGTTGCCTCGACAGATCCCCCAGCTATTGGCTCACTACAGGCTCAGGTCACTCAGACAGATCCACTTGTTGCTACTCAGTCAGTGCCTGTTCGTGCTCAGACCCAGACCGCTTCACAGCCACGTGCTTCTTCAGAGGGTCAGCCAGATAGCTCAGACTCCGAGGGTGATTCGCTACACTTCGTGATTACTCCGCGCACCTCGGCACCCGACACGACTCCGTCTGTCCCCCCGTCAGATCATTAGATTAGTTTTTGGCGCTTGATGCCAAAGGGGGAGAGAGAGTAGTTTCAGGGGGAGTTTTGATAGAGGGTTTTCGTTCTTTGTGTGCTATATTCATACATATCATGTTTACTTTTCAGCATTGCATTCGTGTGACATTGTCGTCGAGTCGTAAACTTTGAGTCTTAATGTGTTATCTCGTCACAGTGTTAATATATGTCACCGTTTTAGTTATAGCTCTAAGGTTGTACTTCCGTACCTTACTCCGATTTCTTATGAGTTATAATCTTTATGTGTACTAACTCTTTTTGTCTTATCTTATGAAGTACACTCTTTTGGCTTGGGGCACATAAGCAATTCCTAACCCTTTGTGCTTATTGCTTTTTGCTTATGTGAACCAAGCATGCTCGAAAACCTCAACTCTAATCTTTTGAACCTTAGTGTTGTCATCAATCACCAAAAAGGGGGAGATTGAAAGCATCTAGGCCCCAAGGTTTGGTTTCGGCAATTGATGACAACGCTTTATTACCATGACTAACGTGTGTTTTGCAGAAACGTTGGTAAGTTAGGTCATGGAGGTTATAACTGCTTTGGGCACCATGGTATTCGTGTCCCTTGATGGAAATCATTTTGGTTTTTAAAAGAGTGACGTCAAGATTAAGGACGGTTAGTTCCGGATGTCGAGGTGTTGAGACACATTCGGAATAGTCGTTAGGATCTTCGTTTTTCTCTTTTGGCCGTACTATAAAGGGGGGCATGAACGGGTAGCTTGACCTAGGCGAGTCCTATGTTTAGGTGTGGTGCACACTTGTTAAACTTGGCGCTAGGCAACCCTAGAATAGCTCAAAGTTTCAGTTGGAAGCAACTTGGTTGAAGTTGCGACGCGTTTCGGAAAGTTTCGGGCTGTTTCCCACTGACCGGACGCGGTCTTCGGCATGACCGGACGCGTCCGGTCAGTACGTTACCACGACTAGGGTTTCGGCCCTGACAACCGGACGCGGTCCTCGCGAGGACCGGACGCGGTGGTCAGTGGCTGACACGTGTCACTTGAGGGAAACACCCGTCGGACGCGACCTGGGTGTGATCGGCGCGTCCGGTCACAGTCCAGTAAGGTCCAGAGAGGACCGGACGCGTCCGGTCATCAACGATCGGACGCGGCCTCGCGTCCGGTGCGAGTACAGTAAGCTCCTTTGCACGATCGGACGCGTCCGGTCAACCCTGACCGGCGCGTCCGGTCATTCAGTTGAAAATCGCGTTTTGACCGTTACGGGCGACCGGCGCGTCCGGTCAGCCCGTGTCAGAACATAACGGTTCGTTTTCTTTGAGGGGTGTATAAATACATCCCCTCCACCTCTTTTAGAGGTCTCTTGCTCATTTGAACATCTGAGAAAACCCTTTAGAGTGCAAGGGAGTGCAAGAGCTCTAGTGAGGATAGAGATTTGAGAATCAAAGTTTGAGAGTTCCTCACTAGTGATTAGAGAGTAGCAAGTGTGCATCCATCTCCTCATTTGGGCTCGTTGTGGTCAAGTGAGAGTTCTAGCTTGTTACTCTTGGTGATCGCCATCACCTAGACGGCTTGGTGGTGATTGGGAGTTTGGTGATCATTCGGCGGAGCTTGTGGATGACCCAACTCATGTTGTGAGCGGTTTTGGGTGATTCACCGCGACGGAGTGTCGAAGAATCAACCCGTAGAGAGCACTTGATCCTTGCGCGGATCAAGGGGGAGCTACACCCTTGCGCGGGTGCTCCAACGAGGACTAGTGGGGAGTGGCGACTCTCCGATACCTCGGAAAAACATCGCCGTGTTCCTTGCCCTTTACATTCAAGCATTTACTTTCTCGTATTTACTTTCATTGCTTGATTTACCTTCCTAGAATTGTCATGCTAGACTAGGATTGGAAACTAGGGTGCAAAACTTTTATCGGTAGACTCTCTAGGAACACAAGTAGACACTAGGGGTGAATTCCGGCTTGTAGGATTTAATTTTTGTAATTATTTTTTAGAAAAGCCCAATTCACCTCCCTCTTGGGCATCTTGATCCTTTCAGTTGCCTCATCTACGATGTATAAGTTGTTACACAAGGGTAGCCATTGCACACATAAGTTGCCATAAAAGAATTTGCCCCCAGCTTGTGCAACTTCTATTTTTAAGTTTGTTGCATTAATTTGTCCCCCCCAAATTGTACAACTATAGTATTACACGGTAGTAACTCTTTTTGATATCTTTTGAACCCCAGCTTATGCGTACTATGTAATAACTTTATTATATTTTTGTAGTAGCAACTTTAGTTTTATATGGTGGTAAACTTTAGTATATTTTAGAGTAGAAAGTTAAGTATTACATGGTAGCAATTCCTTTTATGGATCTCCTAACACACTTTTACACATAAATTGATACTGAAATAAATTTTTTTAAAACATAGGAAAGTGGGGTCTAGTTTTGTTCACCTCGACACGTAGTCGGTGTAGGCGAATTTGAAAACAGATACACCACAAAAGTTATAGCAATTTGAAATTTTTTTTTTTGCTTTTTTAGTTTTACGTGCAAGGTTTAGTCACATGCAGTGGGGCTCAGTCGCTGCTGGTCGGTCGCATTCAGATGCAGTGGGGCTCAGTCGCCGCGCGGCCGCATGCAGCTGGTCGCGAGCACATGGCTCAGTCGCTGCGCGGGGCTGGGGCCTGGGGTCGCGCGTGACCACTGACCCGTCGTGCCTTGTCCCTGTGGAAGCGCGTCGCGTCGCGCCTTATCCCTGTTGCAAAGACGCGTTTCCTTCAGTCCAAACGCAAACGCACCTCTCTGCCTCTCAGTCCCCAGTCCGCTCTCCATCACTCATCAGTTGTTCCTCTCCAAACCCGTGAGTGAAGACACCGGCTCAACCTCGATCAGGAGACATTGCTGCCTGCAGATCACACATCTCCTCCAGTTGCTAGCTAGAGGGGCAGCTAGCTTGGCATGGCGGCCACGGACAGGGATGGTGGCCGCGGGCTTTCTGTTCCTTGGAGATACCGCCTCCGCGAGCAGACCGGACGATCCGATTCCTACGACAACAGCATTAGCAGCTCGTCATCAGGTACCATAGTCTCGACTGCCTACACATCTAGTGGCTCTCGTCTGTCCTCTATCTCCATGGATGCGGTCAGACACTTCGAATTGGCGTTAGAAGCAGACTCGTTAGTAGAGGATAAGCTTGTTCGACCCACCAAGAAGTCCTGCATAGAAAGGGAGGAGGGGATGAAGCACATGTACATCAACCTCGTTCAGGAATTCTTTTGTGCGCCGTCTGCAGAGGTGGTTCTGGAGAGGTGGTTCGCGGAGCTAGACATCGCCTGGGTTCTGCACCTTCCTGATGCTGAAGGCGATGATGCATCTGCAGAACTCCACCATACTTCTGCAGATGCTGCAGAGAGATGGATCTGGGGTCTCCAGAGAATCTTGAATGCCATCCCTTCCACTTCCACGGTGTTTTCGGGCCTGTCCCATGTTTATAAGGAAGAAGATCAACATGTGACTGAGAGTGACAAACAAGCTAATAATGTTCCCGATTCAATCCACTTTGCAAGATTTACCAAAGAAGCCATGTCGAAAATGCTCCCTTTTGTTGACTTCGCCATACGACAGGTGGTTGTTTGTACACCATACAAGAAGCTCCATACTATGTTGGGTGTGTACAAGGCTCTGTCCGATGCAACAAACAAGATGTCGGGGTTATTGTTATTCTACCCCATCCCTGCTTACAATATACTGCAGGAGACGGTCAGCCTTGTCTCAGCAAAGAAGGAGGAGGCAAGTGAGGCCATATGGAGCACAATGGAGCCTATTAGGACTCGTGTTCTGGAGTCCATAGACATAGAGTATGTCGATGGCTCGTCGAATTCGGTAATTCCACAAGCATCATCAGACATTCACAAGGCCACTCTGTCTGTAATGGAGTATATCAACGTCCTGTGCTCTAACTCCTCATCAATGTGCCGAATTGTATCTAAAGCAGTTTGCCTTGGTAAATATGTTCCTCAAATTAGACAGGAGCAACCTATGGACAGCATGGTTATGGACATGGTGTCCTGTCTACAAGAAAAACTTGTCAAGATGTCAGAATCTTTTCCAGATCAGGGTCTCAGATTCTTGTTCTTGCTCAACAACTTAGAATTCACACGACAGAGCCTTATGGACAATCACTTTTGTTACTGGCTCCTGTACCACAAGAAAGGCGAAGGCCTTTCTGAGAAAATCGAGGGCTACATGGAGAACTATTTACAAGCATGTTGGGAACCAGTGTTGTCATGCTTGTTTAGTCCTACACCTCTTTGTTTCGGGATAAACCATTCCCCACTGCTCAAGTTCGAGTCTGAGTTTAAGAAGACGTATGCCACTCAAAAGCTATGGAAGGTCCCAGATCCTAAGCTCAGAGAAAGACTGCGTAGAGCTATCACCAAGAAAATTGTTCCGAGGTACACAGAATACATGGAGCAGAACAATATGCCAGGAGTCACTCCCCAGGATCTGGAGATGATGTTGCAAGAGTTATTTGAAGGATGATGAACAGAGAGCACCACCAAGTACAAGTCATCACCATGTAGGTGTAGGTCTCCAAGCATCTGGTGTTGGTTTATTTGGAATTGAATCTGTTGCATCCAATGACTTGGCTTCCGGAGTTGTTTTGTGAAGCAGAGCAAAAATTGAAGCATTATTATACTTCATTTACTTTGCTATTTATATATTCTCCTCACATTTATAAATTATAAATAAAGTGTAACACCACATAGCTGTGTCTATCTTCTTTCATGTGTGCAGTGTACCAGTACAAGTGATTTATAAATTTATATGGAAGTGATCTCAGTGTTATGAGATTTACTTTTTCATATGAGGCAGATCAGTACGTGATGCTATATATAACAGCAATCAGTACCATTTTACATGCCCAAATGTCAGTAGAATGTTCTTTTACAATGAGCGGACTATAACCATGCAAGGAACATCTTTGTCTGTATCAATATGGTTCCTACAAAGCTGACCTCTCCGGCTCCCTTTCTGTTTACATGTACAAAATAGGAAACACTTAGATCATACTGTACATCACAAGGCCAGGTATCTGTCTCTGGTTTCCTGCCTCAAGCGATGAACAGCTCAGATGATACTCCCCGTTAATTCCTTTTATCGGCTGCATACTCTGCTTTGTTCTAGCACCGGAGACAAATGTAACCTGTATGGTTTATCATATTTAACAAATCAAATCAAACCTAGCTCCTGCATTGCTGTCTATATATCGAGGAATTAGTAGCCCAAGCTAGTGTGAAATTACAACGAACTACACAAACACTGCAAAAACATCTTTAATTGGCTACATACATATGCTTCCTACAATTGGTGCTTAGCCACTATATTTCCTCTTGTGTTAAAAAAAAATCCTCTGTTGTTGACTCATGTAATTTCACCGGAAACATACTGCAGAAAAAAGAAGAGCTAGCTGCATGCATGTCTGTGCCCCGTCTTTGTCTCTATCAGAACTAGAAGCTACTTGTGTCTGATCTGCTCTCACATCAGCATCGCTTATCATTCCTTGCTTTTATACAGCGCTCTGCATTCTCTGCTACTCACCGCTTTGACATCCTCGTTTACTAGCAATGTTTTGTCCAAGGTCCAACACAGACACGTAGGCCCACGTAATTTGGACGGCCCATGCAGTCCAAGTACTGGGCAACCCATTGCACCCTCCGCTGGTCCTGCCCATAATGCCTGGGAGCGGCCACGCTTTTGTAGTCTTCGCCGGCGACGACTGCGGGCAGCGGGCAAGCTGCTTTCCCATAACTTACCTGGGACTTCCACTCACTCTAGCTTAGGACGTCTCAGACTGATACAAACGTGTCCTGGAGCCCTTGTCGCCTTCGCCGGCGACGACGTCGAGCCGCATCAGGTATTTTGGCTCTGAGGAGGAGGAGGAGGAGGAGGAGGAGAGGAAACGTGCCGCACGGAGACAGGTGGCACAGGAACTAGCGGGGGAAAATAAACGACCGGAGGTACGGTCGGAGGAGGTCGCGGCGCCGGCTCCCAACCCCCAATAATCCCCGTTCTTCTCGTCACCTGTCACGCACTGACGCACGCGACCAAGGACATGGAGGGTAGGAATGGAGATCTTGGGCCTTGGAGGTATCGCGAGCACACCGCCACGGGTTCCTCCTCATCCACCGGCTACACATCAGCAGGTACCATCGTCTCGTCTGGCACATCTAACAGCAGCTCTCGCCTCTCCTCCGTCTCCCTGGGCCTGGAGGCGGCCATACACTTGGACTTGGAGTCGTTTGAAGATGAAGGGAATTGAAATCCTGATCCAGGAATTCCTCAAAGCCAAAGGCGGTGACATCAGTGTCATAGATTTGTGGTTGGAAGATCTGGGTGTCCGCTGGGACCTCGACATCGCTGATGATATTCATGCACAGAGCTGGATCCAGGGTCTCGCTAAGATCACCCAGACCATACGTTTCAGGGCGTCGCTCTGTCCCGATTATGACTCTATGGGCCTGTCTAGTATCCGCGCTGAAGAAGAACAACCACCTGAGATTGAGACCGGCAACAAAGATAGTATTCCGGATCTATTCCAGTTCGCACAATTTATCCAAGAAACCATTGCCAAACTGCTCATTTTTGTTGACCTCACATAGTTGCTCCAAATGCGAAGATCACTTTACAACAAGTTACTGTTATGAATCGGAGGGTGCTGCAGCTATACCATAAAAAGCTCACTACCCTTCTCAGTTTGCACAGTGCTATTCGGTTCGGAGCACTCCTAAGGAGTTGAAAGGATACAGGACAACAGGATAGTTAACATTCTGTCAGAAAAGGTGACTAAGACGGCTGAGGCCATATGGAGCACAATGGAGCAAATTAGGATGGAGTCCTCATTAGATGATCGTGACGACTCGCCGTGTTCTCTAAATACACAAGGATCATCAGAAGTCCACAAGGCCACTTGGTTTGTAATCAGGTACATCGGGTTGTTGTTCTCTCATCATTACTGGTCAGTGGCTGCAATTGTGACTGAATCAGCTAGCCTTGGCAAGTTTGTACCTCGGACAAGGAACGTACGACCTTTGGACAGTATGATCGGAGAGTTTTTTTTTTTTGAGGAAAACAGGAGAGGCTCAGAGCCTCTATTGAAAATTTATTAAAAACAACCGAGAAAGTTGCAACAAAACAGTGTCCTGTCTACAAGAAACGCTTGCCAACATATCAGAATCCTTTCTAAATCATGGCCTCAGGTCCTTATTCTTGCTCACAACTCATACTCCATACAAGTGCTCTTTATAGCTACACATCCTTTTGTGTCCAAGAAATTGTGGCAGCCCTACATGGAAAAGTTGAGGGCTACATGGAGAGCTATCTACAAGTATCTTGGGCACCAGTGTTGTCATGCTTTGTCGAATCCTGCACCGCTTTGCTTTGGGAGAAACTACTCTCTGCTGCCTAAGTTTGAGTCTGAGTTTCAAAAGACGTACACCACTCAAAAGATGTGGAAGGTCCCAGAATCTGAGCTCAGGAGAACACTGCGCAAAGCTATCATCGAGAAAATCATTCCAAGCTATACAAATTTTTTTAAAAATTTAGCAGGAGCTATGCCTCTCAATTAAGGAAAGATAGCCCGAAGGCCTAAAACAGCCCAGAGGGCACAGCCAAGGTACAGAAGAAGAATGATCTCCTCTCCCCTTAAGGAAAAAATAGAGGGGGTATAAGTTATGCTGCTAAAGACCTGTGAGTGAAGGTCAATGCCTTTTTTGGTTTTGGTGGCCACCTGTCTTGCGTCCATGGCAGTGTTTTGAAAAATCCTTCTATTTCTTTCTTTCCAAATATTCCACATCGTGTAAATCACCACTCCGTTGAAGTGTCGTCGTCGTTGCCTTGGGATTGTGGTAGACACTTCCTCCCACCAGGCTATACAAAATACATAGAGGACAACAAAATTACCAACCCAAAATTCAGTCCCCACGAGCTAAAAGAGATGTTGCAAGAGTTGTTCGAAGGATGATTAACACTGAAAGTGCACGCACAGAAGCCAAGTCACTGCAGGGTTTCCATTTGTGTTGATTTTTCAATGATTTTGCTTCTGAAGCTGTATGTGAAGCACATGAAAACTTGAAGCACTATAAAAATTAAAATTTTGATATAAGAATTATTCTACACAACTTATTAGTTATAGAACTGGACCCAATTATGTGTCTTTCGAACTTCCATTTTGTCCCTCTCTTTCTTTCTATTTTAATCGCTTGCTTCTTGTCTTAACTAATACTTCCTCCATAAAAAGAATGTTACTCCACATATATAAATGTGGTTCCTCCACATATTTTGCGGCTAGCCATTTCCTCTAGTGTCAAATTTATTTTTTCTACAAAAAAATCCTCTCGTGCAATTCACACAGAGCATACAGCAGGAAAAAAAAAAGCTAGCTGCATGCCTGTCTATTCAGAATCTAGCATACAGCAGGAAAAAAATCTCCATCCTAATGCCAAGTTCAACACACACACAGATAAGCTGGTAAGCATATGTGACAATAATATTAGCCAAAACTCCTGCTGCGATGCTGCCGCCGCGTCCTTACTGTCTTCGCCGGCGATGACGAGGCTAAGGCAGAATTCTTCGGACCCGAGCTTTCCGCCGAACGGCTTCCCGCGCGAGGCTTCCCGTGCAACGCCGCCGAACTATGACGCTTCCCACCTTCCACGTTGCGCGACGCCGAACTACGACGCTTCCTGCCCTCCACGTTGCGCGACGCCGAACCAGGCTCTAGGTACGTACGTACGTTAGTTTCTCTTTCCTCTTTTTTCTTAATCTTCTCTTTTCTTTTTCTTTTTCTTTTTCTTTTTCTTTTTCTTTTTCTTTTCTTTTTCCTTTTTCTGTTATTTTTCTTTTTGTGCCTCATTTATTTTTATCTTTTCTTTTCGGTTTCTTTTCTTTTTCCTTCTCTTTTTTCCTTTTCATGCTACATTTTTTTATTTTTATTTCCTTTTGTTTTATGACATTTTTTATTATTATTTTCATTTTTTATATTATTTATGTTTATTTTATTTCTTTTTTCTTTTTCCTTTCCTTTCCTTTTTTTATGTTCACACGTTGTACAGGTTCTATTTTTATCTTTTCTTTTTTCTTTTGATTTCTTTTTTATTGTTTTTTCTTGCTTCTATTTATTTTTACTTTTTTGTTTCCTTTTTATTTTTCTATGTTTTTCATTCTTAATTTATTTTCCTTTTTCAATTTTTCTTTTTGCCATCCTTATTTAAGTTATTTATTTATTTTATTTGTTCTATATATTTATCCTTTGGTAATCTTGTTTTTATCATTTGTTTTCATTTTATTTGTTTCTTTTGTTTTTTATTCATGTTTTTTATTTTTATGTTTCTTTAATTTTTTTTCTTTTTTTGCTTTTCGTGCATCATTCATTTTTTCTCTTTTTGTGTTTTATGTGTTTATTAATATTTTTATTTTTTTATTTTTTTATTTTTTACTTTTCTTTTATTTCTTTTTCTTTTTTATTTTTTATGATGTTCTATGTTGGTTTTTTGATGCTCATGTATTATATATGTGATGTTTTTTTTTGTTTTTTATGTTTCATGTGTTATACATGTGATGTTTTTTTATGTTCACGTGATATATATATAATGTTCTATGATGTATTTTATGATATTTACGTAATCTATATGTGATGTTCTATGGTGTTTTTTTGTAATGTTCACACATTATACAAATGATGTTCTGTGATGTATTTAGTGATGTTCACGTAATATATACACAATGTGTTATAATATATTTAATAATGTTCTATGGTGTATTTAGTGATGTTTACTTAGTATACATGTGATGTTTCTATCATGTATTTAGTAAAAAAAATATGTAATATATATGTGATGTTCTATAATGTATTTTAGTGATGTTCTATGGTGTATTTAGCGATATTCACTTAGTACACATGTGTTGTTCTATGATGTATTTAGTGATGTTCACGTAATATATATGTGATGTTCTATAATGTATTCACTGATGTTCACTTAGTACACATGTGATGTTCTATAATATATTTTAGAATGTTTGAAAAGTATCAATGTGATGTTCTTTTAAATTTTTTCTATCATATGTTTTTATTTTTTTTCTTATGCTTTGCTCTAGATTTTATTATTTTTATTTCTGTTATGTATTTATTTTTATGTATATTATAATACCAGATTCATGAACCTAAAGCTAGATTAATGTTCTTTAGATAGAGAATATTTTTCTTACGAAGACGGAACATTATTCTCTGAACCTAGAACATCATCTCTGCTTAATAAAAGGAAATGTTCTATCTTTATGAAATTAATATTATTTTATAAAATTTTATCTAAATATATCCACGTGGGGTCTTGTTTCAAAGTATTTATTATAAGAAACATGGTGGTGTAATCGGAATTTAATTTCGATACACGGTTTAGTACATATAACTTTTTTAGTTTGTGTTGCACGCAAATCAATGAAACAATAAAATAATGGGCGTTGCTAGCGCCCGGACATCCGGATCCGGGCGCTAGCAGTCGGACGCCACAGCAAACCACCCCGCCTCCCACTGCAACGGCCCGCCTCTGCCTAAACGAAAATAAAAACGGAAGGAACTAACGAACCAACGCCTCCTCATCCCCACCGCACATGGACGAAGAAAGGAAGCCATCTCCACCACCCCGCGCAACGGATCTGCTCCGCCCCCAACCTCGTCAACCCCCATCACTGACATCTGATGCAAAAAAAAACTCTGGGAGAGAAGATACAACAGAGGAGGAAGGGAGAGATGCAAAAACCTATATCTACCTATGAAACATTCAAATACAACTGTTGCAACATACATCCTATGGTTGTTGAAACAATTAAAACATGCTACTGAAACACCCAGTTTTGAACTACTGAAACACCCAGTTTTGAACTACTAAGACACCCAAAAACACCCCAGTTTTGAATACTGAAACACTTGAAAACATCTTATTGACACACCAAGATTGAACTACTGAAATGCTCCAGTTTGGATTACTGAAACACTTGAAATCCTCCTGTTGAAACGCCCAAATTGAGCTAGTGAAACACCCATATTGAACTACTGAAACACTCAGAAAACACCCCAGATTGAATACTGAAACACCCAGAAAACACCCCTAGACTGGCTACTGAAACATCTAGCTTAAACTACTGAAACACCCAACTTGAACTACTGAAACAACCAGAAAAACATCCCAGATTGCTTACTGAAACATACCTTTCGAGCAAATGAAACAACAGAAAAAAAAAATTACTGAAACAAGAGGAGAAGAGAGGGAGAAGGCCGCCAGATCTGCAACGCCTCCATGGATCCACTATGAGGGGCAACGCTGCTGCATGGATCCACCACCAGGGGAGCTCGCCAAAGCCATCATCGAGGTGAGCGAGGCGCGCAAGAGTGGAAAGCGCCACCCCCCCAACTGGATCCTGCACCGCCACCATGGATCCACCGTGGACGGCTCGGTGCACCATGGATCCACCACGGGGGAGGCCCCCATGCCGTCGTCGAGTTGGAGGAGGAAGCTCCAGGGCAGAGAAGAGCACCCGCACAGCTGGATTTGAGGATCCGCCACCAAGGGAGCGCAGCGGGAAAGGAGAGGAAGAGGAGGAGAGAGGAAGGCCAGGAGGGGGAGCTCGCTGGCGCACGGAGGAGGAGCTTCGCCGGCTCAGAGAGGAAAGTGTGCGCGCTCAGCGCGAACGGCTTCGCGCGGAGGAGGCGGAGCGGTGTAGAGTGGAGAAGGCGAGCGAGTGGGGCTGGGCGGGTCGGGGCGGGGTCAACGAATGGATACGGCGCTGGGCGAGTCGCGCGCGTTGTTTGCGTCGCGGCGCGTCCGTCCGCGTCCGGACCGTATGCACTGTATCATAAATAATATGTACTTGCTCGGTCCCCCACCTCCTCCACGTCTGATTGAACTTTCCGCGCAGCGCTTCCCACACAGCGCGCGTTGCAGCGCAATACTGGGAACGGCGGGAATAATTGTTTGGGCGGGAAACTGCCGGACGGCCTGTTCGGTCCGAACGGGCGGACTGTAGCAGCCCCAGGCCAAGGCGCATTTTGGATTGGTCTCTCAATTGTTTTGGCTTCGAGGAAACAAAGACACACGGCGACTACGCGTGTGGGGTGCCACAGCACAGCAACGGGGAAAAGATAAAACGACGAGAGGTCAGAGGAGGTCTCGGCGCCCGGCCAGCCCCCATAATCTCCATCCTCCTCTCGTCGGCTCTCTCACGCACGCGAGCATGGAGAGTAGCAGTAATGGAGAGGGCGGGCTTTGGAGCCGGTACCGCGAGCACACCACCGGTTCCGGTTCCTGCTCATCTAGCGGCTACACATCAGGTAGCATCGTCTCAACTACCTATACGTCTATGTCTAACAGCTCGCACCTGTCCTCTTTCTCCATGGAGGCGGTCATACAGTTGGACATGGTGGAGTTGGACGAGGACAGGTCATCCTGGATTGAAACGGAGAAAAAGGATACCGAGTTTGGTCGGCCAAGCAAGAAGCCCCACAAAGTAACGGAAAAAAAGGATACAGAGTTCGATCGGCCAATCAAGAAGCCCTACAAAGAAACGGACAAAAAGGATACTACAGAGTTTGAGCGGCCAATCAAGAAGCCCCACAAAGTAACCCAGATCAAGCATACTGAAGTTTTCCAAGTATTTGAGATGACCCTTAGTGAAATTGATCAGATGAATTATAAGCTGGTGGAATTTAAAAGCCAGGTGGAAAGCCTGGTGGTGGAATTCTTCAGTGCGCCGACCGCAAATCGAGGTGGCGACATGAGTGTCGTGGAGGCTTGGTTGGAGCATCTGGGCGTCGAGTGGGTTCTCCATGTCGCTGATCGTGCATCTACAGGGAAAATCTCTCATACTCAAAGCGCTAAGAGCTGGATCCGTGCTCTCAATAAATCAAGGAAACCATGTCTCTCATGGTGGCGCTCTTTCCCTATGGCGACTCTGCTGCACGCCTGTCCAGTATCAGCGAGGAAGAAGAACCTCAGGCTGAGATTGGGAAGAAGGGAGCTAGTGTTCCGTTTGAATTGCACTACGTACAATTTATCCAACGAACCATGTTCAAAATGCTCGATTTTGTTGTTGTCATAGTTGGTCCTAATACTGAAACTACATTAGATAAGCTCTGTGCCCTGCTGGATGTGCATGGGGCTTTGTCCGGTGCCTTACCAAAGATCCATTTAGCGACTCATTCGCGACTTTATGAAGAAGTTGAAAGCATTCAGGATGCATTAGACATCCTCTTGTCAGCAAACGAGTACAGGACCGGTGAGTCCATCTGGAGCACAATGGAGCAGATAACAATTGGGAATGGTAACAAGGCACGTTTCTGGCACCACAATTGGCTAGACGGTGAAGCTCCAAGATACCTAGCGCCTCACCTTTTCGAGCTAGTGCGCCGAAAGAACAGGACGGTTTGCCAGGAACTACAAAATGGTAATTGGATCCGCTCCCTCAGGACGCGAATCACAACATCCGTTCAGATACAAGAATTCGTCGCTCTTTGGTTCAAGATTCAGGAAGTGCAGGTCACGCCCGATGTGCAGGACTCCATAGTTTGGAGATGGACGGCTGATGGAAACTACTCCACACGTTCGGCATATAACATACAGTTCCAAGGTTCACACCGCAAGTTCCAGGCTGATCTCATTTGGAAAGCAAGGGCGGAAAATAAATGCAAGATACATGCCTGGGTACTAATGCATGACAAAATCCTCACGGCGGATAACTTGCTAAAGAGAGGGTGGCCACATCATGAGCATTGCGTCTTGTGCAATGGACCTTTGGAAACAGGATTGCATCTATCTTTGCTATGCCCCTTCGCTAAAGCTGTCTGGAGCCAAGTATTATCTTGGGAAAACTTTGATGTGCAACTACCCCAACAAGATCCCCAATGCCTGTCCACTTGGTGGGAGGATGTGGCGAGCAAGGTGCCAAAGCAAGAACGCCGAACATTTAATGGAGTGTTCATTTACGTTGTGTGGAACCTGTGGAAGGAAAGAAATAGGAGAATTTTCGAAAACGAGCACAAATCGTCGGAACAGGTCGCCTATCTGGCCAAGGAAGATATTGTTCAGAGGCGTAGGGCCATGTGTAGTACGGGCTAAATCAACAAGCGCATGAGCGGTGGCTTTTGTGTGTTGGCTCTATGGCCGATGTTTGAATTGGTCCTATGACCGGGTTCTTTTGGCACCATGGGTGCCTGTACATAAAACTCTATTTCCTTCTTAATTGAGCGGCAGAGCTCCTGCCTTTACTTTCAAAAAACAGAGACCACGCATCCAGCAGTTCTCTAACTCCACAAGGATCATTGGACATTCACAAGGCCACTAGGTCAGTAGTGCAGTACATCATTTTCCTGCATTATCATGCTCATGTGTACTCGCCAATTCCTACAATTGTATCTACAGTAGTTAGCTGTGGTAAGTATGTGCCTCAGATTAGAGATGTGCCACCTTTGACTAGCATGATCATAGAGCCAGCGTCTTGTATAGAAGAAAAGCTTGTCAAAAGGTCAGAATCGTCGTTCCTAGATCACAGCTGCAGGTTCTTATTCTTGCTCAACAATTTAGACTTCATACTGCAGACTCTTGGTGGCTTCTACCCTCCTATCCACGTTGCAGCCCTCACTAGCAAAGTCGATGACTACATCGAGAGCTATCTACAAGTATCATGGGAACCGTTGTTCTCATGCTTGTTGAATCCTAGACCCCTGAGGAACAAGAGAGGGAGAGCCTCCCCACTAACCAAGTTCGAGTTCGCATTTCAGAAAACCTATACTACCCAAAAGCATTGGAAGGTCCCAAATCCTAAGTTGAGGAAAAGGCTGCGTAAATCGATCGTTGAGAAAAACATTCCAACATATACAAAATACATAGAGGATAGCAAAGTTTCCAACCCAAAATTCACTCCCAAGGAGCTGGAAGAGATGCTGTAAGATTTGTTTCAAGGATGATGAACTGAGAGAACCTTCCCTCACTTCGTCCAGGTTGCTACGACACATGGGTGGTTCTTCATCATCATTGCTGAGGAGGTTTCGTGGTTGTTTTTAAAATTTCTTTGTCTTGTTAGATGTTTCCGTAATGCGGGTGTTGTTTTGTTTTGATGTGTTGTTTGATGTAATTGATTAATTATACAGTCCATCAAAGCTCTTGCAGGTTGCTTTGAAAAACAAAAGTTCAAGTCCACATTTTAGAAAACTACGCTACCGAAAAGTAGTGGAAGGTCCCAAATCCTAATTTGAGAGAAAGACTACGCAAATCAATCTCCGAGGAAAATATTCCAATATATACAAGTCATAGCCCAATCACAACCCCCTAGTTCTTCATGCTTGTGGTGACCTTAATGAGCTGGGCAATTTGGACAACAAAAAAATGATATAATCTTCAATAACCCAGCAAGCGTCAGTTACTGCCGCCAAGGAAACTTTCGAAGAATTAACTTGCTGACGGTTAGAGCAACTAGCAAAGCTTAAGATATATTCGACTTGTGGATCCAAAATCTGTCGTAATTCATATCTTATCTTCCATTTTTGTTCTCCTTTTTGTTTCTTGAACTCTTGTCTGTACTGTAACTGTAACCTCCTTTTATTTTTGAATATTTCCTATAGGAGTATAAGCCCCTCTAGTTTTGTCAAAAAAAAAAGATATCAGTTTTCCACGTAATAAATGGTGGACAACAAATTACTATTAGTAGATGGTTAGGGTTGAGAAAGATGGGAATAGGATCTGGTTGGACACTGAATTTTCAAATTCTTGATGAACCTGATATGATTACTTGGAAGTTTACAAATATAATGGAAAATTTTCAATAAAATCTCTATACAATGCTATGTTTGTTAATGACGCTGGTTCTTCTTTTAAGATCATATGGAAGGGTAAAGTTCCAGCTAAAATAAAAGTTTTTATATGGTTGGTTGAAAACAATGCTATATTAACTAATAAAGACAATATGATCAAGAGGAAATGGTGAGGAAACCCCAGGTAATTTGGACGGCCCATGTCAGGGTCCTGCCCATAACGCCTAGCCCCTGGAGACTGCTGACGGAGGTGCTGCCCAGTGCCCGCCACGCCCTTGCATTGTTGTCTTCCCCGGAGAGGACGTCGAGCCGCTTTTGGATTGGATTACTCAGGTATTTAATATTTTGGATTGGTTGTTCGAATATACTAATCATAAAGTTAAGGTGTCTACGCGTGCATATGTGTGAGCATTTCCCCATATGACTCATTAAAAGCAATATATGTCTCCTTAGTACGAGTATGTTTTGCGAGCGCGCTACGCTTAGCTAACACCGATCATCATCAATTCATCATCATTATAGACATTGGTATTTTTTTTAGAATTACAGAACAATCTTGTTTCGTGCGGCTTTAACAGGGATCGGGCCATCTGGGACCTTGGCCCAGAAACGAAAAGGCATAACTTCATGGCTCATCTAACTACTGGGCCTCTTCCGGAAAGGCCAATGACTTTTTTTTGACAAATGGACAAGATATATTATTAGCAGAAAAATGCTGCAACTAGGGTATAGAAGTTTAACGATATAGATTGCAGGGCCTCAGATAGAGGGCACCTGTTTGCATGATTTCCATTTGTACATGATACGGTAAAGATACCTAGTCCTTCAACAGAATGCCTGAAAGCTTGGCCTGCTAAAGAGTGAGCCGTGGTATTTAGATTTCTTGCAATCTTGAGAACCTGAATTTGTTTATTGGACACCTCATTAAGGAACCTTTGAGTGAAAGACTTGATTTCCCAGTGTGGAGGATTGTCTAGGTTACCCCCATTGAAGAAATTCACTAAAGCTTGATTGTCTGTTAGGAAGGAGACCTGATTCATATTCAGCAACCTGATGATGGTGGCAGCCGTCGCCATTGCCGCTGCCTCAGCCATGAGCACAGAAGTGCTCCTCTTCGTCTGCGCTTTAATAAAGAATTTATGGTGGCGAGCTAAATGTAGGATGAAAATTCCTATTCCATCTTTCCTTGACTGTTGATCCCCTGTGTCCGGAGTCAAGGATGCATCCGTGTAATATTTAGCTCCCAAGAGCATAATAGGAAGCCTGCAAGTGGTGACGTTACTGGGCAGGCCCAGTCGAAATTCTTCATGTCCCTGCATGCCTTCAGCGCATCGTCCCTGCTGGCAAAATGTGAATTTTGTACCTGCAGAAGTAACTCGTTACCTTCACTTGGATCAGCTGCTTCTGTACCAGTGTCTTCACATAACTTGTTATAGGAGGAAACAATTTCTATATCCGCATGTACCGCATGATGAACCTGCAAGACAGTCCATTTTTTCCTATTGAAGCGGATGTCGTTTCTGGCCTTCCATATGTACCACAAGGTAGTCTAGATCCTATGGAGATCAGCATCAGATGTGATTTTTGTGATCAAAGCCGCCAGGGCTTCCTGTACACCATCCTGCTCAAAGGGTAACATTGATGATCTCAAGGGGAGTCTGGCTGAGAACCAGACAGCCCTAGCAAAAGGGCAGTGAAAAAACAGGTGTGAATCCTTTTCAATCATACTACAGGTATCACAATTTTTATTTATCTTGGACGATAAACTTCCAGCTCTTGCACCTGTTGCTATAGCTCTCCTAATTAACCTCCAGACAAAAGTTTTTATGTTAGGTGGAATCAATTTGTGTTTCCATACCCTCCGTAAAATTTCCATTGCCTCACTTACTTCTTGCTCCATTTATAGGAAGTTGGACCTGCAAATCTTTATTTAGAAATCTGAAGGCTTCTTTGGTAGAGCAGCTTCCTTTGGATGAGGGCCTCCATTTCACTGCATCATTACAATCAGAGGGAACTGCAAGGGTATTTTGAATAGAAGCGGTTGCATCAGAGTCAAAAACCTGATTGATAAAATCAACATTCCAATTCACAGAGCCTAGTTTCCATAAGTTAGAGATCTTCTGTGGTAAATTCTAGACAGTTACTGGAAGGTTAAGGTGATTATGAATTTCTTTCCAGATAGTACACCAAGGAGTAGACCAGATGCTAGAATTTCCTTTTTGGATTTGAATGATGCAGTTATTAACAAGAATATCCTTAACTTGCATGATAGAAGACCAAAAGGCAGATTTTATAGAGTTATTGCCTGCTGACCAGAAGCTTGTGTTTGGAAAATATTTGGCTTTGAGAATAGCAGTGAGAAAAGCATTCTTACCTGTTGCAATGTTCCAAGCAGCGTGTAGGATGAGACTGCAATTAACTGTGACTAGATCTCTCGCTCCCAGTCCACCTTCTTTTTTTGCCCTGCAAATGTCCTTCCATGATCTGAAGTGGAAAGATGAGGTGGCATTGTCTTCTTGACACCCGCCCACCAAAATTTCTGAATAATAGTAGTAATTCTGGAAATGAAATCTTTGGAGAACATAATAGTGGACATATAATAGATAGGAATTGAAGATAGAACAAAATTAATATATGTCAAACGACCAGCATGGTTGAGCTTGTTTGCTTTGAGAGTGGTTAACTTAGCTTAAATTTGTTTAAAATAAATTCATAAGCTTTTGTTCTGTCATTATGGTTAAAAATCAGAGGGTGACCAAGATAAATCGTATTAGGCATAAGATCAGAGACAGGAAAAATACTCTTAACCTCCATTTTGCTTTGAGTATCAACATTCCTGCTGAACATGATTGAGGATTTAGTCAAGTTCGGAGTTTGACCAGATGCGGTGCAGAAAGCCTGAAGGATATTCCTAATTTTGCTGGCTTCATCATAGGTCGCTTGACCACAGATAATTAGATCATCAACAAACAATAAAGAATGAATACGCGGGCAATCCGGACCAAGAGTGATGCCACTAATATTATGAGCATTAGAGTGATGTTGCAAACTAATGGATAACTCATTGACAAATATAATAAAAAGATAGGGAGAGAGAGAGGGCAACCTTGTCTTACCCCACGCTGAGGATGAAAGGAAGGAGTTGGTTCACCATTGATAATGACAGACATTGTAGTAGTTGAAATGCAGCTGTAAATTAAGTCGATGAAGTGGTCTTTGAAGCCTTGTCTTCTGAGAGCACCAACAATGAAGTCCCATTCAATTCTATCGAATGCTTTGCCAAGATCAAGTTTAAGAAAAAAGCCTTTTGTTTCCAATTTTTCAAATTAAAGCTGTGAATAATTTTCTGAGCAATGATGATATTAGAAGTAATATGTCTTCCTTGAATAAAAGCTGCTTGTGAGGGATGAATAATGTGAGGCAGATGATATTTAATTCTTTCAGCAAGAGTTTTGACAATGATTTTGTAAGCAACATTACAGAGACCGATAGGTCTATAATCTTTAGGAGAGTTAGGAGCATTGATTTTTGAAATGAGAGTAATATGAGTTTTATTAATCTCTGAAGGTAAAGAGGCTGACTGATAAAAGGAAACAACTAAATCAACTACATCCTTACCAATCCATTCCCAGGACGACTTAAAGAATGTTGTATTCAAACCATCAGGTCCCAGGGCTGCATTGCTTCTCATGTTTTTAATAATGGCATGAATCTCCTACATTTCTGGTATTGAATTTGTGAAAAGATCCTCCTCTGGAGCATGATTTTTATTAATTTCACTATTCCAAGGCTGCACATTGTCGTAGTTCCTGCAATTTGCCTGAGATGTGAATATATCAATGAAATAGTTGTTAGCTGCCTGAGCGAGCTGGTCCTTAGTGGTTGCATAGAAGCCATTAGGATTGAGAAAATGGGTTATGGTATTCTTTCAACACGTTTTGATAATGGCTTGGTGGAAGAAACTGGTATTCCTATCCCTAGCAACAGACCAGTTCTTTTTGTATCTCTGCCTGTGGTAAGCTTCTTCTTTGGCAATTAATATTTCATGTTGGTGGATGAGGAGCTTTTGGACACTGGGATTTTGCTAGTGGGGTGGACGCATTTGGAATTGGAGGATTTGGTCTTCAATGGCCTTAAGCTGATCAGAGTTTTTGGGTTTAGATTTGCGCCACCTGGTTAGATCTTTGGCTAAGAAAAAAGTCTTGAGGTGAAAAGGACGGTTGCATGATTTTTGCCAGCTCTGATTGGCAATGTTCTCATAATCATCCTCTAGAAGCCACCAGTTCTCGAACTTAAATGGTTTTGAAATTTTCTTCCTGCAAGAATTTAGAACAGCAAGAATCGGAGCATGATTGCTCTTCATCATCGGCAGATGGTAGACCATGGTGGTGGAAAAAGCTGTACACCATTCTGCATTTCCTAGACAACGGTCTAGACATTCATATGTGGGATTAGAACTGAAACGCTTGTTAGTCCAAGTGTATGCTGGCCTATTGTATCCCAAATCAAATAAACCACAATTCTTAATCATGCAACAGAAATCAACAATACGTTTGGCATGAGCTGGTTTAGGACCCAGCTTCTCGTTGGCATTCATAATGTTATTGAGGTCCCCCATGCAGAACATTGGCATACTAGGATATGTTTCAACAAAATGTTGCACATCAGACTAGATTGTGGCAGTGTTATGGTGGTGGGGGTCCCCATATATGCAAACTAAACCAAACTTAATCATAGATTAGTTATGAATGCAGAGAGCAAAGATGAAGTTGTGACTGGATGAAACTATATTAATATCAATATCCTGCTTCCAGAGCAGCCAAAGCCCCCCCCCCCCCCCCCCCCCAACAGGCCTTGTGAAGGAACAACATGCGCATGATCAACTTGAAAACGATTTATTAGAGTAGTGTTTGCGATTTTGGAATTTCTAGTTTCTAAAAGAAAAATTACGTGCGCATTAGTAGATGTTATGAGGTGGCCAAGGTGCAGCATTTTAGAACTACCGAGGTTGCCACCAGAGCCCTGACAGTTCCATGCCAGGTAGCTCATTACGTCCGCCTGGTGCCAGATCCTGATGTGAGATGATCTGAGCAGGTTGATCCCTACTTCAGCAACATGATCCCCACCGCCTTCACTCTCCACAGGTATGGCCAATGCCCGCACGACTCTCGTCGCATCCAAATCCAAGCCCCAGCGGAGCCGGGAGCTCACTCGCCTCCCGCCAGACTTCGAAGTAAGACGCAGACGAGATGAACAAACAGGGGCTCAGAGGTTTCGACGGGACCAGCGAGGCCGTGCAGGATTAGCAGCAGCTGGAAGAGGAGGAGAAGATGTGGCGATAGATGAACAGTGTTGAACCAGCGTTCTCGGTCAGTGAGGACCGCCCACCCGCCCGAGGCCGTCCGCGTGTGCAGCAGCTGCAGCAGCAACCACCACAGCAGAGCAACGACGCGGACACGCCGGGCTGGGTAAGTTGACAAGCTGGCCGTCGTTTGCAAGCAGGCACCTGTCTCCCTGGCCCGCGACCCGCGTGCCGTGACTCAGGCCGAAGGGAAGAGGCAGCACCTGGTTACCTGGCACTGCACGGCAGCTCGGAGAAGCGAGGAAAAGGACGGCGGTGGACGGGGATACTGGAGGAGTGCGCGGCTGCTGGAGCACTTCTGTTGTTGCACGGACGAGCAAGCCCAGCTGCTCCAGGTCCACTAGCAAGGCCACAACGGCGACCAGCAACACCAAGAGCCTCTCCAGCAGGCACACTGCGCTTGAATTTGCTGGTGCGGATGGAGGGAGACGATGGATTCAAGGAGGATTTGGTGAAGAGAGAAGAAGGGGATGCTCCTGTAGACTACGCAAATCCAATCAATTTGAGGCCAGGAGACAAACCCAGACAAATCCAATGGGATGGATCAATAGATCAGACGAGTAACCACGGATTTGGAAACAAATTGGGGATGGATTTGGATGCAGAGAGAAGATAGGAAGGGGAAGGAAGGAGAGCTACAGTAGTAGCAAGATGCTGGCATCTGCCCGAAGACCTCCATCCGTATTTTTTCTGAAGGGGCGGCAAAATCTTTGCCGCTATTTTTATTGGGTTAAGTGCATATTAGGTGCTCCAACTATCGCAAAAGTTTAGATTTCGTCCTTCAATTTTAAAATCGGATAACATTGGTCCTCCACTTATCGCAAAAGTTTAGATTTCGTCCTTCAATTTTAAAATCGGATAACATTGGTCCTCCCACTCTTGAAAAAGTTCACTTTTCACCCCTGGACGGTTTTTAATTTGCGAAATTAATATCTTTTTATTCGGAGCTCTAAATATAGCAAATAATATATCAATTTTGATCATCTCGACGAGCTCTTTGCAATGGTGTACTCCGTTTTATTGTTTGAGATAGTTTTATTTCATAAAAAATTAAATATTTCTATAAAACAAGTGAGAATAACAAAACTCGCGGCCATCGTGTCGTTGTACCGGTACCCGCCAACACCCGCCCCCTAACACCCGCCCCCGACCGCACCCAGCCGCCCTCCATGCGGCCCCGGCCACCGACCTCCCAGATCCAGCCGCCGGACCCATGGATCCGGACGCCGGCCACCTGAAGCTGCCACCCCCATGTGGAACTGGTCGCCGCCCACCACAGTCTGCCGAAGCCTGAGTGAAACGATCTCGATTTTCCTTAAAGGAAAAATCCACATATACGATTTATAATGTAGTAGATCACAATGTTAGCCTAAATGTTAAACGGTGAACGGTCGGTCACCCATCGTTTAGCAAAAAGTTGGTATACACAGCCGTTTAAACGGTCTTTTAAACGGTCGAAACGGTTTTGCACGGCTTTACACGGCTAATCAGCCTACACGATTACCCATCGAGTAGCGTTTACACACCGTGTAAAACGGCCTACATGGCCGTGTAGGCGAACAGTGGTAGATCACGAGAGCAATCCATTACATTATCAATTATCAGCTGACATCATAGTCATACATCATAGGATTACAAGTTACAAGGCTTTACAACATTGGTTAACACACCTATTACATCGATTAATCTAGCGGAGACGCACACACATCTTCATCAAAGTCGTTGTAGCTTATCGGCAGATGAAGGCTCCTCCTTCATGGCAATCATTGGAGTTGGTGTAGGATGTCGGCGGGCGTAGGCTCCATCTTCTCAATCACACTTGAGCATAGGCACGAAACCATCTACTCCTAATCCAAGTCCTCGTGGTCGTCGTAGATTTCATCTAAACCTGTCCAAAATCTATCAGTACGATTCATACTGGCCACTGTCTCCCACCCTATGCTTTTGCGTATGCTTTGTGGTAAGTGGAATGCAAGGGTAGATGAAAAGGCCTATATATGGCTGTAGATTTCCTATGCAAGTTCAACAAGATTTTATAATAATAGTTCATCAAATTTTAACCCATCTCATCCACACGTTCTCCCATCCCAAACACACATCTCATCTCATCTCATCTCATCTCATCTCACTCTCTCTCTAGGCGGCAAGGTCGACTCCCACTCGTTCCTTGCCTCAACGGCCAAAGCCAGATCCAACACCAAAACCCAGGGGAAAGGTAGAAAGGACTCCTCTCTCTAATCAAGTGAAGCGTAGGTCATGGGAATGTCCATATCCGTGGACGCGGCTATACGTATAGATCGATCAACTCTACAGAGCGTGTACACCTGGAAATCCACAAGATCGCCATCATCCGCGGCGCCCCGCCTAGGCTGATGCCGACTGCCTCCTGACCAGTACGGTACCACTATACCACTCAGCCCTAGGCCACCTCGGAGTCCACCGAAATGCTGAGACTGTGAGACGTAGTACCGGGCCCCCAAGGTCACTACGCTGTCTTAGGAGGGTGTGAGCCCCCGTGCCCATACCTCCCTACACTATCACCTTCCAACCTAGTAGTAGTGGCACCACCCTAGTCAGTCGAGTAATCGTCCCCCGCCCATCGGGAGCGAGTGGTGTACACGAAGGTCGACATACCAGTCCTTAGGGGGACCGGACATGATATCTTCTCAAGGGGATAACCAACACCCCGTGCCTCGAGGGAACCTCCACAAAGGATAAAAAATACCCCGGTCCACCTCACACATGTACCCGCCACAAGTACCTCTCACGAGGGATGCCCAGGTCACATCCCTCGGGCAAGACTTGCCCCAAAGACTCGTCGTAGGATCCTGCCTGATCGACTCAACCCTCACCACACACCCAAGACGCACGCCAAGATCTCCCCAGGTTCATTACCATCATTATCAAATTATCGACACCACGTGCCTTATCCACTCATGTTATCCCTTCACCAAGCATCACATCAAATTATCGGCACCACGTGCAAGTAAAGCAGTAAGTAGAATGCAAATGTCTAGCCTAGCAGCGGGTGTGTAGGGGAATAGGTCGTGACAAGGTAATGGCTCAAGGCAAGAACTACCATGCAACCTATAATCATTTTATTGCATAAAAGTAAAGCGCTAGCAGTTCTAGTGATTGCCTGAGTAATAGGATCTATGAGGTTGGGTGGGACGTGGAACACCTGTTGAATGTCAACTTCGAGATCCTCAGCACACATGTAGTTGTTCTTCTCCAGGGTCCTTCCTCCATTCGCTTGTTCATCCTCCAACAGGTACGATTCGATCATCGCTAACCTTGGCACAACTACCTCGATACAGCGACAAGCAAAAGAGCAATCAGACCACTAAACCCAGAAAGACTACGCAAAGAGAGGCAACAAGGCACAGAAGGAGCGATAACACCGATATAACACAAAAAGGGAAACGACTTAGCCCTCTCGGCGGATGTCCGATCCCTAGGCCAAAAGAACAGGAGTGGTTGATCGCTGAGCACAAGCTTAAGCCTTAGCCTAGCCAGTACTTCCTGAGTCGATTGTGTCGACCTGTACGGCCTAAATAGGAATGCATAGGCTCTAGCTCATCCTAAGCAAACACCACGGCTTGCAGCCTTTGATCCGAGCGTCATGGAAAATGACGAGAACCAAAAAGACTACCAGCAAAAGAAGTCCCATTCTCTCTTAATCCGAATGCCACTATAACTTGACAGGAACCAAGAGAGGGTGGAACGGGAAGAGAAGAGAAGAGAGGAGAGGTGGTCTACTTCCAATACACACGCCATGGCAAGAGACGGGGCATCGAAAGAAGAGACACGCAAAAGAACACGAGTGCCCAAATGACTTGTAGGGTACCACGACCTAGGTGCACTAAATGCACTAGGACACCCCAGAGTTCTTTGCGGTGCGGTTGTCACCACAAGAACCAAGGAGACGCTATGGTCTAGAAGGTACAAGCATGCAAGGGTTCAGCACGACAACCAAAAGATGGGTAAAGACACAGGATTCACCCTCCTTTGATCCACACGCCATAACAACGATGGGAATCGAAGGAATGGAATCAAAAGAGCAACAAACACCAAACAAGCAAGGGACTCAACCCACATCTTTCTAGATCAACGGGAATCGAGAACAGAGGAAGACAGAGAAGAACAGAATCCGCACTCCTTCGACCAACTCGTCATGGAACAGACGAAGGTTGGAAGGAAGGAGACAGATCCTATGATCCGAACCCACTCATAGGGCACCACAACCGTGCAACTAAATGGCACAAGGCTATTCCTATGGCTCATAGTGATGCGGTTGTCATCGCTAGATCCAAAGAAACACCATGGTCAAAGTGGTACGAGCATACGAGTTAGTTAGGATAAAACAAGTGAACAAAAAGAGGTAGAGCTTGGTGGCCATGGCGAGGCGACTCACGGCCATGAGCTCAACCTACACCAGTTGGCATCCGTCGACATACAAAGGTTGTCCCCTAATTCCTATCCCAATAGAGTTGGTCACAGAGGGCTCGAAACATGTGGGTAAGAACCGCGTCGATATCGACATCGAGTCCACGGTGACCGCATCCTAGGGATGTAGAGAGGAGCTCAGGTTCGTAATCCGACGAAGACAACTAAAGCAAGAGAGAAGGGACATGCTTGGCGTTACGGCCATGGCGAGGCGAACTCGTGATCGCAATGGACAAACACTCGCTCTCTCGACCGGCTCGAAGGCACGGTCCATAGACAAACAAGGCGCACACGACAACACGACAAGAGCCATGACTCGATGAGGAGTAGCACATATCCATAGCCAACACAAGAGAGATAGGTAGATAAGTAGACCGGTGGCGAAGGCACGGCACATGCATAGATAGATAGAGATATCATGTAACACATGTATATGAAAGATGATGTATATAGGTGACAAGTGTGTAATAAGGAATAAGGAGCAAGAGTCTTGTCGACGCCGAGAACAGCGTCAACGGGTTCAAGGCTTGACCTTGGTGATAGCGGGGAAGGCGAGGCTTGCCGCGGAGCGCCCGCACAAGATGTGGCACGCTTCTGCAGGTCACGGCCAGCTGCTGGCCAGGGCACTGTAGCAGGTTCCGGGAGGCGTCTCAACCCTGGCAAAAAGTGCAACAGGGCCACGGCCTTCCCTGCAACAGAGAGAAAAGCGGCTCGAAGGCCGGACAGAGGAACTCCGGCGAGGTAGGCACCGACGCCTCGCCCTCCGGTGATGGTGAACGGGGCTCCAGCTTCCCTGCGGCGGTGAAAAGACGTCGGCGCGAAGGCCGGGTTCAGTCACATGTGACACCAGGGAGGGGAACAGAGATGGCTTAGGGCTGTTGGTAGCTCACCAACGGCAGAGGAAGAGCTCGGCGGAATCGACAGCTACGGAGAGGTGGTGCCGCTGCTGCTCGGCGAGGGGCAGTAGCACGATGTGGATGGTGAGGATGGAGCAGGGTTCGCCGTGGCCGAGGTTGGGGCACGGCGTCGGTGAAGGCCAGGGCGGCTGGGTTCGCAGGGAGGAAGGCTCGGCGTGGTGTCGCGCTGCTCGGCGACTGGGTCGTGTCTGCGCGGTCACCAGGCTCGATCGAGCGAAGCACGGCGTGGCCTTGCTGGTTGCCAGTGAAGAACGCGGCGAGGTGGAGGCAGGGGTAGCAGGCTCGGCGATGCAGGTCGCTGCGTCCCCGGGTGTCCGTGGCGGCGAGGAAACGCTCGGCGTGCTTTTCGGTGAGATGAGGCAAGGCCGTTGCCGTCCTTGGCGTGGTGTTGCGGGTGCCGTGGTGGTTCGCAGCGAGGGCGCCGCGGCAGGGCGAGGCCAGCGTCGGGGCGTTGGTGGCGCAGGCTCGGCGTAGCAGGGGCTAGAGGACGAGCTCACGACGGTGCTCTGCTCATCGAGGAAGGAGACGCGGCTCGATCGGGCGAGGGATGGTGCCGATGTTGGGGTGGTGTCCGCTCTCCGCTCCCTCAGCGCGACGCGGCGAGCCCGCAGACACGTCACAGAGGAGGCAACGTGGCTTTGGTTTGTCGCGGCAGAGACGGCTGCACGGCCAGGCGGAGCGGCTCGGCGTGGATGAAGCAGAGGAGCACGGCACGGTGGTGCCTCGCGGTGGCGTGGCCACAGCGTCGTGGTGACACGGCTGCGGGACGTCGGGTGCGCCCACGAGGTGGAGCAGGGGAGGGGAACGTCGAGGCACGGTGCTCGGCGTGGATGCGGCGCGGTGCTGGCGGAGGGGCTCGCGGCCACGAGCGAGGCGAGGGCTTCGACGGGTAGCAGCTGTGCTCTGGGTCGCGGTGAGGAAGCCAGTGGAGGCAAGGGAGCTCGTGGCGGCGGTGGATGGGGATCAGAGGGAGGGCTTGGCGACTCCTTTTTATGCTCACGGAGGAAGGGTTCCCAGGGGGCGCCGGCCATCCTGGGCATCCGTGCCCGCACTGGGACACGCGGCATTCATCCAGTCGCAGTGGGGGAAGCGCAGGGTTGGTGGCGAGGCTGGGAGGATTTCCAGAAGGCGAGCGGGCTTCGTCCGCGCGGTTAGGGCGCCGTGCTTTGGCAGCGCTCATGGTGGGGTGGTTTGGCTTGGTGCCACCGAGGGAACGGGAGGTAGCGACGGCCTCCTTTTGACCGGACAGGAAGGCAGTGGAAGAAGACAAGAGCTGTTCTTGGACGGACGGCAACGGAAGGCGACGGCGTCTTCAGCTCCTTTCCCCTGCTACCGCTGACGAGTGGGGCCCGGGAAGGGAAGCCCGTACAGGAGCCTGCAGCAGCTCGCGCGTGCCGCGCACGTGAGGCGAAACGGCGGCGTTGCGGCGCCTCCACGCGCGTGTGCACGAGAGAAGCAGCGCGAGGGGATGCTGGCTACTGCTGGTGTTCGAGATGGGCCTGGGCCAAGGATGCAGCGGCGCTAGGCATCGGTGCTTTGTGGTTTGGGTATTTGTGTACGTATATACATATACACGTATACACTTGACACAGGAGCATGCACGTACGCCTAGCTGCTGGCTAGCCATACGGCCAAGAGGGAGGCCACAAGGTAGACTGGAGGGAGGTATAGAAGGAAGCTTTGGCCCAAAGACTTAAGGAGCGGTCTTCTATTTCCTACACAAGGGTTTTTAGGAGAAGGACAACCCCAAAGCTCAACAAGAACAAACACACATGCATCTACACAACGGGATGCACATGATTAGTACAGATTTATTTGAATGAGAAGGGAGAGGTGAGTTGGGCTGGTTGAGAGGTTTGAGTCCAAGGAGAGAGAGAGAGTAATGGTTTTTCCCATTTACGAATTATGAAACAAGGAATTTGATATGAGTTCGAAAGGTGATGTGAGAAGGGAATTCCCAAAAAGGATTTGGGATAGATTCTAAAAAAAATTTGGAAGAGAATATAAAGGAGTTTTCGAGAAGGGATTCTTGCTTGCACTCCAACACCAAAACACTCAAACACAAGACCGACTCACGAGCAAGGGCACAATCCTACAAACAAATCTATATAAATGCACCAATTGGTTAGTCGTATCTCCTCGGTTTGACCTAGGTCCGACCTGGCGTCTACATGATTCACACACTGCAGGAAAATTTTTAAAAAGTTCATATTTTTGTTTGCTCGAAAACTCAGAATGTTACACTGAGCCAGCCACCAGACCGGCCAGCCCCCGCCTAGATCCGGCAGCAAGCACGCTGATCCGGCCACCGGGCCCACGACCGCATCACCGTGCCGTAGTGCTCGTGTCCACCGCCGCAGCCCACCACCGTGCCGATGTGCCCGCAACCATGCGCATGGCAGCGGATCAGGCCAAGTCAGCCACCGACAGGAGCCGTGTTGGCTGGCCAACGCTGTCCAGCCCGCTAACTCCGCCAACCATAGCCGGTCCCTGGCCAGGCCCGCCGCGCGGACGACGTCTCCCGCCCAGAGGGCGCTAGATCCGGCCGCCGAGGCTCTGGATCGGACCATGCAGGACCCGCCGCCGCCACTAGGTCATGGAGAAGGGAAAGGAAACAGGGGAGAGGAAGGAGCGCCCTCGCCACTCCATCGTCGCCACCACCAGGAGGAGCCTTGCCGCCACCATCCCGGCAGGTCGCATGGCCCTGCCGGCAGCCCGCTCCGGCGGCGGCGCGGCGGGGGAGGGAGGATGAAGGTGGGGGCGGCGCTGGCGCTCGGTTCCGCCCGAGTCGCCCGCGTGGGGAGGGCGACGCGGGGGTAATTTTTCAACTTCAAGACCTCCATCCGTTCAGGGCGTGTTTAAAACAACACACAAACAAGCTCGCAATCGGCTTGCACCTTGGTTTCAGAAATTCAGATATTAGGGAGTAAGGGACGAATGCAATGCCGACACGATTGAGGTCAGATTAGTGCAGATTTAAAAGGTCATCACCCTTGTACTGAAATAGTTCCAGACACTTAAATCCATAATCAACGTGATGTTATAGACTACAGATATCAACAGCACTAGTAAATCTTAAACACGGAAAACAAGTTCTTAGAATTTTCCCCAATCCATTGGGTCACATGACATGAGGAACTCCTCCTTTAAGCCACGCTTCTGCTCATCTTTCTTTAAGCTCCTCTCTTTAAGCCACGCTTCTGCTCATCTTTCTTTTTAAGCCACGCTTCGGCTTCGGCTTCGGCTTGTCCTGTCTCTCTGGCGCACTCCAGGGGGGTATTAGCCTTGATAAGAGACATTCACGAACTGCAATAGTAAGAAGTGAACATTAGCTGGTACAACTGCTCAATTGAACAAGATTAAAGGCTATCATACTAAAAACATCACATACCCTGATCCAAAAAGAGATCAGAAAGCTTGAACGACTCCAAACCTCCAAGAGGACCAACCAAAGCCTCCTTGGTTGGAGGACTGAAGGTTGGGTTCTCCACGAGCATATTAATGAAGATCCATAGATGCCTCTTGATTTCCTGCTCTTCCGTGTTAGCCCCCCATCCTTTGTTGTCCAGGGAACTAGCAACAAATTCAATAATCTGCTTTAACACATAATCAACATTAGGTCCACCTGCAAAAGTCGCAGCTTTGTTCACAAAGCTGACCTGGTCAAACTCCCCTTCTGTTAGACTCACAACCACCTCCACCTGATCATCAAACTTCTCAATGATCCTTGGGATTCGTTCTGTTGGCTTCCAGGTAGGGGACAACAGTGCAGCATCAAGATACATATTGACATAGGTTGGGAAGCCCAGGAACCTTGGCAACCTCTTGCCATTAAACGAAACCTGCAGGGTCGTTGGTGCTAGAATACCCGCAATATCAACAACTCTTTTCCCCAAGAGGGCAATGGCATCATCATCAAGATGAGTCATGTTGAACTTGGCAATGTCAGGTTTGAAGGTGAACTTGGTCCAATTTGCCCCATGCAAGGAAAATGTAACCTGCAGGGTCGTGCTGCTTGTTGTCGGCGGCGTAGACGAGGACCTCATCGAAGATCTTGTAGAGACCTGGTACGTAAGTGACCTCGCGGTGCTTCATCCAGGCGCCCTCGTAGACCCAGAGCTTCTGCGTACGCTTCTCGATCGAGCCGATGTAGACGTCCGGTTGCATGAGGATCTCCTCCCGCGGAGTTTTCTTGCCTCCGCTCGAGATTGAGCTGTCGCCGGAGGACCTCGATTGAGGCTCGGTGTCCATTGCGGCGCGGCGCGGCGTGGCGGGCGCTAGGGTTTGGTTGATGGAACAAAGTGAATTGGGGATCTGGGCCAATGACTTTTGGCTGCTGCCTCCAGTTGTTTTGTCCTGACCCTGCGCCAAGGACGCCGTGAGAGAGAAGCAACATTTCTTCCTCTCAAGGGTTAGTTACTTCTATCTTTGATAACCACATTACGTACATACTTATTTATTAGTTTGAGTATATTTAATTTATATACTCATTTTAACATACTTCAAATCTTACCGCATGAGATTTTTTGAATAGACCTATATTTCTAAATATATTATTAAAATATTATTATATTAGTATATAAAATAAGTATATCATATACTCGATGGACACTTGCATACAAGTTCATATACTCTCTATATATTTTATTGGACCATATACACAGTAAATATAGGGATATACACATGGGAGTAACTACATATAGGAAAGAGGAATGTTTCTGCATTGGTGGAACGGAAGCAGCTGGGAATGGCAGCCAATGCGTGAATGTCCATATATTATATATTACTAGAAAATATGCCCGTGCGTTGCAACGGAAGGGAAAAAAACTATCAAATTTTTAATGGAAAATTCCGATAGAATTGTATATATCTATTTATTTCTACCCTTTCTAGAAAACTTAATAGCTATAATTTATTTTATGATCACTATGGCATCCGTAATATAAAGGTGTGTTTGGTGTGGCTTTGTGCCAAGTGCTATGTGATCAGAGTCGTTGTCGGAATCAAAGGACTAAAGGCGGAACCAAGCGCTCCAGCTCTGAACACCAAAATGGCTTTGACTCTGTTTAGACTACCCGCATTGGGTACTCTAAAACGATACTCTAAAGCTTTAGAGTATGAATATAGAGTAAAAATTGCTGCACTGGGTACTCTAAAACGATACTCTATCCTTTCTCTCACTCTATATTTAGAGTAGTACAGTGCTTACTCTATACTCTATAGTGGCGGGCCGCACTGGCTAAACAAAGGGAAAAATGCTATAACTCACAAACCAAAAATTCAAATTAAATTTCGATTGCATCATTAAATTCGTCTCAATAAATCATTCAAAACTAGATCACACACACGGATATATTTAGATAAAGTGACAAGTGAGTCCCACAGTGGATAGAGTGGATAGAGGATGATATAGAGGATGGATGGGTGCGGGAGAATTGAGTATAGAGGAGAGAATATTGCTGACTAGGACGTATAGAGGATGAATATAGAGGTCCATGAGTGCGGGTAGTCTTACGAGAGGGCAGAAGCGCTCTTTTGTGCGACCTGGTTTGTTGCAGCTTTGCCTGTTCCGGTGTCAGAGCCGGTTAATATGACTGTAACGTCCGTGTTTGTGTCCATTACGAATCATCATCCACTTGGATCTCATGAGTCCACGTCCTGTCCTATTCCGATACGAAGACCGGATCAATGTGTCCGTGTCCAATACATAGTCCTCAGAGTGGATCTGTCCATGTTCACGGATAGAATCCATGTTCATCTAAATCAACATTTCGTCTATATAATATTGATTTTTTTTAAAAAAATCTCCTCTATGACCTTGCAAAATGATAGGTCTACCGGCCACTTGTTCCTATGACGTTCTCTGCTTCGGCAAGGTGCTGCTGGAGCTCGTGACCGGTAACTTCGGCATCAGCAGATGAAACAACGCGACCTCGGAAGAATGGCTTTGGAACACGTTGAACCACATCGACAGCGGCGACCGGACGAGCATCACCGACATCATGGACCCGCTGCTCCTCGTGGACAAGGACCACACTGGAGGAGGTCTGGGCGGTGGCCATTATTGCCAAGACGTGCCTGAGCGCCAAGCCGTTGCGTTGCCTCTCAGCGCGCCCTGGAGAGCCTGTTGCGCATGGTGCGCCAGGGCTCCTCCCGGTCCAGCTCGGTGCGGCGGCAGCTGTGGAGCTCGTCGTCCTGGAGCTCATGGCAGTCACCTGGCAGAGCCTGGACGCCGTGGTGCTGGACCGGCGGCACTCGTGGAGGTCGCACGGTAGTGGAGGTGAGGCATTGTTCATGTTCTCATTCAAGGGAGATGTGGCGATGGACGTCGTGCTACAGCTGGCGGCGATGCTTGACGAGGACAACATTCTTTTATGAGAAGGGCAACGTTCTTGATTCTCGCCGCCCGCGTGATATCACGTCGTTCCATGTGTGTGTATATTTTGTTCGTATCTGATTTGTTCATCCGTGTTTCAACCTGACAAAAAAAATGTGTTCAACTTTTTTTGAGGGAATTTTGAACTTCATTTTCATCATGCCTTTCTTGGTTTTCAAAGCGAAGAAACAGAGATAATTGGACTGCTTTCAGGGAAAAAAATTAGACTGACCAAAAAATATGGATAAAAACAAACAAATAAAAAACTATAAAAAAAATAAAACAGAAAACAGCTACGCCGGACAGAGCCAAAAACAAAAAACATAAAAAGGAAAACGGAAAAGGTGAAAATAGGACATTGGCCGGATGGGGAAAAACGAAAAGGAGACAGAAAAAAGAAATATAAAAAATAGCGACAAACTCCTACGCAGACTCGTAGACTACAAAAAGAAAGCAGCGGACGTATTGTCTCCTAGGAAAAGAAGGAATAGGAAAATAGAGTCCGGGTCACATATGCGACCCAATATGTTTTAGAATTTACCGTCTATAAGGGCTATTCTAACTCGTATGAGTAAGGGTTATATATATAAGTTTGGACGGCTCTATTATCTGGTAGTTAGAGAGAGATGGATAAAAAAATGGACGGATAAAAAATAGGCTAAAATTTTATCTCTTTATTATTACTAGCAAAAATAGCCGTGCGTTGCAACGGGTACTTATTTTCACTCAGTTTTTAACCTCTTCATCGCAGTTCTTGTATCTTTGCATTTGTCGATAACAATTAGTATATAATATTAATATCATAGATCATTGAATCTATTTTTATAATTAACTTATTTGAAGATGCAAATGTTGTTAATATTTTTTACAAATCTAGTTAAATTTAATAATGTTTGGTCGGTAACTATAGTGACACTTATTTAGGGCCGGACCAAGGGATGACGATATTGCTTGTTTTTACACCGTTAAAGTTGCAAGTAAAATGTGGGGCCTACTATGATAAAAAAATGTGGGGCCTACTTACCTTCAAGTTATATATGGGGCCTATTTAACTTCAGTTGGCCCCACCTGTCATCCTTTGCGTTTCTTTTGACGCTATCTTCTCCACGGGAGTTTTTTTTTGTTTTTTTAATCTCAGCCTTATCTTCTCCACGGGACTCGGGAGATCCCGTATCCACGTAGCGCCCACCTTCGCTGTCAATGCCCGAGGTCACGCGGCCATTGCCGAAGGTCTAGGCTTGCCGGCCCGCCCGCCACCACGTCAGAGGCAAGGGCTCGCTGGTGGAGGAGCCCTAGTGGTTTGCAACTCTGCTGTCGTGTCGCCCGTGGGGGATCAGCGCTGCCCACCCGGCTTGCTGCTGCTGCCGGGTGCCTCGCCCGCCATGGCCACCGTCACCTGCTTTGCTTCGATCGCCCAGGAGCTACTACGGCACAGCCTACATGCTCCGCTCGTCATGCCCACCCCCGCCTGCTCTGGCAAGTGGCACCGCAGAGGATGCAGCCGCCCAGCAGCCTGCCTACTCCACCCGCCGAGGACGTCCAGCCACTCGCGACGGAGCTCTCCAGGCCAGCCCATGGCGGATCTGTTCTGCACCACCCAAGCCGAGCTCAACCAGCCGCTGCGGGGCTCGCTCGTGGAGACCGCCTGGGATGATGTTGAAGTTGCACCTTGGCTGGCTACGGTTCCGTGCTCCGATCCCCTTCCTTTTTGTTGTTGGCCGCGCCATGCCCCTGGCAGAGGTGAGCCTCGACCGTGCCGCTCGCAGGGCAAGCATGCCTGGACGTGACCCCTTGGCCGGCCGAGCTAGCTAGCTAGGCAGGCACATTTGTGCTACTTGCCAAGCCCGTGTTGGCATCATGGAGGCCCTTGCCAGGCTCCTCCGCCTATAGCGCGTTGCCGGTACGTCGTCCTCGGTTGCTCCTGCAGCCAGGCGGCTGCTGCTCGTGCGTGCCCCCTGGCCTGGTGGGTCGTTGCGCCGAGCGTGCCACAGGCCAAGGTGAGCTAGGCTACCCTAGTACCCTATGTATATGACAGAATCAAGAGCTCGGGTCGAGATCCACAGAGGGAGAGGAGCGTTCCGAATCCGATTAGGCTAGACGAAAATTTTTAGTGCCAGAAATTTTGCTTCTTGAATCAGAAAGAAAAAACAAAAAAGAGATTCATTATAAAGGTTCGAAGGTGGTAGAGGGTAAATATAAAACGATTCATTTGACATCATGTGAGTTCACATGGTCTAGTGGCTAGCAACTGTTAATTGCATGGTGGAAGCCACGGTTCGAATCCTCGCGTGGTTGGAATTTTTTTCTCATTTTCCGGTTGTTTTCCTGATGGGTGAGTGGATTGGGCTGTTTACGCGTTGGGCCGATTAAACACTAATAAGGCCCATAATAAATAATATCTGCACCTCGCGTGGCTGGAATTTTTTTCCTCGTTTTCCTGTTGTTTTCCTGATGGGTGGAGTGGACTGGGCTGTTTACGCGTTGGGCCGATTAAACACTAATAAGGCCCATAATAAATAATATATGCACTAAATTATTTGTCCCGTATGGAAAATCAAGGAGAGATTGACTCGGTTTAATTAGGTGGCTATTATCCCGTATGAAAAATCAAGGAGATATTGACTCGGTTTAATTTTGTGACTGTAAATCTATACCTAATAATAAAAAGACAATGCGAATAATGTTTTTCAATTCTAAACTAAGAAGAGTGATGTTGAGCAGTGGTTTTTCAATTTCAAACTAAGAAGAGTGATGCCGAGTAGTTAGGGGAGGACGGACGAAAAAATAGGGGGTGAGAAATTTTGCCTCTTTATTATTAGGTATATATACATATATAGATACTAATAAATATGCCCGTGCGTTGTAACGGGAGAAAAAAATCTATCAAATGTTTATATTAAATCATGATTGTAGTCCCTGATTAAAGTCGGTAAAGAGTTTGTTGCCAACATGGAAAATATATCAAGAGCACTGGCAATATCATATAAAAACTTAAGTGGGCACCTGTGACGACCGCACATTAAACATGGATGAGACTACCCGAGCACATTTGGACACACCTATCAAGCTCAACGCACGCACACCACATGCATACACTAACCCATGCTTGGTCCCCTCCAAGGAAAAAACCCCTGCGGCTGGTTTGTCCCAAATTAATAGTGTGGATGTGTCAAGGATTTATCTCTCTACCGATAATTATGATGGAAGACTTGTCTCGATTTTCATAAGGCATACCTTGTTGGGGATTGTAGGATATAGTGTGGATGTGTCAAGGATTTATCTCTCTACCGATAATTATGATGGAAGACTTGTCTCGATTTTCATAAGGCATACCTTGTTGGGGATTGTAGGGATACAATTTATTTAGATTACATCAGACTATAAATTATTCGAGATTTTAGTTCATGGCTTCATTGTTTAGTTGAGCCATCAGCTAATCTAGATTTTTATAACAATAAGTTTTATTTCTAATCATAACTACATCAACGATTTAGTAGTAAAAATCTTTATTTATTAGGAAAGGTCCATGGTTTAAAAGCTCATCGTAACTTTTACGGTGAAAATCTATTTTAGAAACGGTCGATGGTTCAAATACCTACAATGTTGTATTTATTATTATTGTTGTTGTTGTTTTTGTTGTTGATTTTATTTTTAATTTAATATTAAGTTATAGAAGTATAAATTTGGTGAAAGACAATAAGAAAGCACTCTGCTAGAATTGTGACGCCATTACGGCATATCAACGCAGATAGGTCTGAGTTCAAATACAATTTGGAGGCAAAGGAGTACCGATAGCTACTAACTGAATGGAAGATTCAGAAGGTCAAAGGGAAATGTAACAAGGTGACCCATGAAAATCGCTCATTTAGCTAGGCGGAACCCCTCTTGGTTAAATGAAATACCCTCCTTACCCCACAAAAAAAAAGCTCGGAACGGGCTTAGAAAAGAATGGAAAAAGGACGTGGAAAAAAGAAACCTAAGGTTAGACGATGAAAAAACCGGACGTGGAAGGTAGAAGTAGGACAAAAAAATATTAGGTCCCAAAAAAGGAAAATAATTGATGGAAAAAAATGGCGTCTGAGCAAGTGTGTGATTAGGCTGGACAAAATATTTCGCGATAGAAATTTTGGCTCTATTTGGTTAAGATTTCTAACTATCCATATTACCTTATCTAGAAAGACCATAAGTTCAATGACTTATAATAGTATATAATATTATATTTATTATTAATTATTTATGTTTATAAGAAAATAAGAGATTCTTAAAAAAAGTCACGTACGGATAGGGAGTTGGCTAGGATAAAAAAAACTAGTAATACTCTGGAACTTCACGGCAAAGTACTCTCGGATATAGGGAAAAAAATATTTGAGAATCTGGAACACGGAACGTTTTGGAATCGGACTCCGTATCACGTAGACAATAGCTATTCTAACTTGTATGAGCATACATATTATATATATATAGCCCGCACGGAACAAACTCTCTATTGTTCGGTAGTTAGTGAGGGACGGATAAAAAAATAGATAGACTAAAAAATAGATAAAGAGAAAATTTGCCTCTTTATCATTATTAGGTATAGATTAGGTATAGATATGCTGCCACAAGGTTTTCCCTGGCCTCTTCACTTATTGTTTTTTTTTCTATATATATAATAAAAAAAAGAAATGGAAAGGCTCTTTCCCAAACCTTTTCCGTCACTGCGAGTGAAGTCAACTAGTCAAGAGACCATCTCATAAAAAAAAAGTCAAGAGACAGACATAGGCTCGAATTGGATCGGGACATTCACAAGGATCCCCCTCCCCTGCAGTCTGCTGATCGCCAGTTGCAATAGCAATAGCATGGAGGGAAGGGGCAGTGATGGCAGCCGCGGGCTTTCTCTTCCTTGGAGCTACCGCCGGGAGCAGACCGGATCCACCAGTTCCTACACCAGTATTAGCAGCTCAGGTACCATAGTCTCAACCACCTACACATCTAGATGTAGCGGCTCTCGCCTCTCCTCTATGTCTCCGGAGGCGGCCATGCGCTTCTTTGGCTTGGAGTTGGACGACGATCCCGACTTCGTTCCACCAATCAACAAGCCCCACAGAGGAACGGACAAGTGGTCTTTCGAGAAACAGCACAGGGAGGAGAGGATGAAGCACGTTGGAAACTTGGTCCATGAATTTTTTGGTCCGTCGTCGTCCGCAGATTGTAGCAGCGGCGCCATAAGTGTCCTGGATAGGTGGTTCTCGGAGCTAGGCATCGGCTGGGTTCTCCATCTCCACCTCGCGGGCGGTGGTGGCGGTGCATGTGCATCTGGTTCTGAAGAGCTCGACCATAATTCTGCCGCAGAGAGATGGATCCATGGTCTCCACAGGATCTTGGAAACCATCGACTCCTTGGGCCTGCCCGTAGGTTGTGAGGAAGAACAACATGTGGTTGAGAGTGACAAGCAAGCTACTACTAATACTATTCCGAAGCAAATCCACTTTGCAATATTTACCAAAGAAGCCATGTTCGAAATGCTCCCTTTTGTTGATGTCGTCATACGACAAGCACTTGTTAGTGGTAAGCATGGGGCTACGCCACCATACAAGAAGCTCCATACTCTTCTGGCTGTGTACAATACTCTGTCTGATGCACCATACAAGCTCCGACGATCGCCATTCTACTCCACCTCTGAAGGAGTTGCAAGGATAGTGGACGAGATTGTCAGCCTCCTGTCAGCAAAGCGGGACAAGGCAGCTGAGGCCATATGGAACACAATGGAGCATATTAGGACCCGTGTCCTAGAGTCGATGGAGTACAGCGACGACTTGTCGAGTTCTCTAATTCCGCAAGCATCATCAGACATTCACAAGGTCACTATGTCCGTAATGGAGTATATCAGCTTCATGCGCTCTAATTCATCATCAATGTGCTATATTGTATCCAAATCGGCTAGCCTTGGTAAATGTGTGCCTCAGAATCAGATTGGAGACGGGCAGCCCCTGGACAGCGTGATCATGGAGACGATGTTGTGTTTGCTAGAAAAGCTTGTCAAGATCTCCGAATCATTTCTAGACCAGGGCCTCAGGTTCTTATTCTTACTCAACAACTTAACATTCATACGACAAGGCCTCATGGACAGTGACCCTTGGCATGGGCTCCTATAGCATGACGACGAGGAAGGTCTCTTGGAGAAAGTCGAGGGATACATGGAGAGCTACCTACAAGCATGTTGGGCACCAGTGTTGTCATGTTTGTTTAGTTCTACACCTCTTTGCTTTGGGACAAACCGTTCCCTGCTGTCCAAGTTTGAGTCTGAGTTTAACAAAACGTACGCTATCCAAAAACGGTGGAAGGTCCCAGATCCTAAGCTCAGAAAAAAATCTGCGCACAGCTATCACCAAGAAAATTGTTCCAAGGTATGCAGAATACATAGAGGAGAACAATATTACCATGCCAGGAGTTGCTCCCGAGGACCTAGAAAAGATGTTGCTTGAGCTATTCGAAGGATGATGAACAGAGAGTTCACCACAAAGGACAAGTCACCATGTAGGTCTCCATGCATCTGGTGTTGGTTTGGAATTGAATTCTGTTGCTTCAAATGACTTGGCTTCTGAAGCTGTGTGTGAAGCAGACCAAAAGATGAAGCATTATCATACTTCACATTGCTAGTTATATATTTTTCTCACATTTTATAAATAAAACGTAACATCACAGAACTAGTTGTCTCTATCTTTTGCCATGTATATAGGCTTGTACCAGTATCTGTCTTTGTACCTCTCTGCTGGTATGCAGAGAAGTACTGGTTTCACCACCATCCAGTCTGTATAGCAAGCAGAACAGACAATGTAAGGTGTTTCTCTACAAAAGCAATATTCTCGTGCAGTTGTACGTACTGTTAACTTCTGCATAGAAGTGATCTCACTGTTTTGAGATTTCTTTTCATATGAGGCAGATCAGTAAGTGGTACTATTATAACTGTAACCAGTACCATCTTACTTGCTAAAATGTTAGTAGATGTTCTTTTATAATGAACAGACTATAACCATGCAAGAAACATCTTTGTCTATATCAGTATGGTTCCTACAAAGCTGGGCTCTCCGTTTCCCTTTATGTTTACCTGTATATAAAACCAAAAGCACTGAGATCATACGTCACAACATGAGCTATCTGTCTCTGCTTTTCAGCCTCAAGCAATGAACAGCCTCTCAATACTATGCTTTATTCTAGCACCAGAGAGATATGTATCATGTATGATTTATCATATTTATCAATTTTTTTGAAACGAATCGAGTAGGAGAGCTGCCGATTATATTAAAAAGCAGACGAAGCTCAGACTGAGCAAAAAAAAAACAGATACAACTCCGGTCGGTTGGATTGGGACATCAACACGCACCGGAACACCAACTCACTGAAAGAGAAAAAAAAACACTGGCCGATCGGAACGGGACATCGACACGAGCCGCAACTCAACAAAGAACATACGCTTCACCGCCACCAAACCACCACGAACTAGTCACTACGCTGCACCGCCACCCCTTGAAAGACAAAGCTGTCAAGGCAAAATCGTCGTCATCACTGCTTGTGCTGTCGTTGCCGACGATGTCCCACACCGAGTAACCCGCTGCTAAGCAGGGCTAGCCGCTGTATTCCACTGCAAGCCATGTAGCCTTTCCGCAATCAGATCCACTTGCGTCGTCTCTCAAGACGTTGTCCCACACTGGAGTAGCCACTGCAAGCAGGGCTAACACCGTCGCAGGCCGCTGCAAGCCACCAAACTGACACAAGAGCAACTGCCTCAGGCGCACACCAATCTGACCCCGTCCGCTGAGGCCCATGCGCGCAAACAGCAGTTTCCAGTAGCCTAGCTGTCTCATCGAGATAGAAGTGCCACACAAGCCTGCAGGCTGCCGGTTAGAGAGCCTCCTTGCGTCGAAACAGCTGCCACTGAAGCGAGACTGCCCGCCGCCACACCACACAGGTCACCTCGGCAACGCAAACTGCTAGCCACCACCTTCCACGTCAGCCTCCTCACCAACTCCGTGGGCAACTCCCACGCCGGCATCCTCGCTAACTTCATGGTCACAACTCACCAAACTGCCAAATAGATACGAAACCCTTCAATCGCCGCGCCAACGCCCTCCTCCTGACCACCTTTTGCCGTAGTGGGCACTAGAAACTTGAATCCTCAGCTGGACCTCCACCTTCCTCGCCACAATGGTGGCGTCCGTCGTAGGCTGACAGGCACAAGCTTCCAAAACGACGCCTCCAAGGAGGAACACGATGCCACCGGCGCCGCCGTCGCCCGACCAGAAGGTCAAGGTTTTACACCAAGGAAGAGCATGCCACACAAAGGGGAGAGGCCTGATCGATGGACGCTTACAAGGAAGAATACGACGCCCGAAGGCATCATCATCATCAGTCCAAGGGACACAGCTTTCGCCATGGCACGTCAACCCCGTAGGTGGTAGTGCCCATGGCCTGTACTCGCTGCGCAAGCTGCCACCCCACCGATGAAGCCAACCGCCGCTCCTGCTTCCGGCTACTATCACCGACGTAGGTGCCAGTCGCCAGCCGCCACATCCAGCCCCTGCAACCAGCCGCAAGTCTCTGGCCGTCGGCGCCACCCATGCCATATCTCCTGCAGTCCGCGCCCCCCACTGCTTTCGTTGCCACTGCATCCCCGCCGCGCACCCCTGGCTAGAAGGGAGGGGGCTGTGGGCCAGTCGCCATTGCAGGGCGTGCAGGCTGCGGCCTGGCCGCCGCCCGGCCACGCTGCAGCCCAGGTGGTGGCCCCTAGTTGGCCGCCAGCGGCCACCTGAGCCAAGCAGGCGTGCGCGAGCTTGGCCACCGCCACCGCAAGATCTGGCAGTGGGATGGCCGGATCCGGTCGGGCGGCAGTGGGATGGCCGGATCTGGCAGTGAGATGGCCAGATCCGGTCGCCGCCCGACCGGATCCACCACTCTTAAGCCGGAGAAGGTCGCCGCCGTCCTCCAACTTGCTGAGCTTCCTGTCTTCTCCCTAAAAATGGATCCAGGAGAGGGAGCGAGATCCCCGCCACCGCTGTCCTTGGGAGCCGCACGGGCTTCCAGTAGCTGCCTCTGGCGGCGGTGAGGCACAGGTGGAGGTGGGGAGGGGCGGCGCTGGTAGCTGGAGTCGGTCGCCGCCCGTGTCGCTCGTACAGAGAGCGACATATTGAACCTCCTAGATCGCTGTCTATGTAAAGAATTAGTATCCCTAGTGCGAAATTACAACAAACTATACAAACACACAAAAACATCTTTAATCGGCTACATAAATGTGCTTCCCACTATTGGTGCTTAGCCATTTCGTCCGGTGTTGATTTTTTTTTTCAAAAAAAGATCCTCTGTTGCTGACTCATACAATTCATTCGAAACATACAGCAGAAAAAACAACAGCTACCTGCATGCCTTTCTGTCCCCTGTCTCTTTCTCTATCAGAATTTAGAAGCTACTTTGTGTCTGATGTGCTCTCACCTCAGCATCGCTTATATCATTCCTTGCTTTTACCTGCTCTGCATTCCCTGCTACTGCTTTGACATCATCGCTTTAGTAGCAAATTTTAATTTCGTCCAACACAGACATCGCCAAGTGCTGACTGAGGTGCTGCTGCCACGCCCTTGCATAGTTGTCTTCGCCGGCGACGACATCGAGCCGCTTTGGATTACTCAGCTATTTTGGGTTTGATGAGAAGAGGACACGGAGGCAGGTACCACATGAACGGGGAAAATAAAACGACGACACGTCGGAGGAGGTCGCGGCGCCGGCCGCCAGTCCCCATTCTCGTCGGCTCTCACAGTCACGCACGCGAGCATGGAGGGTAGGAGTAATGGAGATCTTGGGCTTTGGAGCCGGTATCGCGATCACACCATTCGTGGTTCCTCGTCATCTAGCGGCTACACATCAGCAGGTACCATCGTCTCGATCTCCACTGGCTACACATCAAAGAGCTCTCGCCTCTCCTCTATCTCGTCCCTGGGCCTGGAGGCCGCCATAAACATGGACATGGAGTTGATGTTGGACGAGGACAGGTCTCGTCGAACCAAGAAGTTTCGCAAAGGAACAGAGACCAGCAAAGAAAAACAAAAGGAGGAGGAGGAGGAGGTGTACTATCAGAAAATAGCGAAGAAGAAGACGGAGGAAATCAATATCCTGGTCCAGGAATTCCTCGGTGCGCCGTCGCCGTCGGCGGATTGCAGCCTCAAAGCCAAAGGTGGTAACATCGGTGTCCTAGATTGGTGGTTGAAACATCTTGGTGTAGGATGGGTCCTCGACATCGCTGATGATTATGTATCTACTGGAAAACTAGATCATACTTTTGATCATGCACGGAGCTGGGCGAGGGCTCTCGCTAAAATCACCCAGACCATATATTCCATGGCGTCGCTAAAATCACCGAGACCATATATTCCTAGTAGCGGCGCTGAAGAAGAACAACCTGAGACTGAGACGTGCAACAAAGATAGTATTCCAGATCTGTTCCAGTTTGCACAGTTCATGCAAGAAACCATGTTAAAACTGCTCGTTTTTGTTGACGTCATAGTTGAAGACGTTATGAACCGGAGGGTGCTGCGGCCATACACTACCCTTATAAGCGACCACAGTGGTCTACTAGTACTGGTTGATCTCTTTGCCCTTCTCAGTGTGCATGATGCTCTCTCGAGGCATTATCAGCAATCCGATGGCTATTCAATTCGCCTCCCTCCGGAGGAGTTGAAAGAATACAGGACAAGATAGTCCGCATTCTGTCAGCAAAGCAGACCAAGGCGGCTGAGGCCATATGGAGCACAATGAAGCAAATCTGGATGGAGTTCACCAAGGATCGAGATAACTTGCCGTGTTCTCTGGATACACAAGCATCATCAGACGTTCACAAGGCCACTGAGTTCGTGATCTGTAAATCTGTTACATCAGGTTGTTGTGCTCTCATTACTGGTCAGTGGCTGCAATCGTGTCTGAAGCAGCTAGCCATGGCAAGTATGTACGTCAGACTGCAAACATAAGACCTTTGGACAGTATGATCAGAGAGATTGTGTCTTGTTTACAAGAAATGCTTGCCAACAGATCAGAATTGTTTCTAGATCGTGGCCTTAGGTTCTTATTCTTGCTCAACAACTTGTACTTTATAAGGCAGGAGCTCCCCGGCAACGCACCCTTTTCTCTCAAAGAAAACATGGCAACCCTATTTGGCAAAGTTGGCGACTACGTGAATAGCTATGTACAAGTATCTTGGGCACCGATGTTGTCAAGCTTGTTAAATCCTATGCCTTTTTGCTTCAAGAGAAGCTGCTCCCTGCTGCCTAAGTTTGAGGATGAGTTTCAAAAGACCTACACCACTCAAAAATTATGGAAGGTCCCAGATCCAGAGCTCAGGAAAACACTACACAATGCTATCATCGTGAAAATCATTCCAAGCTATACAAAATACATAGAGGACAACAAAATTAGCACCCCAAAATCCAGTCCCAACGAGCTGAAAGAGATGTTGCAAGAGCTGTTTGAAGGATGATAAACACTACTGAGAGTGCAACACAGAAGCCAAGTCACCACAGGGTTTTCTGTTTGTGTTGATTTTTTTTTGAATAAATATGGTGTTGTTTCAAATGCCTTTGCTTCTGGGGCTATATGTGAAGCAGAGAGGAAAACCTGAAGCACTATAAAACTGCAATTTTGAAATAACTATGGAACAGCCAGGAGTCATGTGTATACCATCTGCCTTGCAGACTTGTAGTAGCACTAAATCCAGCCTCCTGAATTGTCAATTTCCAAACGAATTCATGTGCATAACTCAAAACATTGCTCAGGATCCAATTCTTGATCGACAATTCCTCCTATACTTGGCAGGAACTTCACGCAGTTCTTATCACAAAATCGACGGTTTTTGTGTTCATGTTCCTACTTTATAGTTCAATAATGGTTTTGCCCTCAACTTTTTAACTTTATGATTATGCCCATGTTTTTTTTCATACTGATGAATGGGTTTGCCCGAATTTTGTTAACTGCCACAAATAGTGTCAATTCAGATGTGAAAAGACAAGTTTGTCTATATGGACACGAATTTGTGTTTTTTACCCATATCTTGAAATCAAACATTTCGACAACATTATGGCATATTTCAAAAGAATCTGGCAACGAAACTTCACAAAATCAACATGTATTTCAATTTTCAAGTCTCAGCTAACTTTGGCAGATTTTGACAAAATTATGACATAACTTACTTATATAGTCAAACATCACATAGTATCATACAGTATGCAATAGTATCATAGCAAGGAATGTACAATTAGGTAAATCACCAAAAGGTCAAAGTTAACTCATCCTTGAAACCAAACTGAACTGACATCCATAACTTCTACCAAAATACTCCGTCACCATCACAAGAATTGCAGAAATTACCTAGCCTTTTTGTAAATATTGGAGAAATCCATAAGCCAATTGTGTAACACCTTATGTATCCCCTCATGCTCAAATTCACTAAAAATGATTCTAAAAAATTTACAACAAATTAAAATTTGTTTGATTGTTTACATACAAAACCATTTTCAAAAAAATAAAGCTTTATAAAAAAAATTATGCATTTTGGAGTTTTGTGTTTTTATTGAATTTATTTGTGGCACTAAAATTCATCTTCCTTGAAACCATCTGCATCCAAATCACTCTTTGCTAGAAATAAATAAATAAATCCTAAAATGAATACGGAGGCACTAGCACCCGGACGTCCTGTGCTAGCAGCGCGTCCAGATGTAGCTCACCCAACCGAACCGTGGGCTGGCATCACTGACCATCAACAGGACCATCCCATTCTTAGCATCCTGCGTAACAGAAAAACTGAAGGGACCGAAGCACGACCTACTCGCATAACAGAAGGTGCCCGTGTAACATAAGGGGAGAGCGTGCGCTCGTGTCCGCGCCGCCATCCCTGACGCGCCCCCTCCACCAGCCCCCACCACGCCCCTCCATGGTCTGAAGGCAGCATAAGGCGAAGACACACCAAAGGCAGCAGAAGGCGAAGACACACCAAGGCGAGGCAGCAGAAGACGAGGAAGAAGATGCAACACCTAATCTACTTTTGAAACATCCAGATATATAGCATTTGCAACATACGTCTAAAGACAGATAAAACACTTGAAATATGCATCTGAAACACTTACAAAAAAAACATATGAAACACTTGAAACTGTTACAACACATACGCAACATCCAGATAAAACACTTGCAACATATGTGTAAAACATACGTAACATCCAGATAAACACACTTGCAACATACGTCTGAAATACAGATGCATTGGGAACAGACGTTTGCAACATATACAACATCCCGATTTACTTTTGCAACATTCATACGAAACACTTGCAACATATCTAACATTTGAAATACTTCAAACATGTATTTGCAACATGTGCTTTCAGCGCAATATCATTGTGGAGCTTGTCATTGTGGAGCTCGACGCCGGTGTGGAGCTCGATGCCACGTAGTGCGTGGAGGTCTCTGGTGCGGAGCTCGTCGACGGCACAGACACGACAGTGGCCGCGGCAGGCGGATGAAGCGCGACCACTACGGGAGATGCGAGTCCGAGGGAGGGCGGCATGGGCGGGGATGGCGCCGGCAAGCGGCACGGGCAGAGTCCATCCCTGGAGTGAGGGCGGCACGGGTGGAGTCCGTCCCACGAATGGGGGCGCATAGCGCAGAGCGAGTGGACGATGTGGGCTGGGTCTGCGGATGAGGAGTGGATGAGGATGAACCGCGTCTAGATGGAAGTCACAGGATGGATGCCCGTGGCATATTATTATAAAAAAGAATAACTCCTTCCCTCTTCTTTTAAAATGGTAATGCTGTGGTGCGGATGTCCGTTTGTCTGGACCATGGTGGGCTGCGATGCCAGTCCAACAATCCCCTCCCATTCGCTCTGGAGTTTCTCAAAAAAATACTCTAGTCTAGTCTTATCCTCTCGTCCACTTGTTCCTATCCGCTCCAAGCACCGGCCCTCACCGCACCGCACCTCTGGACGACCCTGCCGTCGCAAGGTCCCACACTAGGACACTTTCTCTTCCTGCTCCCACTCCGGCATGAAGCACCCGCTCCGGTGTATCTCCCGCGTGGCCGGCCCCTTCCCGCGAGGCACCCAGCCCTTCCCCGCGCTGCTTCGTGCGCCTGCGCCGTGCCTCCATCCACTTCACTACTACATAATGGGTAATCACCGCCGCCACTTTCACCGCCGGTTTGCTCAAAACCGGCGGTGATGACGGTTCGTAATACGAACTGTTGGTGAAAATTTGGGCGGTTATCACCGCCGGCTGGTAACATGAATCGGCGGTGACAAACGTTTCATTGCAGCCGGTTTGTGTTATCAACCGGTAGTGATGGTCGACCATTTGTATCGCCGGTTTGTGGTACCAACTGGTTGTGAAAATTATTTCACAAACGGTTCGTAATACGAACCGACGGTGATGAGTTATGCTGCAGCACAATAAAATTCATAACTTTTTCAAACAAAGTCGGATGAAAACAAACTTTATATCAAAGTTTTGTAGTTAATGACTTTTTATTTGAAATTGTTTGCGGTCCCAGAAATTTGTTTGAAGGTCTTATATTTTAAAATTTAATTTTTTTGAATTATACAAACAACCTTAGATGAAAAATGATCAAAAGCAAAGTTACAGATCTCGCTATGATCTACAACTTTGTAGTTGACAATTTTTTCATTAGAAATCATTTAGGTTCTTAAATTTGTATCTGAAGTTCAAAAATTTTAAAATTCAAATTTTGCTAATGACCTCGGATGAAAAATCAACCACAACCAAAGTTGTAGATCTCGATGAGAACTACAACTCTGTAGTTGCTGACTTTTTCATTTGAAATCATTTGATGTCCTAATAGTGTGGCTGAAATTTTAACGATTTGAAATTCAAATTTATCAAACAACCTCGGATGGTATAACCACCAACATCAAAGTTGTAGATCTCGATTAGAACAACAAATTTGTAGTTGATGACTTTTTTTATCTGAAGTCGTTTAAGGTTCTAAATATTTATTTTAAAATCATGAGAAGTTAGCACTAAAGGAATATACATGTTGTATGGACACAAGTGGCTTAGAGGCGAAGTGGTTAGAGCAGCTATACGTGAGGGCACAAGTCTCAGGTTCGAATTCTAGCACTGTGCAACACGTGGATTTTCGCGCAAAAAATCACGTGACTTGAGACGTGCGACCGTGCGGCTGGCTTCTGGGGCCTTTCCGGGATTAAATCAAAAATTTTGGCTATTTTTTATCTGATTTTAGAATTTTTAAAAATCCCTATCACCACAGCTGGTAACACAAACCGATTGTGATAACTTTTCATCACCGCCGGTTAGAAAACCGATGGTAATGACAATGGATATCACCGCCGACTTTCACTTCCCAGAGCCAAAACTGTCGGTGAAAGGGAGTCTAGAGCCGGCGGTGAATACCTATTCTGTAGTAGTGCTTCGCCCGTCGCGGAAGGGGAGGCCTGCGCCTACGCCTTGGGAGGCCTATGCCTGTAGCTATGCCTGCGTCCCATCCATCTCACGCCATCGGCAAGAAGGAAAGGCCTATGTCACCGTAGTTCCCCACCGGGTAGTTTGTGGCCGCGCGGGTGAACGCTATGTTTTCAAGTGTTCCAAGTGTTTCAGACGTTTGTTTCAAGTGTTTCATCAGGATGTTTCAAAAGTAGATCTTGGTGTTGCACATGTTGCAATGGCTACACATATGTTTCAAGCGCACATTTCAAGTGGTTCATTTGTTTTAGACTTATGTTGCAAATGTTTCATCTGGATGTTTCAAAAGTAAATCCTGGTATTGCACATGCTGCAATGTATGCACACGCATGTCTCAAGTGTTTTCATCTATTTTTAGATTTATGTTGCAAATGTCTAGATATTTCAAAAGTAAATTGAGTGTTGCTTGCGGCTATGGTTCATGTGCCGGCACCTGAGGTCTGAAGAAGCCTCCGCGATGCGCATCTTCAAGCAGGGCAGGTGGGCATGGGTCCCGGTTCCGCCATGCGAGCGCGAGGCGCAGTTCCACCATGCGAACGTTGGATGCGCAGGGGCCATGGTTTTCAGACGCTGGCGCTGGTTGAAAACAAGATGGAGCGTGTGGGATACGATGCAGACACGGGACACAGGAGCTGTGTCCGGACACGATCCTGTTCCCGGATGTCCGGGCGCTAGCAAACCCGCTTTTGAAACCGCAGGCTGCCAGCCCACTCTATTCCCAGCCTTCTTTCGTTTTCATTTTTTTCCAGCACAGGCCGCGCCCCCTTCTCTCTTCCTGGCGTTGGTGATCACCAAGGAGCCGACGTCGCTGGAGCAAGCTGGGCACAACACATCTGTCATAATAGATGCAGTGCTCAGCCGGCCACGCCACACCCACAGCAAGCATGACGAACAGGGTCCATTGGGAACGGGAGTTGTGGCTCAACTCCATGGAAACGACGACCACAGAGCTAGCTCTGATCCTGTCCTAGCCAAACCAAGCTTCACCATGACTATCCACGCTTTATCAAAAGCATGCTGTTGTGCACCATCACCATCAGCATGAGCGACGTGGAGTACCCACCCGACGCCCAGACCATCTCTCAACCACCCATCTACGGTCCTGATGTCGCCGCCTGCTTTGACGACGCAGCAATTCTCCGACGACGTCGACGGCGGATGGACGAATTCTGGACCAGGATCTTAATTTCCTTCATCTTCTCCCTGGCTAGTTCTTCCGATGTTGCCGCATCGTCCATCTTCAAGGTGTCGAATTGTGAGGCTAGGGTACCGATGGAGGAGAGCCATTAGATGTGCAGGCACTAGGCAGTCGAGACTACAGTACCTGACGAGGAGGAACTGCTATGATGGTGCAGGTCCTAGGCCCCGTTCACTTCCCAAAATATTTTTTCTGTCACCTGTCATATCGAATCTTTAGACGTATGCATGGAGCATTAAATATAGGTAAAAAATAACTAATTGTACAGTTTGTCTGTAAAGTTCGAGATGAATCTTTTAAGCCTAATTAATTCATGGTTGGATAAATTTTGCCAAATAACAACGAAAGTGCTACAGGAATATTTCCTCCAAATATTTCGGAAGTGAACACAGCCCTAGTGTGCGTGATGCCTGTGTCCTCCTCCATGCAAACTTGCTTGGCGATTTGCAGAGAGCAATATCTCCCGAGTCCCGACCGGGACCCGTGGATGTTAGTTTGAGCCGATCGGTCGATCGATGTTTGTCAAGTTGATTTCGCTCACGCGGTTTTGCAACAACTTCAATGAGGAATCAACAGGAAACCTGCTGGTGCTGACTGCTGAGTGCTGACTGCTGTGTACAGCATATCGTCCGAGGGTGCACGGACGCCTAACTCCCAGTGAGTAGTTCGAGTTCGACGACATCAAGTCAGCCAAGAAAGTTTGCACTCACGCGTAAAGATGCACGAAAAGAGCGTAGCCTTCCGCTTTCACAGTCGTACCCCACCGGCCACTGGCCACCGCCCCACCTGGCCGCCCGCCTCTCGCAATCACTTCAAGCTCGATCCCGGCCGACGCGTCCCACCTCAGAGACAACTGACATAGTCGCTAGGGGCCGATTTGGTAGCTAGCTACCTTCGCATGGAGATGGAGGCCACGGGCGTGGACGCCGGCGGCCACGGGCCTTCTTCTTGGACCAGCTGGAGCTGCCGCCGCGAGCAGACGGGATCCAGTTACTACTACTGCACCATTATTAGCAGCGGCGGCAGCTCATCTTCATCAGGTACCATAGTCTCGGCTGCCTACACATCTAACGCCTCTCGTCTGTCCTCCTCTGCCACCATGGAGGCGACCATGCACTTCGACTACTATAGTATCCACGAAGAAGGAACGGATGCAGAGCGCGTTAAAAGCCTGCTTGCCCATGAATTCCTCGATGTGCCGTTGGTGGATTGCAGCATCAAACGCGACGGCGACATGTGTGTCCTGGAGAGGTGGCTCACGGAGCTGGGCGTCGCCTGGATTCTGCACCTCGCTAGCAGTGCGTCTGCATGGGAAGAACTGGATGAGCACACTTCTGATGGGGCACGGTGCTGGATCCGGGCTCTTCATGAGATCACACAGACCATCCGGTCCGTGGCGGTGTCGCTCTTCCCAGATCGTGGTTCCGTGGGCCTACTACCTAGTATTTATGAGGAGGAAGAAGAAGATCCCATGGCTGAGGGTTCCATTCTGGAACTGCTCCTATTTGCACGATATATCCAAGAAACCATGTTGAAAATGCTTGCTTTTGTTGACTTCATAGTTGCTCTAGATCCTGGTGGCATGCCGGTGCAAGCACTACACCAGAAGATTCATATTCTGCTGCGTGTGCTCTGTGCGCTGTCCGATGCCTTAACCGAGATCCAGGTACTATTCCTTTCTTCACCGCCTTCTGCAGAAGTTGAAAGGATAAGAGGAGGAGTGGTAAACCTCTTGTATGCAAAGAATGCCAAGGCGCGTGAGAGCATAAGGAGAACATTGGAGGATATTAGGAGTCGCATCATGGAGCCGATGGTGGTCGACTCGCCAGGTGCTCACACTCCACAAGGATCATCAGACATTCACAAGGTCACTTTGTCAGTAATGGCTCATGTCACCTTCTTGCTCGAAAATTATTCTCCGGTGGATCCAATTGTATCTGAAGCAGCTATCCTTGGTAAGTATGTGCCTCACATAAATATTGGGTACATTCCACCTTTGGATAGCATGATCATAGATACGGTGTGTTGTTTACAAGAAAGAATTGTCCTCATGTCAAAAACATTTCTAGATCAGAGCCTTAGATTCTTATTTTTGCTCAACAACTTCAACTTCATATGCCATAGTCTCCATAACAACACCACTGGGTTTGCTTTTCTAGAAGTCCTTGTTGCTTCACTCATTGAGAAAGTCGAGCACTATTTGGAGAGCTATCTACAGGTATCTTGGGCACCAGTGTTGTCATGGTTGTTCAATCCTACACCTCTTTGCTTTGGGAAAAACTACTCTCTGCTGCCCAAGTTGGAGTTTGAGTTTCAAAAGATGTGCACCACTCAAATGCTGTGGAAGGTCCCAGATCCTGAGATGAGGAAAAGATTGCGCAAGGCTATAACTGAGAAAATCATTTCAGGATATACAAAATACATAGAGGATAACAATGTTATCACCCTAAGGTCCACTACCCATAACCTGGAAGAGATGTTGCAAGAGTTGTTTGAAGGATGATGAACAGAGTGCACCACCAATGCAAGGCGGTCAGCTTAGCAGGTTTGTGTGGATTTTGAAAGAAATGCTAGCTATTGTATCAAATGACTTGGCTTCTGAAGCTATATATGAAGTAGACCAAAAGGGGAATGTCGGAATGATGATCAAACTTTACTTCGCTATTTATATATTCACTTACATTTTTTAAATAACTGTGTAACAGCACATAGCGCTGTCTCTACCTCCTGCCAGCTTGTAGGTTTATACCAGCACCAGTGGTATATATTTAATTAGACAGTCCTATTGAAATCAAAGCCTCTTATAAATTGTTAATTCTCAACTGTCATTTCTCCAAATGAATTCGTAATGAGGTCTCACACTATTCGTGATGAGGTATACAACTTCCTATGATTTAATTCCTCGTAGAAGCGGTTAGCCTTGGCAAATATGTTGCCTCATATTAGAGACAAAGAAGTAGATTTGTACAACATGATCATGGTGATGACGGCTTGTCTCAAACAAAAGCTTTTCAATATATCAAAATCAGTCATAGATTAGTCCATATATTAAAATAGTTATAATATCTGGAAAATGGACGTTATTATGGAAGGCTTATTCAAGACATTATTCTCATCTCATATTTATATCTCCAAATTAAATGTTTTAATAGCAACTCTGGGTTGTTTGGATCTTCGTTTTTCTGAATTATACTGATTCTTATCGAGCGTCCGTCCTGCGTCGAACAAGCTAGATGGGCCTGCCACCGGCCCACATACAGAGTTCCCCAACGAATAAAATAGAGCGACGTCATCCTCATTCCTCATCGCTGCTGCGAGCTCCTTCACCGCACACCACGCTTCTTCTCCATCGCTGTGGCCGCGACCCCTCTCTCCCCACTCCATGGCGGCCGCTCCCCCCCCCCACATGCCATGGCGGCTCGAGCAAGCCTCCTCCCCTCCTCTCCATGGATCCAGCCACCCCTCCTCCATATACATCTTCCTTCAAGTCCGGCGGTCTCCATGGCGGGCAGTGGCTCCGACAAGGTAGGTCGTTTCTCCTCTGCATCTGAGCTCTCATCCTCCTCCTTTGGATTTGAGGGACGTGGCGGTGGCTAGGGTTCTGGCGAGCTATGGGGTTCTATTCCCTCCTCCCTCCGGCGAGCTCAAAGGTGATGGGCCAGGGGCTGGAGCAGCTTGCACCTCGAATCCATCCCCTTGCTGTTTTCAAAGTTTTTTTTGTTTCTCCGTATTGCAATGGTTTTTTGGGATGTTGCAACAGATGATTTTCGAATGTTGCAATAGGGTGATTCAATGTTGCAATGGGGTGATTCATGTGTTGCAGAAAGAGAGTTCTAATGTTGGGATTGTTGTAGTAGGGGATTTTAATTGTTGAAATTACCTTTTTCAAATGTTGCAGCACTGAAAGGTGATTATTGAGTTGTTTCCATTTTTCCATGTTTCATGGTTGATTTTGTGATGTTGTAGTATTACTGCTTGAGATACTGTAGAACATACTTTTTGAATATTGCAGTACACAATTTTTTGATGTTGCAGTATATAATTTTCGATGTTGCAGTACATAGTTTTACGATGTTGCAGTATTTATATCTCGATGTTGCACTACATAGTTCACCTTTTTTTGCGATGTTGCACTTGAAGTGTTTTGTACTTTTAGGACAGGGGAGTAGTAGGGAACGGGGCACGGTGGGGGAACAAGATGCGTTGGGGAATGGGGACAGGGGCGCGGTGGATTCCATTCCGTTCTGTTCCGATCCGATTCTGTGGGGGCGGTTTGGCAAGGGGAGCGACGTCCGGATGCAGCGCTCGCGCTGAATGTCCGGGCGCTAGGATGCCCGTTTTCTGAAAGCTAGAACTCCGTAAACTCGTTTTTGCCTAACTGCCTCTAAAACTTTGTTTGTATGGAGCAACGAATTTCAATGCAATTATAACCAGGTTTCCATAAAACCCAAAAAGTGTGTTTTAGCCAAATCGAATTCTTCTTGTTTTTAATTTAATAAAACAAACTTTGGTCATCAATGATGTTTAGTGACCATCAAACTTTGAGTTTTCTAAATACATAACTTTTGCTATACACTTAGATATATTGGCTAGGTACATAGTAAAAATAATATATCTAGAAAAAACAAAACGTCTTATAATTTGGAATAAAGGGATTATTAAACAGTACCTAATACTTATGTCTTATAAAATTTAGCCCATGCGAGGGCATGGGTTGATGTACTCACTCCATTCGGAATTATAAGATGTTTTTGAGTTTTCTAAATACATAACTTTTGCTATACACTTAAATATATTGTCTAGATACATAGTAAAAATAATATATCTAGAAAAAACAAAACGTCTTATAATTTAGAATAAAGGAATTATTAAACAGTACCTAATACTTATGTCTTCTAAAATTTTAGCCCATGCGAGGGCACGGGTTGATGTACTAGTAATTTTTAGTGAGTATGATGTACTCTAGCAAATGACCGTGATCTTGTAATGGTACCTGCCATATATCTGTGTTTGCGGTGTATGTAAGATGGCAAATTCCACCTATGTACAGGGATGCAAGGCTGGTACGTGCAAATCTCGGCTGTTCCACATATTTATTTTTTAAAAATGAGAGAGATACAAGATGACACATGAAGTTTTACAGTGCTTCAGATTTTCAACTTCTTCGCATACAGCTTTAGAAGCCAAGTCATTTGAAGCAACGACGAAAAAAAAAATCGTCCGACAACCAACACAAATGGAAACTTGTGATGACGTGCTTGCCTTCTGTGTAGAGTCTCTGTTCATCATCCTTCGAATAACTCTTGCAGCATCACTTGCAGCTTTAGGGGACTGAATTCTGGGGTGATAACTTTGTTATCCTCGATGTATGTTGCATAGTCTGGAATGATTTTGTCGGTGATAGCTTTGCGCAGCTTCATCCTCAGCACCGGATGTGGGACCTTCCACTGCTTTTGTGTGGTGTAAATTTTCTGAAATTCATACTCGAACTTGGACAGTGGGGATGAGTAGTAGTTTCTCCCCAAGCACACAGGTGTACAAGTAGAATCGAACAAGCATGACAACACTGGGGCCCAAGATACGTCTATATATCTCTGCATATAGGCCTCAAGTTTGCAAGTGAGGGCAGCCATGTGGACTTTGGCAGAGGGGAAAAAAGGGTACTTGAGTTCAGTCAGTATGAAGTTTGAGTTGTTGAGTAAGAATAAGGACTTGAGCTCTTCATCTGGGAATGCTTCTGATTTGTTGATGAGCTTTTCTTCTAGACAAGACGCAATCTCTATGATTATGCTGATCAGAGGCGGCTCTGCTTGTCTACTAACTCGAGGCACATACCAACCAAGACTAGCTGCTTCCGACACAATAGGAGCCACTGACGAGTAGTGAAGCTTGAGGAACCCAATATACCTCGTTACGCGCCGAGTGGCCTTGTGAACGTCCGATGATCCTTGTGTCAGAAAAGTCGACAACTGATGACCGCCACCATCCTCCATTATTGACTCCAGGACACGAGTCCTAATGTGCTCCATTGTGTTCCATATGGCCTCACGCACCTTGCCCTCCTTTCCTGACAAGAGGCTGACTATCTCGCCCTGTATCCTTTGGATTTCTGCAGATGGAGGCCAATGAAAGGACAGCCGGATCTGGGTTAACGCCTTGGACAGAGCACCGCTGACGACCAGCAGGGTACTGAGCTTCTCGTATGGTAGTGGTGGTGGCGGCGGCACTCCATCCACACCAAAAACCATGATAACCTCTATAGTGGTTGTAGTATGCGGAGCAACTATGAAGTCAACAAAAGCGAGCATTTTCAGCATGGTTATTTCGATAAACCGTGCAAACAGGAACTGGTCCGGAACACTAGCTTCGTTCCCGTTCTCACTCGCAGCCTCAGCAGCCTCTTTCTCGCAGATACTCCTGGGTAAGCTCACGGAGCAGTGATGATCAGGACAGAGCGATGCAACCAGACGGATGGCCTCCGTGATCTGAGCGAGAGCACGCGTCCAGCTGCTGCAGGTATCCTGGAGTTCCCAAACAGATGCGCCACCTGCGACGTGGATAATCCAGCCGACGCCGAGCTGATCCAACCACCTCTCTAGGACGCCGATGCCGCCGCTGTTGATGCTGCAGCTCGTGGACGACGACGCACCAAAGAATTCCTGGACCAGGCTTTTGATGTGCTTTATTCGCACCTCCTTCGTCTCCCCCTCCGCCTCCTCCTCCCCTCGTCAGAATCCAAGTCCAAGTGCATGGTCGCCGCCTCCATAGAGCCAGAGGACAGGCGAGAACAGCTAGAGGTGTAGGCGGTTGAGACTACGGTACCTGATGAGGGACTGCCGATGGGAGAGGAGCTGGATGCGTTCTGCTCGCGGTAGCTCCAAAACACGAAGCCGCCATCTCTGCTGCCCGAGTCCTCCATGCTAAGCTACCTTGTACCTTCCAAGTGCTACTGGCAATCTGTCCCGATCGACACGGAGACCAGTATAGGCAAGTCAACGGTTTTGGTTTAGGGAAGAAGATGGGTGGATCATGGATGGGTGGGTTTGTGGTGGTGGTTTGGTGGGGGGTTGGGGTTTGAGGCTTGACGGGAGGGAGGTTGAGCCTCTGAGCAATCACAGTTCACGAGATGATTTGGCTAGCTAATGCCAACGTCGTGTCATTCTTGCTTGTCGATTAGTCAATTTTTTTCAACTTTAACCAAATATATACATGAGACTATTAATATTTATAGTGCATAATAAGTATATTAAATTAATTATTAAATATAGTTTTGTAATAATTTATTTAGAGATGTAAATGTTGTTAATATTTTCTATACACTTTAGTTTGATCCAAGGCACAAGAAAAAGCCAGCACTTGTAAAAAAACGATTTTACACTACGTAAAAAACGATTTGCCACCCTTTTATTTGTAGGGGCGGCTCTATAATGAGCCACCCCTATAAATGGTTCTCTATTTGTAGGAGTGGCTGGATATTGAGCCGTCCCTACAAATCGATCTGTAGGGACGGTTTTTGTTACGAGCCGCCCCTATAAATACCATCTATTTGTAGGGGCGGCTCTATATTGAGGCGCCCCCTACAAATGGACGCCGGATATTTAAAATGAAGTATTAAAATTTGAATATTTCAAAACGACCTTGGATGGAGAAATGTCCAAAATAAAAATTATAGATCTAAAAAGTTATGAAACTTTCTAGTTGACAAGTTTTTTATTTGAAATCATCTTGACATGCAAAACTACGTTTGAATTTCTCAAATTTGAAATTCAAATTTTGTAAACGACCTCGGATGGAGAAATGTCCAAAATAAAAATTATAGATCTCAAAAAGTTATGAAACTTTCTAGTTGACAAGTTTTTTATTTGAAATCATCTTGACATGCAAAACTACGTTTGAATTTCTCAAATTTAAAATTCAAATTTTGTAAACGACCTCGGTTGAAGAAACTCCATAAATGAAAATTGTAGATCTCGAAAAGTTATGAAACTTTGTAGTTGAAAACTTTTTTATTTGAATTTGTTTAGGGCCACAAACAATCAACTTACACTCAGTTCAGGACAATATGTGGAGAACCAAAATGAGTTCTAGACACAAATGACAAAGGGATGCAGTAGTAGTAGAAGTCACAGGTTGCCGGTTCGAATCCTGGGTTGATGCAAAGTGCGAAAAAATCATGGGAAAACGTCGCGGGAATAGATGGGTGGTGTGGATGACCAGTTGGGGCCTCTCGGGATTAAAAAAATGTTTTGCTATTTTTTGGATTTTTTTTAGCTGAATTCGTATTTTCGGAAATGATTTGGCCACCCCTACAAATCGATTTGTAGGGGCGGTTGGCCAGTCGCCCCTACAAATGTTTGATTTGTAAGAACACCTGGGCAGGATCAGCTGGGCTAGCCGCCCGTACAGAGCATCACCAGCCGCTCCTGTAGTTCCCTGCTGTTGTAGTGTTAGGAGACATGACCTTTTGATTAAGGGAGGCTGGATAAAGTGTTCTCGTCTCTCAAAATACCGAGTGATTAATGGAAGTGGTTTAGCCATTTATGGAGACACCACAAAAATAACAGTCTCTGTGAATCAATTTATAGAGGCTCATCTCAAAAAATAACAGTCCTGTGGTTTAGCCATTTAACGGAAGTGGTTTAGCCCCTTGCAGATTCCGTTGCTCTGGTGGCCTCCCCCTCCATGGAAGACCGCATTAGAGCTGCCGAAGTCCAGCCCGTCGACCGTCGGCAGGCCGTCCACCAGTGTGGGGGCGTCCGAATGCACCACCGCCACCGTGTCGATGTCCATGCGCGTGACATGGTCAGAGATGTCATCGACTTGGCCGTGTCCGAGAGCTTGGCCAAGTCAGGCGGCCCGTTCTGCTCCCGGAGGACCACCTCAATCTCACGGCCCATTGGGTCATCAAGCTGGACCCTGGGGCCGAAGTCCACCTCCTCCTGGGCCGAGTTGGGCCTCTGCTGCTACACTCGGCCCGCGCGCCACAGAGCCGAGACCGGCTCATACACTGGGGAGCGCCCCGCGCTGCCTCGGAAGCTAAAACATCTCATAATTTAGAATGGAGGAAGTACATAATTTTACAAACCCTGTATATTGTTGTATACGTGAGTTGTCTTCCGGCTTTCCTGATTCCGCCGAGCTCTCAAAAAAATTGTTGGAAACGTCCGTCTCACGTACATCGTGTTGCATCAACGTTGTGCTTGACACATATTAATCTGATTGTTAAGGAGGTTTTAGTTATAAAGCCTTTGATTGAAGACTTCAGAACTGTAATATCTTTCTTAGACTGTTGTGAAACCAAAGAATTGCTATATATATATAAGTGTTATAGCATTGTTGTTGGTGCTTGACCTACCTAGGAAAGTTGGTTTGGACATGGAGGTTAGGTGGGGAGGCCGTGTCACGCCCCGAGAGATTGAGAGACGTCCCAAAGACATTGAGTCACGTCGTGGGAGAGTGAGAGATGGGATGCCGTGTTGCGTCGGGACACTACCGGTTTCGCACGCTTTGGGGCACTCAGCAAAGCCACAATTACACTTGGCAAACACTTTGTCGAGTGTAACACTCGGCAAATTTCACTCGGTAAAAAAGTGTCGGCAAAGCCATCTTTGCCGAGTGCTTTTTGTCAGGCACTCGGCAGAGTTTGAAACGAAAAAAACAAAAAAAAATTACAAAAAAATTTACCGGGGGAGGCCCCCACCGGCAAGTCACAACATTTTTCGCGTAAAATTCACGCGCTACGTGGCCGGTGGGATTCGAAGCCGCAACCTCTCCCTCGCGCGTAACCCCTTCTACCACTACACCACACTGTCACTTATGTCTAGATTTCATTTTGGTTCCCCACTATTATACAAAACCGAGTGTAAATTGCTTGTTTGAGGCCCTAAACGAATTCAAATCAAAAAGTTATCAATAATAAAGTTTCATAACTTTTAGAGATGTACAACTTTTATTTAGAAAGTTTCTCCATCCAAAGTCGTTTAAAAAATTTGAATTTCAAATTTGAGAAATTCAAACGTAGTTTTGCATGATAAGATGATTTCAAATTTAAAAGTTGTCAACTACAAAGTTTCGTAACTTTTCGAGATCTACAATTTTCATTTTGGGTGTTTTTCCATCCAAGGTCGTTTGAAAAATTCGCATTTTAAAATTTTGAAATTCAAACTTAGTTTTGCATGACAAGATTAACTCAAATGAAAAAGTTGTCAACTACAAAGTTTCATAACTTTTCGAGATCTACAATTTTTATTTTGGGTGTTTTTCCATCCGAGGTCGTTTGAAAAATTCAAATTTTAAAATTTTGAAATTCAAACGTAGTTTTGCATGACAAGATGAACTCAAATGAAAAAGTTTCCAACTACAAAATTCTATAACTTCTCAAGATCTACAAAGTTTATTTTGGTTATTTGATCATTTGTTCATCCGACATGGTGGTCCTAACATTGTTCACAAATCTTATATATCTCTTATAGTTTCACGAAACTTGTGAGAGAGATGTAGATTTTGTGAACAATGTTACTATCCTTTTGTCGAATGAAGAAATGACCAAAATAAAATTTGTAGATCTTAAGAAGTTATATAAATTTATAGTAGAAAACCTTTTTATTTGAATTAATTTACTGTTTTAAAATGTGCTTTGAAATTTGTTTTTGCTGAGTGAAAAAAACACTCGGCAAAGATCTTCTTTGCCTAGTGTAAAAAAAAACACTCGGCAAAGAAGCTTCTTTGCCGAGTGCAAAAAAAAACACTCGGCAAAGCTTGGCAAAGAAGCTCTTTGCCGAGTGTTTTTTTTGTTTACTAAGTGTTTTTTATTTGGCACTAGGCAAAGAGCTTCTTTGCCGAGTGCCCGAAAAAAAACACTCGGCATAGAGCTGATTTCCGGTAGTGGGAGGTCTAGTGGTGCCAAAATAGATTCAACGATCTATCTATATGTATTATAAATATAGATATTTTCTTGCATATATTAGGTCAAAGTTAAAAGCACTTCACTTCACGGGAAGGGAGAATGACAATTATTTTGGGACAAAGGGGATAGTTCTTATTATTGAAAATTATGTACCATAGAACCTAATTGAGGTGTTTTATTTGTTAAGATATGGGTCTCATTTTATTTGTGTCTCGCTCCAGGGCCACAAAATTCTAGGTACGGGCCTGTTGGCATCATCGCTTAGTAACCGTTAGCATTGTGTCACCGGCCCAACACACACAAAGGTCATCAAATGTCTGACTGCCGCTGTTCCCTTTTGTTGTCATCTTCGCGGGCGAGAACCAAGACCCATGCAGTACTTACTGGATTTTCCAGCAGCTCTCTCCTCTCCTCTGTCCATGGAGTCTGTTATTCATGGAGAACCAAGACCAATCAATAAGAACCGCAGGGAAACGGAGGAGAAAGAGGAGCCGATGAAGCACGTCAAACGCCTGGTCCAGGAATTGGCCGGTGATGCGCCGTCCGCAGAGTGCAGCATCAAAGGCGGCGGCGGCGACGACATGGGCGTCCTGGAGAACTGGATCATCGACCTGGGCGCCGGCTGGATTAGCCACCTCCCTGACGGTGCATCTGCAAAGAGAATCGACTATATAGCCCTTTTGCTCAGAGCTGGATTCAGGTCCTCCCTAAAATCACGGACACCATCTGCCTGATGACGCCTTCCTTTCCAGGTCGTGCTGCCTCCATCTCCATGCTCAGCATTTCCAGGGAAGGACCTGAGACTGAGACCAACCAGCGTGGGGACGAAGCTAGCATCCCGGATCAATTACAGTTTGCAAAGTTTATCAAGGAAACCATGATGAAAATGCTTGCTTTTGTTGACTTCCTAGGCAATCAATGTTGGGGCTAATCCAGTGTGTGCAGCGTGTACACATGTGAGGTGATCCACCTGGAGAGGCCGGTTGCCATCAGTGGGCGGGAAATGCCAGGTTTGAATGGAGGAGCACGTGGTGCGCGGTGAGCACGCCCACGACGACGCAGAGCAGCAGCAGTTGCAAAGTTGCCGTCTTGTATCCATGTTTTAGCAGTTTTCATATATGTGTGTGTCTTGTAAAGGCTGGATATAAAGCCTGGGTGTCACACTAGTTGACGGTTGCTTCGTCATTTGTAATCGTGTCTTGTACTCGAAACTAAAGCCAGTGAAACAGGGCACTGTCACTCCCTGTCGACAGTTGCCAGTTTGTGTTCATCCTGTGTTTTTGAGCGCGTTCATCGATTTGATCTCGCGTTTTCTAGGCTAGCCACTAACATCACAGCGTGATCCTGATCCTAGAGTTCACATTCTGGTATCAGAGCCATTGATCACGTTTTCCACCATATAGGGTTCACTGGAGATGAGCGACGCACCTCGGAGCGGCGGCGGGGGAACCGGCGGTGCAGGAGATGGGGGGAGGGTGGTTTACCCTCCGCTCACGGCGACCAACTACGTGAGTTGGAGCATCTGAGTGCAGGCCATCATGGAGGACCAGGGGGTGTGGGAGGTTGTCGAGCCGGAGGGGGAACCGTCGAACTGCCTTTTCATTTGAAATCGATCATTTAGTACCCAGAAATTTTGTTTTAATTTTTCAGATTTTGAGATTCAATTTTTTTCTTAAAGTACCTCGGACGGAAAAACAACCTAAACCAAAGTTGCAGTACTCGAAAAGATATGCAACTTTCATAGTTTAATACTTTTTTATTTGAAATCATTTATGATTAAAGATTTTGAAATTTATTTTTAAATTTTTTTTTCAAATCACCTTAGACGGATAATCGACCTAAATCAAAGTTGCAGTACTCGATGAGATATAAAACTTTCTAGTTCAAACTTTTTTCAAATGAATTCGTTTATGGTCTAAAAAATGCACCACAATATTCACTAAAGTGAATACAAAAGGTATGTATCACTCAATAGCTAAAGTATCTTTGAAACGTAGTGGTAATGATTAATGAAGCAACTTGCAAGCCTAGAGGTTGTGAGTTTGATTCTCCATGGCAACATTTATGCGAAAATCGCACAAATTGTCCCATCCTAGATTAAAAAAAATTGCTATTTTTGGCAAATTTTCATCCATACGGAATTATGATCATCTGCATGTGGGTCCAAAGGCATCCAAGACATAGAAAGTGGCATTGTTTAAGGAGCGTATGAATTGTAATATCAAATTTACAAATAGATGAATAGTAATGGTCTTTTTCCCAACCTGCGATTATAATGACATGATTTGAATTAACCCTTGAATAAAATCCAATTAAACTACTTTTGAAATGCTGACTACTAATAGTTCTTAAAACATTTGGATAAAAGCATCATTACTGGAGCTCCGGTTAGGACTGGATCCACATGAATGGGACAAGGCTACACCTCTCGGTCTCCAATACCTCTCAAGACTAAAGCAAATATCCTTCTATTGGACGAAAACTGGAGATGTCTGAGACTGCTTTGATCGGCAGGGTGTTTCAGGAAGCAGCTGACACTCATCCCAGTCACAGCATTTACCATGACCACAGAGCACCACTGTACTGTAGGTATGCAAAACTTCTGATGGGTCATCTATTACATTTGCATGATTTTGTTACTCTGTAAGTTTCTTTCTGCGTGTAATGTACTGAGTACTGACCGGTAAAAATGCTGGCCGCTGACACTGGTAGGTCGAGAGAGGAGGCACAGGAGTAGAAGACGGATGCATGGAACGCGGCGCAGAATCATTGGGACTCTATTGCCATCACGCATTCATGATGCTCTGCTATCTTCGCTGTTGCCTTTGCACTGATCAGATCTAGTCTAGTCACAATAGCATCTCATATCAACATTTTTTACTCCCATGTACTACTTTATGTGTCACAGTTTTAATATCAGCTCCACGGATTGATCAATTGTCTTACTTAGTTGATCAATTGATATTATGACCTCAAGCCAAGAGTCCAAGTTGTATGCATGTAGATGTAGCATCTACTATCTATATACTAGTAGAAAATGAAGTAGAAAATGAAGTACAAGTCGATGAGATTCGACAGTAGAGACGCACGATGGGTAACGCCTCCAGATGCACTATGGAGAATATTTGGATTCGAACTAAGCAAAATAAACCCACCAGTCCAGCAGCTGCAGCTGCACCTCCCAAACATGCACATGGTTTCGTACAATGGCAAAGACAAAATCAAGGATGTTATCAACCATGGAGGCACGGAAAGGTCAATGCTGACAGCATACTTTGAAAGAAACACATATGATGAAAAAGCCCGAGGTATACTGTACAGAGACTTTCCTGAGTATTATACTTGGAACACACAAGGCAAGTTATGGCAGCCGAGGAAACAAAAAACAAAATATCAAATTGGCAGGATAGTCGCAGCACATCCAGTTGAAGGGGAACAATACTATCTTCGGGTACTCCTAAACCATGTGACAGGCGCAACGAGCTACGAAGACCTCAGAACGGTTGACGATCAAATAATGCCAACATTTCGGGACGCCGCAGAAAAAATGGGACTCATTGAAGCAGACAACACAATAGATGAATGCATGACAGAAGCAGAGCTGTTTCGAATGCCATCATCGCTAAGAAGACTGTTCGCAACAATACTGGTATTTTGTGAACCAAGCGACATCCGTAGTCTTTGAAAGAATCACCTTGAGGCAATGTCAGAAGACTATAGCAGACACTGCAAGTGCAAACACACAGTCCAGCAGATGGTACTAAGAAATATCAGGGACATGCTGCAGTCAATGAGAAAAGACATCAAATCGTTTCCACTTCCAGAAATTGACAGACAGCATGACACATCAGACAACATACCTAGGGAGATTATCGAGGAATCTTCAATCGAGGTGGACCTAGAGGACGCATCTTTGCATGAGTACCTGAACAATGAGCAAAAGATAGCCTATGAGAAGATCCTGTCAGCAACTAACAGCAATATAGGAGGCCTCTTGTTCGTCGATGGCCCAGGAGGCACATGAAAAACATTTCTTTACAGGGCACTCCTAGCCACCGTGCGCAGCCAAGGTAAGATTGCTCTAGCAACAGCCAGTTTCGATGTTGCGGCTTCAATAATGCCCGGAGGAAGAACTGCGCACTCAAGGTTCAAGATACCACTAAGAATAGACAATGGATCAGTTTGTGGATTCACAAAACAAAGCGGGATAGCAAAACTACTACAGGCAGCAACACTAATAATATGGGACGAAGCATCAATGACTAAGAGGCAGGCTGTTGAGGCGCTAGATAAAAGCATGCGGGACATAATGGACAGGCCAAATCTACCATTCAGAGGGAAAACTGTTGTGTTCGGAGGAGATTTTAGGCAAGTCATACCTATTGTCCGAAAGGGTTCAAGAGCCCAGATAGTAGACGCATCGCTACGCAGATCTGAGCTATGGAACTGCATGCAACATTTGAAGCTTGTACGGGGAACATGAGGGCTCAAAACGACCCGTGGTTCACAGAATTCCTTCTGTGTGTTGGAAACGGAACAGTAGAGACAAATGAAAAGGGCGAAATCCTTCTACCTCAAAGTATATGCATGGAACACTAGATAGAAGATAATGGACTAGACAGACTGATCAACCATATCTACCAAAAGGATGGTGCTTCCTTGAATGATCCAAAATACCTTACGTCGAGAGCGATTCTATCCACAAAGAATGACTGCGTAGACAACATCAACCTGAAAATGATTGATTGCTTCAAGGGAGAAGAGATGGTGTATCACAGTTTCGATTCTGTAGAAGATGACCCGCACAACTACTATCCCCTAGAATTCCTGAACGTCGATTCTGTAGAAGATGACCCGCACAACTACTATCCCCTAGAATTCCTGAACAGCCTTACACCGAACGGACTGCCTCCACATATGCTCAAACTCAAAAATAACTGTCCAATTATACTACTCAGGAATATCGACCCAGCTAACAGTCTTTGCAATGGCACAAGATTGGTCGTACATGCGTTCCAAAAGAATGCAATCGATGCGGAGATTGTGCTCGGACAACACTCAGGAATGTGAGTTTCTTGCCTAGAATACCACTATGTCCCTCAGATGATGAGATGTTCCCGTTCCGTTTAAAGAGGAAACAATTTCCAGCCAGACTAAGCTTCGCAATGACAATAATCAAATCGCAAGGGCAGACAATACCAAATGTGGACATCTACCTGCCTGACCCGGTTTTCTCTCATGGACAATTGTATGTCGCCCTCTCTAGAGCGACGGCAGCAAAGAACATAAAGGTACTCATCGGAAAACATGAAGAAGAGGAGGATGAGGAGGAGGACAAGAAGAAGAAAAAAGACGAGGAAGAAGATCATCACAAGTGAGACATACACTAAGAATATCGTCTACACAGAGGTCCTAACCAAATAAGTGATGTGCAGTTACAAAAACTGTAACCATCTTGTGTATGTCGATATTTAATGCTCGACAGATCTATTATTCTCTGCCAGTAGAATTAAAGATACGAAAAATATTGTTTCATAATGACAATTCTATTTCCTGATTCAAAAATTAAAATATTCTATTCCAGTGGCAAACCAATACTGGGAAAACAAAAAAATCACACATTCTAAATTAAAAAATGGAAAGATGTATATATATAACCAATGTATCATGGACAGGAAAAAAATAAATAGCAAAAGAACATTCATGTAAACAATATAAAAAGCCATTACAACGATCAGGAAATTGGGCACAACAGGATATACTCAAAATCTTTGCACTACATTAACAATAATATATAGATGCAGATTATGATTAAATCAAAAGAAAATAGCTAACTAAGAAGCGCTCATCTCCAATCAAATCTTCATGCAACAAATTGCAGGAATAAAAAAAATTAGATTCCAAAAATTTCCTCCAGTTAATGGTATGTTGTTCATTACTCCTTGCCACTCAGTGTAAGCAAATGATGAACCATCAACAACTGATATGATCTGACCCTACTTCCTTGAAGAATACAAAACATTTCAACAAGAATTTCCAGAGCCGACCCGTCGAAGCAGCCTCCACCGCTGGTATCTGCCTCCGGCACCGCTCGTAGCCGACCCGCTCACCGGCGGCCTCCCCAACTTGGCGTCGTCGGAGTACCTCGTCGAGGAGGAGTTCCAGATCGTGCTCAAACCGAGCCCGCGTGTCGTCGTCCGTGGGCCTGACCCCTACGACATCGTTCAGGTCGATGGCCAAGCGGTGGAGCAGCGGTCGCTGGAGCAGCCGGTACGACACCGAAACCATGACAACCGCGGCCACGGCCATCCGCCGCCGCGACTGCCGCTTGGGGAGAGTTGGGCCGCACCGCTGTCTCCGGTCCACCTCCGCCTTCCGACTCCGGGGACCATGCGCAGACTGGGAGAATCAAGTGGGAGAGAAGTGTCTGGGCCATGGTTCGGAGGAGGTTCTTTGGGCCGCTCACTACATAGTCTTCTGGCCCATCGATTTTTAGCTCCCTAAAAAAATGAAGGTCCATATTAGTTAGAGATAATTTGCATAGTACAATTACACACGACATATTATTTTATTTTTCAGATATGCTAATAAATGTGAAATTTAAAAAAAAATAAGAGCAATATTCAATATTTTGTGGTACTGTGCGTAGTATTGACTCATACTGAACCGTGTTCAGTAGTACTCAGTATTTTTTTAGGTCAGTTTTGGCTTGTGGTGAAATTCAGTAATGTTCAGTAGTCGCGTTTCAGTATTATTCAGTATTTTGTGGTACTGTACGTAGTACTGACTCATACTGAACCGTGTTCAGTAGTACTCAGTATTTTTTTAGGTCAGTTTTGGCTTGTGGCACCTAGGGTGTAGAATAGCGCTGCAGTATATATATATATATATATATATATATATATATATATAAACCCGCAGCAACGCACGGACATATTTACTAGTAAGTTTATAATAACTAGATATAGACCATAGAGTATCTATTATGTCTGCTATGTTGAAAAATAAAAAGGAGAAAAAACATATATAATTTATATAAGTAATTCTTTATTAGATGTACTCCAACCGTTACAAATTATAAGAGGTTTTGAGTTTTCTAACTACATAAGTTTTTTTATGCACTTAGATGTACTGTCAGGATATATAGTAAAACAATATATTAAAAAAACCAAAATATCTATTTTAGAATGAAGGGATTATTAAACAATACCTAATACTTATATCTTCTAAAATTCTAGCCCGTGCGAGAGCACGGGTTGATGGACTAGTTCTAAAAATTAGTATTATAGGAATTAATAGAACTACCTAAAAATTGCTTGTGGTTTAATGGCTTCTGATTGGATTGCCTTTGAGCATCTTTTTTGTAAGATGGTTTCATTTAATCAAGAGAAACACATAGACTGTATGTAGCATAATTTTTCTTTAAATATAGACTGTTTTATCATTGTAAATACCAACGGTTTATTTTGTAATTAGTCTCATAATTTCTAAATCCTCTCGGCGAAACGTGAGACTTTATTTTAACACCGTTGTGTACTACTGCATTATAAGTACAAGTTAAAAGTTATAATCCTACAGCTAGAATTCCATTGAGATATCCCGTATATATATGGCCACTCCATGCAATTACATAATGAACTACTTCTGTTTTCTAGCTAGTCCATGCAAACTCAGAGTGGCCTGCAAGCGCAGACTAGCATATACAAGCATCAATATAAGGCAGCACCCTCAAGGCGTCGTGCTCCTATCGCCGGCGTACATCGGGCTCTCGGTGGCGTAGCCTGGCCGACGAGGAAACGGCACAGCAGCCTTCCTGGAGCTCATCAGCATCCTCGTGACCTCCAGCATGTTGGGCCGGCGCTCGGGCTTCTCTTGGATGCAGAGCAGGGCTACCCGGACACACCTCCTTATCTCCCTCTGCTTTGACATTACCCTCCTCCTCGTCGGCAATGAGAGGCACCGTGGCACTGTCCTGCCGCAGAAGGCGATGCTGTGCATCGTTGGATGCATGAAACCCTTGAGCCTCTGCACCATTTTGTTGCCGCAACATGTTGTCCTATTGAAGGCCTGAGGAAGAACACAAGATATATGCACGCAAGATATATCTCAGAGTAATGTTTTTCAAGACTGTATATATAGAGAGAGATATATATATATATATATATAAGTTGTTTAACTACATACCCATGTGAGTAGATCTCGGTAATATGTTTTCTGAAGTGGCCGAGTCCATCTTTTCCCACTGATTATTTCAAGGACCATGACACCAAAGCTGTACACATCGGTCTTTACCGAGAATGTACCATTTTTCATGTACTCTGGTGCAATAAATCCACTAGAAAGACTATGTCAGAGCATCGCTTTCAGTTTGTAAGATTCAATAAATCCACTGAATAAACAGAGTTGGGTCGGTCTTACACTGAGCCTACGACACAGTCCGCAGTGCCTTGGTCTACGCCAGCACTCAAAACTTTGGCCAAGTCAAAATTAGATATTCTTGGGTTCATATCTGAGTCCAATAGAATGTTGCTTGGCTTCAAATCTCTGTGGATGATGCGCAGCCTGGAATGATTGTGTAGATAAACTGCACCCTGTGCGACCCCTTCGATTATACGGAAGCGTGTAGGCCAGTCAACTGTGAACCCTGCTCCCATGCGCACTGCAAGATGTTCACAACGACAGCGATGACAAGTTATTAGGTTATCAAAACGTAGAATACAGAATGTCTGTATTAATTAGTAGACAAATTAACATGCCAAATATGACGTCGTCAAGGCTCCCATTTTCGATGTGCTCATAGACCACGATCCTCTCGCTTCTTTCAGCACAAAATCCCAAGAGTTTGACTATGTTCTTGTGCTGAAGCTTTGGTAGAATCTGAACTTCGTTTTTACATAGCTCATATTGACTCATACTTGGTGGTAGCTTTTGCTCTGAACTTGAAGTAACTGAATGTTTTTTTATAGTGACATGATTGCCATGTAGTTGACCCTGAAGAAACCAAACAGACGTCCAATGATTATATATATAATTAAGTGCCCAAAGGGCCTTGTTCGATTTGGTTCTAGACTCTTGAACAAAGTTACCTTGTATAAAGTGGCCAAAGGGCCTTGTTCAATTTGGTTCTCAAGTGAGAAGTTATTTGTGGCATTCCTCAACTGAGAAAAACTCAGATTCTGAAACCTACTACAGCCAAAAGAATTGAAATATCATCGAAACATGTACATCACCTATATACTAGCCTCAGAGTACAGAGACAGAGAGGGACATACCTTTGGTCATCCTGAGGATCTGAGAGATTCTGAAAGGACCTTAGAACTTCCTCTTCAGCACCCTGAAATAGCATAATTGGTGCATGGATTTGCAATTTTGCATGATTATAAGCACATATGTATTATGTATAGTAAGTATACCCCAGCAGAGGTGGGAGCAGCTGCGCTGTTGATAACTTGCACGAGGAGGCGGGTGCTGTCGAGGTGGCTGACGATGGGGAACAGCTGGAGGTAGAAGGCGATCTTGCTCTGGACGTCCCTCAGGCGGCTGGCCCGCGACCCACCGGCCCATAAGCCGTGGACGCAGCCGCCTTGCCCGCACGACTCGACGACCGTGCACGCCAGCCGGAGCGTCTCGTGCAGCTCCCTGAGAAGGGCGCTCGTCTCCGGCCGGTGCATGATGCTGATGCCCACCCCGGGCTGCTCCTCTAGGCTCCGCAGCAGGTCGCCGATCTGCTTAACCTGCTCCACCAGCTCGCGGCATGTCTTCTTGTTCCGGCTCGCCGTCTCCGCCGCGCGCACGATCAGCGCGATCAGCGACAAGGCGTCTACTCCGGTCACCTGCGCCGCGTTCTGCACAGCGTTCCACATGGCCAGTGATCTATGTTCCTGCCTGACTTCGTGTAGCCTACGTGTGGATGGATGTTTTTGGCTCTGGATGTCTGTGCTCATATATGCATCCCACAACTCTTTCTGCTAGTATATATAACGACAGTTTTTTTATATATACTAGCAGGAGAGCCCACGCAAAGCGTAAGCAGTAATCTGGCATTTATTTTGTTTTTCCTGTTCTGTCGACATTTGTTAGCGAGTTGTTACTGTTTTAGCGAGTTTGATACTGTTTAGTAACGGGCTGTACTGTGTTGCTTAATGGTGTTACTATTTCCTAACGGGTTTTACTGTGGTTTAACGGGGTTTAATGTTTCTTAACAGGGTTGTACTGTTCATAAAACCCGGTACTGTAACGGTGTTACTGTTTCATAACGGGTTTTACTATGCCTTAGCGGGTTTTACTGTTTCTTAACGGGTTTATACTGTTCATATAACCTGGGACTGTATTAACGGGTCTACTGTTCCACGGCACTGTTGTGGGAACAGTAACATGTGAGTGTGACGGACCCGGCCGGGAGCCTCGACTTTAAGAGTTATGTATAGATAACTAGTCTATCAACCCGTACTTGGATGTGCTCATGACACAACTCTTTCTGCTAGTATATATACCCAGAGTTTGACTTTGATATAATTGGCGTATCAACCCGACAGGGGTAGGATCTTAACAGATGTATATAAATAGTGTTTTGTGCCCACGACTAATCAAATTAAATTACTTATCTTTGCTCAATCTTTATCTACTTTCTCTGCATATAGACACTGTCATACACACTGGCCAGTTGTCATTAACTTATCAATTACACTGCATGCTTTTTGCATCCATATCCATAGTTTTTGTTCTTATTAAATCGAAACCTTAGCTTAATTAATGTATGGTGGTAAGAGGTTTGGATTTTATTCAACACTCACTTTTTGTATATTTTTTTTAAAAATATTCTAAATCTTAGACTGTAGTCTTAGTTATTACAATGGGCATAAGCAGCCATTTCTATGTTCTAGAGGTTGTATTTCTTCTATTGAATTTCTTATTTAATATTGCTTTTATAAAAGTAATTTTATTTAATTAAACTATCAATGTAGATACATATTATGATATTTCTGTCAAATGTATATTTTTTCAAAAAAAATAAAGCCATATGATATTTATTATGGTTTTTTTTTGTTAGAGTCGAAGTTTCTCCGGGCGGGAGCTAGCTTCTCTTAGCTTTTTCTATAATATAAGGGTGTGGACTGTGGAGAGAATGGACCATACATTACATGCATGTACCATACACATTTGCCGCGCAGCTAAGGTGGAATATAGTGCTTAGTCAAATTTGGAGGCTATGACATTTGGAGATGCCTAATAATTTATCAGTTTGACTCAACCCGGCCGTCAGATATTGAATTGCCGCACTTGTCCATCTTATAATCATGCCTTCCACCAGACTGGTTTGTCTACTTCGTTCGAATTATGCACGTTTGAAGAATTGAAGGTGCACTTGGACCTTGACAAGTCTAATGACAAAAATTGATGCACTTTAAGTACGAGGACCGGCATGTGCTTTGCTCTAAATATAATAATAACGGTAAGTAGTACTAGCATTATAGTTTCCCTAATTAATGTTGGTATATGCTTTTTACAAAGAAGGAACTACGCAAGTATATATGCAAAAAAAAAAAACTTTGATTCTATACATCCATGTCGTTTCTAAAATTGTATACATCCATGTGAATTCCTGGAAGGCTCTGTGTTGTCGTTTCTTTTGTCTGTTGTCACCCGTACGTGTACAAACGACGACTGAGATCATACGTATAGTACAGTCTGAACTTGAACAAGCACGAACGCCCACTACGTTCCGCGTGCCCACATTGCAAATGGCTTAGCCTGGTCACTAAGCACTGCCACAGCAATTCCGGTTCCGGCCTGGTGGAGGTCGACATCAATGCACCATCCACAGCGCGCTGTGAGGGGGTGTTTAATTTGTTGGATAAAAAATTTTAGAGTGTCACATCAGATATTTTATGGGATGTTTCAAGGGGTTTTCAGATACTAATAAAAAAATTAATTATAGAACTCGTCTGGAAATCGTGAGATGAATTTATTAAGGCTAATTAACCCGTCATTAGCACATGTTTACTGTAGATTTACTGCAGCATCACATTGTCAAATCATGGCCTAATTAGACTTAATAGATTCGTCTCACAAATTTGTCCCAATCTATGTAAGGGTTTTATAATTAGTTTATATTTAATACTCCATGCATGCATATCAAACATCCTGACAGGGTGAAAAATTTTGGAAGCATGGCTCAGTGCCTCAGTCACATCAAAGAAGCTCTCGACTTGCGTTGGCTATGACTACCCCTTCCTTGTTGGGCGAGACAACGGCAGTAACATCTGCAACTGATTTCTCTGCCTTCTCAACAACTTTCTCCCTTGTTTGCTCCTAACGTGAGTATTCTCAGCGAATTCCTCAGATTATTTTTTTATGCATGTGGTCATGTGATGTTAAGTTAGTTCCAAATTTTGCCTTAAACCAGTAGCCTCATTTCTTGCTGGTTCTACTAATAATGCTACAAGGTGTGGTAAAAAAATAATGCTACAAGGTGCTAAAGTTGATTACTGATTACAACATTCTAATCTTATCTTAACACGTTCAGAACTTAATCCTAGCACTTTGGGCCTTAGGCACATTCTTGGTCTTGTTTCCTTCTGGAACAAGTCTGTTCAGTACTACTTTGTTTCAACCCTGCTGTTTGGCTTAATGCAAAATATATATCTCTGAATGTGTTTGGATAGAAATTTTGTATGAACAGTACTAGTTGATTCCTTATGCTTATAGTGCATAATTTGGGAGATCATGGTTAAATGACTTATTTGCATACCCAAATGACTAGTTTATCTCATTATTACCAGATTGACTCCTGTATTGTGGAACGTGGAGGCTACAATTTCAATCTCTAGTACATACTATATACTGACACATGCTGGGGGTACAAACTTATAAAAATTTTCCACGCAACAATGTTTTTTTCCAAACCCAAAACAGAACATCAAAGGTGTATGAAAACAGAAGTACTCCCTCCGTCCAGAAAAACATGCAATTCTAGCACAGTGTCACGTTTTAGTATCTTAACTTTGACTAATTATAGATAAAAAAATATCAATGTTTATGATATCAAATAAATATCATTAGATTAATTATGAAATATATTTTCATAATAAATTGATTTGGAGCCATAAATATGAATATTATTCACTATAAACTTAGTCAAACGTGAACTACTTTTTCTGGCACGCAATCCATAGTTGCATATTTTTACGGACAGAGGAAGTAGCTGGCAACTTGTCTTTCCATGGTACACTTGTTCTGTTCATCCTTCGAATAGTTCCTGCAGCATCTCCTGCACCTCCTGAGGAGAGACTCTGTTTGAACCCTGGTGTTTGGCTGAATGCAAAATATACATGTCTGATCTGAATGTGTTTGGATGAAAATTTAGTATGAGCAGTACTAGTTGATTCCTTTTGCTCACGGTGCATGATTTAGGAGATCCTGATCTGTATTACTCTGTTTTTTTTAGAAAGGGCAACAAAAGCTTTGCCACTAGTTTTATTAGATGAGAAAAAAAGAAAAAGAAACTGTACAATAAAGATTACAGGGAAGCAGGCGCGCCCCACACTATTAAACAACTGAAAAGGGAGATACTGTTACTCTGTCTGAACCCTGCAGTTTGGCCGAACAGTGCAACTGTGCAAATACGCATGTCTGAATGTGTTTGGTTAACAATTTAATTTTAGCAGTAACCCTTGATTCCTTAGCCTTCTATTCCATGTTTTAGGGAGATACTATTTCGAGTACTTGTTTGCATATATAAATCGCTATCAGATTGACACCTAGGCCACAAATTCAATCTCTAGTACATATATACTGACATCTGTTGAGGGTACAGACATGATAAAAAATTTCCAAGCAACAATGTTTTATTCCAAACCCAAAACACAAAATCAAAGGTGCATGAAAACAGAAGTAGCTAGCAACTTGTCTTTTCCATGGTGCACTTGTTATGTTCAGCCTTCAAATAGTTCCTGCAGCATCTCCTCCACCTCCGGAGGTGAGACTCCTGGGATGATCCTATTGTTATCCTCCAAGTATTCCGTAAAGCCTGAAACGACTTTCTCGATGATAGCTTCACGCAGCCTTTTCCTCAGCTCAGGATCCGGGACTTTCCAGAGCTTTTGCGCAGCGTAGGTGACTCGAACTTTGGCAGCGGCGAGTCTCTCGTGAAGCAACGAAACGTGGGATTGTGCAGGCATTTCAACACTGGTGCCCAAGAAACCTGGAGATAACTCTGTATGTATCTGTCGATTCTGTTAGAGAGACAATGCATAGGAGGGCTCATTTTGTGGGCTCGCCGAAGACGGTGGGCCTTCCGTACTACTTGTGCAATTTCAGAACAATAGCGTGAGTAGACGGAAAGATTCGGGTTTAAATAGGAAAAAGGGACTACTTAACCCTCTTAAATATGAAACGGTCTGTTCTACCCTCTAAACTTTTCAAAACCGGTCAAATTACCCCCAGACGGTTTTCAGACGGAGGATTTGCTACAGTACCAGCGGTATTGCTACAGTGATCACGGCATCCTAACACCTCCATGGCAAAGATGAGGTCTCCCCCTGTCGACTAATTTAGTATGCAAGATACCTCATCATAATGTTTTTGCCACTTATAGTATCTACATATATGAGCTCTTTTGTGGAAGAGTCCTATGCATGAACATTTCATTATGCCTAGTCACGATAATGCACACGAGAGGTAGTAGAAGAATGTTTGTGATGATAGAGAGTCGCGCCAAAGGTTGGGTGCTATTAGTAATGTATTGCTTGTCGAGGCACTGGTTGGTTGTCGGACTGCGTTCAGCCAGTGGCACGAAGTTGCTCATCACGCCTCCAATAATTGCCAGTCTGCGTTGAGCCAGCATTGGTCACCTTGCTCACCAAGGCTCCAAACCCTTGTGCAAAAATAGATGTTCCAGAATTTCTTCAAAAGAGCAATCGGAAAGGAACCGACACAGCTATCCAAATGCATGTTTTTTTCTTTCTAAGGATGTTTCTTGTGCTTAATCTATCATTTTTGTCAAATGGAACGGCCTTTTTTCTAGATCATGACGCACGCGATATATAATTGTTTATCAAATGCTCCAAACAAGGCTTACGTGGATTTCCATCGGTGCGAATAAATAATACAGTAAAGTAGTTTCCTCGATTCTTCCATTAACCTGACTGTTCAACTCTAACTTAGTGTATTATGCAGTGGAGTCTCGTTCATGAAAGAACTTGACAGTGGGCTCCAGTCGATCATGTGCTGTCGCCGCTAGTACGCATTGATCCTTGGCAACGCGTCTTGGCGTTGATCCTTGGTAACCCGCCCACGACTATAGAGAAATTCAAGAAATTTAGCATGGCTAGGCTGGTGCGCTACGGCAATACACCTCGAGCTGTCCCGTGGGATGATAGTAACGTCCCAGAGAGATGCATTGAGGTTGGAGTAAACATAAACTCGGCCTGCGGTGGGCAGACAGCTCCCGTAACTTTGTGCTTAAGGTAGAGGAAGCAACTAATGCACGGCCGGCCGTAATATAGAGCTCCCGCACGGCCTTGCCATTTATAGTAAAGTGCAAATATTATATCCCTTTTTGGGTAAGAAAACTAATCACGCTGGCTTGTTCGTATGCATCCGAGACGGCTCGTAGCTTGTGTGGCCCAGGCCCAAATACTGACCATGGTTTATGTGGGAAGAAAGACAAATTAAGCCAAGACTGCATTTATACGTTAAAAAAAGGACAATGTATTTAGAAAAAAGAACACATTTACATCTGTTGTTTTCTAGAGCACAACACTATACATCTAGTCCCTACAAAAAAGCACACATTTCCACATCTTTTCTGTACATGGCCTGCATCTTGCTTCCCTATACATGGCATGCATCCTGCATGTTAAAAAAATGATAACATGTGTCATAAATTTGTTGTTGAATGGAGATAAAAAAGGGATGCATATGTTTAAAAAAATGAAAATCTTATGTTGCCTATTTGAGAAGACATTATATATTGTTCATGGAGCCCAGGTTGATGTTGTTAATGCTGTAGTTGATTGTATTTTCTTAGACAATTTAAGTGTTATTCGTTAGACAATAATGTCTTCTTAAATAGGCAATTTAGCCTATTCTTACTGGTAAAAAAAAGAAACAACATCACTATAATTTAGTCTATTCTTACGATGCAATTTAGCTTATTCATTAGAAACAAATTTGTCGGTCATTGAAAGAAACAAATTTGTACTTTGAGCTATTATTTTATATAGTAGTCACTGACCAACTCTTGCTATTTCAAATTTTCATTGTATCATTGCTATTATAGATGCATAGTTCATGCAAGTCATAATTGCTTTAAGGTACGTCACTGTATCATGAGTTTCAGAACACCAACTGAAACTAAAAAAACTGCAGGCCGAGTTATAGCAGCTAGCTAGTGAGTTAAAATGATTAAATCTTAGCTGAGAACAAGGAATGATCACAAAGCACATCAATTTCGGTCCACTGAACTGCTGCCGGTAAACTAAAAACTGCAGAGAGAAACATTACCTGAAGTCCTGAAACGAGTGTTGGACATCTGATGTTTCTGCAAAACTACTGCTGCTGCTACAAAATTACTAAGCACTCAAAAGAGCTAGTAGGTTAGGAAAAAGGATAAATAAATCAATACAAACACCGAGCAGCTGCAAAAGAAACACAACATGGCAAGGCGCTGATCAAACCTGAAGAAAACAGAGCTATACAGTGCCAAAATGCTGCTTATGCTGCCCAATAGTGGCCTAGTTGAGGCTGCAGGTGCTATGACCTATAGATAAAAACTAGAGTAAGTACATTTTGAACCATGGGAACTAATATGGAAGAGTTGGGCGCCTAAGAAATGTCAATTCTTTATCTGGTTAGCGGTTCACAAACGTTGTTGGACAGCGAACAGACTAGCGAGAAGAGGACTACCCCACCCAACCTGTTGTGTGCTCTGCAATCAAGTCGAGGACATCCAACACATCCTGATTGGTTGTGTTTTCGCTAAACAAGTGTGGTTTCAAATGCTCAGTAAAGTGGGACTCTCAGTTCTAGCCCCTCAAGCTGCGGACACTTCATTTGAGGATTGGTGGATCAAGATAAACAAGCTAGCGCCTACAGTCTTCAGAAAGGGAATCAACTTCCTGATTATTTTGGGTGCGTGGATGATTTAGATGCAGCGAAATGATTGTGTGTTCAACAGGACATCGCCAAACGTGTCGAGAATCCTAACACACATTGAAGAGGAAGCGCATCTGTGCTGTTTAATTGGAGCAAGGGAGCTTGCACGGCTGCCTGTAGCAAACGGTTAGGCCCATCACCGTTGTTAGTGGTTGGTCAAGTTTTATTTTGACAGGCGCGAATGTAACTGAAAGTTAAGGGGGTGTGTGGGTGGTGTGTGTGTGTTGTATTTTACAACTCTTCTTCTTAATGCAATGATACGCAACTCTCCTGCTTATTCGAGAAAAAAACTAGAGCAACCAATCAATAGAGAAAAGTAAGGATCCGAAAAAGCACAACAAGCTGCATTTTCTTAGACAATGTTGTAGTGGATTACATTTTCTTAGGTAATTTAAGTGTCATTCGTTAGGCAACAATGTCTAATGATTTGAGAACAGAAAAAACAAAGGGAGATTAGAGAAGACTGATGTAAAAATTGCCTAACGATTTGAATTATTTTGCCTTGATCTTGCCACAATATTGCCTGGTCAGAGTACATTTAGTTGCTTATTCCCAATGAAGTTCAGTAACTAATCAGTGCACATGTACATTTAGTTGCTCTAAAATGTTGATTATTGATACCTCCATAAAACCTAACACCACAGCCAATTCAAGAATCAACAATCAACAGTCACTAGGCACTTCTCCAAATGTGAGAGAACCCCAAACAAATGGAGAATCAACATTTCAAATGGAGCAGAATAGAATGGAACAACCTTCAGAGATAGCTACTGACAGAGTACTGAAACTTGCAAAGAACAGAAGCTAATAGCATACATATAAGCAACATGCTGGAAGCAATTACAAGCCAAATAAGAAAATGATTAATAGGATGATTAAAAGCTCAGAACAATGATTACTTCACTATTCACTGAAAATGACACTTCCAAAACTCAAGATGTTCACTGAACTTTACTTGAGTTCATCAGCTTGGTTTGATGCTTACACCAAGAAGCTACTGGTACTAGCCAAACTAAAAAATGAAAGGTCAAGGCACCTATATTGCTTACCTGCGCAAACTGAGGAAAACAATCTTGAGCTGTTGGACACCTGCTGCTGTACCTGTGATCGACTGCCATTGAGCTGCGGCTAGAGAGACTGAGCTGCAGCAGGACCTTAAGAAAGCTGTTGCTCAAACCTGAAGAAAACAGAGCTATGTAGTGCCAAAATGCTGCTTATGCTGTCCAATAGTGGCCTAGTTGAGGCTGCAGGTGCTATGACCTGTAGATAAAAACTGGAGCAACCAATCAACAGAGAAAAGCAAGGATATGAAAAAAGTAGCAAGCTGCATTTCTTAGGCAATGTTGTAGTGGATTACATTTTCTTAGGCAATTTAAGTGTCATTCGTTAGGCAACAATGTCTTCCTAAATAAGCAATTTATGTAATCAGAAAAGGCAAGTATAGTGTCTATGTTCATTTGTAACCCACAGCCCCACCCCCACCCCCCTATCCCCAGTTTATTTGAAGAAAAAATAGAGATTCAATTAAAGACGCAAGTGCCTAACTGATATGGTTCTAAAATCCAACCCAATCTTCCTCCAATGTAATTTCCTCTCACCACATATGCACTTATTTACATATATTGCACACATCATACCTGCTTTGTGCTTTGTACTTGATCTCCCCCTGCTAGATAACTTGGAACTTGCAATGTAAGAACAGAAAAAACAAAAGAGAGATTATATATGCAGTCACATAATATGAGGTCCTATAGAACATATACAACACATTATATGGTTTTCCCTTCATATTACTCAGTGGAGGTTCATAAATCACAACAAAAACTAGTAAGCCACCGCAATTACTAGTTGTTTTATCCACTTTTTAGGTAGCATCAGAGAAAGGTATCTCGAATCACTTAACAGGAATGCTAATTCCAATCTCACTCAACAAGAGCAAAAAACTATAGCTAAACTCGAATCCTGATAATTTTGTGTAATTTAATTATAAAATTTTATAATTTGCAGAGTAATTCAATCATAGAATAGATATTTAATCCTTGATACTAGCCAGGCCCTAAGATGACTACCTTCTACCCGATCAAGTTTACCAAACAAGTAACAGAAATGCCCCGCAACACAAACTGCACAAGAATGATCTTGTTCAAATTGATAAAGCCGAGGGGCATACCGCTGATATGGATGGATAGGCATAATGGCGCCTGCAAGGATGGATAGGCATAATTATATGGATGTAGTAACACAGTGGCTGTAGGGAGTCCATGGGAAAAGTAATATTACACAGCAGCGAGTAAAATACAATTGCATCATAACATAACAAAAAATTTTTGCTGCAGCATGCAAAGGGATCAAAATATTACCAAGAAGACCTCGGATTATCGGGAACTTTTCACCCAACTGCTTGGCTTTTCCTTGAATATCTCCAAACAAGGCCGTTTGATTGGAAAGGGCTACCCTTGTGCTTTGAGTTTAGCCAATTGTCTCATCAATCTAGAATTGAGCAAAAAAGAAAAGGGCAGCTTAGTTCCTTGCACCAGAGATAGAGCTCTCCACAAATGTATATTGACAGACAATGGCACGGTGCAAATGTTATTGAGTTGTAAACGGTCCTAGACTCCTAGTGACCTATTCCTTTACACTCGATTGCAGAATGAGTGAAATGGGATTTGCCGCAGCAGTGGCTAGTGAAAGTCTGAAAGATACATTTGCTTCCACAAGTTTCTATCATACAGTTGCTCACAGAGAAATGGGCAAAAAAGTTTTCTGTGACAACCCAAAACCATCCATAGAGTGAAGTCAAAGTTGCCAACGTTGGTTGCATACTTATGAATTCAGTCCCCAGCTGCTCCATAGGACGTGCTACACTAAGCACAATCATAGTAGTACTGGTAACAGATGAGATTATAGTAGGACTAGCCAGAGTGAATTTACCAATATGAATCTTCATCGCTGGATTAACAATGAAACTAAAAAATAAAACTGAAACTCAAAGCAGTACCTGAACCAATTCACAAGCTGCCTCCTCCTGGTCCCATCCTCGTATCGTGTTGTTCACCTACAGCAAGTCCCAATGAAAACAACCACAAAAAGCGATTATAACCTGGAGGAAGATGACCTGAAGTTACCATGGAGAACGCGAGGAGGAGGCGCCGCTCACCCTCCCGCGTCAGCTGACGTGATGGCAAATGCACAGGTTCCTGCGGCGCGAGACGCGCAAGAGGGGTTATATGTAGGCTCAAAGCGGCGCGGGGTTACAGGAGAGGAGAGCAATGCCGGCGTGCAGAGTAGAGTTGCTCATGCTTACGAGGTGGGTTTACCCATGAGCACGCGGCGCACCATGGAGGAGGCCTGCGATGGCCGGGCTGTATCCTGCACGCCGGGATTCAGCTGACATCGCCGCCTACACGCCGCGAACCAGCGGCCGCCATGGGTGGCGCGCCAGGAACCAGTCACCGCGGCTGCCCCGGAATCCCACTGGCGTCGCGGCCCACGCACCCGGATCCAGCCGCCGCAACCACCCGCGCGCCGGAATCCCGCCGCCACGGCGGCCCGCGCGCAGGGAGGCGCAGATAGCAAATAGTTTACGTTAGGGTTGGGGAGCTCGGTTTTGCAGCGGGAAAAGGAAGGAAGGCAGGGGCAGATGAACCTGGTGGGTGATCGTCGCGAGATCTCGCTCGTCGCCGGCGAGTGGCCAAGGGCCCGGCGAAGCCCCTCGGCACCTGTCGTAGGGTGGGGGCGGTGGTCACCAGTCTCGCACGGACAGAGAGTGGGAGAGCACAGGAGAGCAGTGTTAGTGGCGCAGCAGTCGTCTGGTGGGGGGTGAACCCAGTCCTTCGGATCGTCAAACGACCGTAGCAGGCCGTGCCGAGCGATTAAAAAACGGCCGCCTGTAACGAAGTCTTTTCCTAAGGTAGAAGACATTTTTATGCAGGCCGAGAAACCCCCAAACCTTATGCCCCGTCCTCACACAGAGACCCATTACCTCGTGATATCTGTGCTTTGGGAAACACAGGACAGACAAGGGAGTTTTTTTTTGCACAAACTGCGCATTACCACAGCTGTGCTGTGGTAGGTAGGAGTCGAACTCCCGACCTCCAGCATCCCACGACGGAGATGCTGCCAACCGAGCTGAAGCTCATTGACGCTATACACATGTAGATGTACATTTTAATGATGCATGTAAATTTGAATAATTTGATGAGTATCCTCCACACAGGCTAACACCAAAAAACACACTTTGGCGTGCCGTTTTAAACATATATACATGGAATATTTGGAAGGAATAGCATATATTTATAGACACAAAAGAACCTATAACACACTAAAAAACTTTCAAATATGGATTTTAACATATCTAGCCGTGCAGATAGATGCACGTGCCACCCTGCTAGATATATTTATATTGATAATTAGAAACGTCGCTGCCTGCTCCTACTTGCTAGTTAAGTATATTATATAGTCATTGAGATGTCAGACTCTTTTTTTCTTTATAGGTGGTGTACTTTTATAGAGGTCAGAAGTGGGTGATGTAACGATCTTAAATTAATAAAATCCTTCTTTTTTATAAAACTATTATAAAAAAAAGAGAAGTCGTGCCATTTCCCATGGGTCACCCCCACACCCACCCACCCCCACCGGTTGGCCACCAAACCGTGGGTCTAGTTGCACATCAGCTCAGAATCGATCCTGAGATTGCTCTCTACAGAATAACACTTGCAAAATAGCTAGGTTATCATGGCGGACAAGAGCTCGCACTACTACAGCCAGGGTTTTTAAGGGCGGGTCTCAGGGGTTTTTAAGGGCGGGTAGCCCAACCCCTCTTACCAGGGGGCTTTTAAAAATCAGCCCACTGTAAGGGCGGTTGGGCAAACCGCCCTTACAAATGACATTTGTAAGGGCGGTTGGATCACGAACCCCTCTTATAAATGGCATTTGTAAGAGGGGTTCGTGATCCAACCGCCCTTACAAATGACATTTGTAAGAGGGGTTCGTGATCCAACCGCCCTTACAAATGGCATTTGTAAGGGGGGTTGATGATTCAACCGCCCCTACAGTGGGTTTTTCAGGAAAAAAAAATATAATTTAAATTCAAATCTGACCACATGATATAATATATAATTCAAATTCAATTTCAAATCTAACCACAAGAGCCATTATATAGTCATAATTCACAAGTACCATCACAAGTAGCCATAATCCGTACGAACCACAATTACATGCCATAATTCAAAGTCCTTTAGTCCATACAAACCACAATTACATGCCATAATTCAAAATCTTTTAGTCCATACAAACCACAAGTACCATCACAAGTCCATTATAAAGCCATAATTCAAAAGTTCAAAGAGTTCGAGAAGCCCAAACCATTTAGTGGCCTAGTTGAAGTCTGTGAGTCTCACGAAGGTGTTGGAAGACAATATTACTACCTAAGTCAGAATCTGGGTCATGGTAGTCGCCTCTGTAATCGACAATCTGGTCAATGATGAAGCCGCAAAGGTCGCCGACGAGCTCTAAGAGTTGGTCATCCTTGTATGGACTCCTTATCTTGTTTTTTTCTTCTTTCCACTACAACAGAACAAGTTTAGGTCTAGTATTTCATAACAAGAAGCTAAGATTCCATACTAGGGTCAAAGAGGTTCAAATTTACCAGCTCGGGGTGTCTCCTATAGGCAAGACTGTTACTCATCACAGAACACACGTAATATCCACAATGTAGACTATTAGGCCTCTGCTTGGGACCCTGTATATTTCGTATATTAAAATGTTAAGTAATGTTATTGACAAACCACGTAATGGAGTGTACCAATATAAGTTACACTTACCGCCAATAGAGTTTTGATTCGCAATTTGTCCTTAAATTGTGGATCATGCACTCCTTTATGTTCGTTGACATAGTGCCTGAATGCCCTGTTCGAAGGATTTTAGCAAATGCAACTTGTTACTATCCAAAAGGCGAAGTTTACAAGTATATATGCAAACATATAAGTTAATGAGGATTGTCGATATTTATACGTCTTGAGAATCGCTGTGAAGTCCATGTATGTCTGAGGCTCAAAATCTGCTGAATCAAAGACATATGCCATGTTGTTCCCGAGATCGACGCCAAAAAGAATCCAGTGATTGCTGCACGAATTTAATCAAAGAAGAAACAGATAATCCCTCTTGCATCGAACTATATATATCAAACAAAATTGTATTTAGGTATAGAGTCGAGCTTACCGGAAGTAGTATGGTGCCCATATGGTTTTGTTATGCTCGAGATTCTTAAAAAATCGGGCAATCCGTGCCGCAACCTTGATGGCCGCTCTATATATCTTATCCTTCCGAATGACCTCTTTCTCCTTAACGGTCTTCCCATCTTTTAGTTCCTCGTGATTCTGAGGCCAGTACTCGGGGTAATTAAATTTTGCTGATGATATATAATAAGGGTCTATATACCCGACACTTAGACTTGGCGTCTTCTTGACATTATGTGCTTGCATTCTACAAATCACGATGTGGGTTAGTTATCAATAAATCCAAACATTACATTGATATCATATCGAGAGGGCAAGGACTTACAGGCACCACACGCGAACTAGATTAAGTTCCATGGATCCGAGGTGAAAGCATGTCTGGATGTCATCGAAGTCAAATAATAGTGCCCCAGGTGGGCCTCCAAATGTGCCTTTAGGCCAGCATGCTTTTATCTCGTTTAGTCTCGTCGCCTGGGCACGCAAGTACCAATCATGGAACCTTCTCATTCCAAGTGGCATGAGCGACATCATTCGGTTTGGTAGGAAGGGCTTGCCTCTTTTATATTCCTTTGGGCAATCCTCTGTCCAATTGATGTCCTCGACATTTGGATACTTCTTAAACGATTGGTGGAGTTTGCTAGTGTCAGGCGGCTCATTAGCACGTGCGTAGAGATCTTTAACTTGGTTCTCAGGCTTGAACTTGTCACGAGAATACCACTTGTCAATCATCGGGACGTTTGGCATACCAATAAAAGCTGGCCTTATATGGTAGGGATGCTTCGCTCAGACTTCCCATTCAGCCGCGCCCTCATCTTCTTTTTCGGAAGGCAGTCCTCGTTTACGTATCGGCTGCGCCTGTTGAGGAGGCTCTGGCATGTCACGAGCCACTTGCTCGGTATGAGTAGTTGGAGAACATTGTGGCACCTCATCATGCCCTTGCTCGGTATGACGAGCTGGAGAAGCATGTGGCTTGTCAGTCAAGAGCTTGCTAGGAGTTGGGGAAGAATGTGGCACCTCATCATGCTCTTGCTCGGTATGACGAGCTGGAGAAGCATGTGGCTTGTCAGTCAAGAGCTTGCTAGGAGTTGGGGAAGAATGTGGCACCTCATCATGCTCTTGCTCGGTATGACGAGCTGGAGAAGTATGTGGCATGCTAGGAGTCGGGGAAGAATGTGGCACCTCATCATGCTCTTGCTCGGTATGACGAGCTGGAGAAGTATGTGGCAAGATAGGAGTCGGGGAAGAATGTGGCGTATGAGGCATGTGGTCGTCACGAGCCGGTGAATATACCCCCCCGTCCTCAACAACTCGCTCCAGATGCACGTCGCTCGGAGTTGGCGAAGAAACATTCAATATAATGTCCTTTTTGTGCCAGAGGATGAACTGTTTCATGACTTCTCCAAGATGAACAAGCCCCTCTTGAGTTGGGTGATCTATCTTATGCCTCATGTACTCGGGCTTCACGGTATGCACCTCGACCCTAGTGTAGTCCTGCGGGAGTTCACGATGATGGCAAAGGCCGAATGGAGGATGTGCCACACCCGTTGCCACCTCAAGCATCGTGTCCCCCCTGCCCATTGGAACCAATAGGGTGCAACTAGTTGGCTCCCGTATGCGATCGACGGCGGTTGTGGTTGCATTGGAACCTTGGCTGCTAGGAACATCCGGAGGGCTGCCAATTACAGCCAGCTCTCCCAGTGGTGCCATTTGTGTCCGCGGCTCCAAAGACAGACCTTGCTCTGAAAGCACCTTCTCAACTATAGCCTTCACGTGGACCTCAAGGTCGGCTTTTCGGCATCTGTCATGTTTCTTGTACATGTTGTCCTCTTTGAATCCTTTCTTCCAGGTTGTCAACTTCCCTAGCCCCCTGGTGCGGCCTGGGTGCTCAGGGTTGCCCAAGCCAAAGCTCAGCTCGTCCCTCTCTCTAGAAGGAATGAATGTGCCGTTCTCCGTGTCTTCAACATATTTTAGTATCTGTGATACTGCCTGTTCGGTCTCTGGCTCAGCAAACTTGAGGTCGGAGGAATCCACACTCCTTGCATATATCCATTGCTTCAAACGTGGCCTCAAATTCTTCACTTTCTTTTTCTTTGGATCATCAGAAGCTTCGGCCAACTCATCCATCTTCCTAAACACGTCTTGCTTGCCCTGGTAGCCACCGGGGCCTAGGCGAGGGTGGTGTTTGTTCTTCTTCGCCTGCTGTCTATTACGTTGACTGATGGCCACTGCTTCAGGTGAAGTCTTCTCAGCCACGAGCTGCGCCCATTGATTATGAGTTATGTTGCCAAACTCGTGGAATGGAGTTAACCCCCTCTGGATAAACCTCCTATTTAGATCCGACCTCCAACGTTGGAAGGCATGGCCCATTATCTTGTAAGCATGTTTTCTTACGAGTTCATGCTTTCCCTCTGGCAACCTGAAATTGACCATCAACCATTTATCCCATATCTTGTTCTTGTCTTCCAAAGGTACGCCTTGTTTGCCAGTCCAGAAACGGATTGCTGGGTTCAGTTGATCTCTTACTTTTGCCCCGATCGCATTACGCCATCGGCTGATGTACTCTCGTGGCTCTAGGATCTGCCCTTCTTCCCCGACTCTCGTTATCACATAACATGTATCCTTATCTGGATATTGGTTTGCCATTCTCTTCCCACGTCCCCTCTTTGGTTGGGTAGTCGAGGTCGTGGTTGTGCCTTGAGGCTGTGGAGCAGAGGCTACAATGTTAGTCTCTGTGGCTGTTGCCTCTTCCCTCCTTTCCTGTCCGGCTTGTTCGGCATAATGTGCCGGACGCCGACGTCGTCTTTTCGAAGGTCTAATAGGGACCTACATATACGACAGGTCAAAAGCGTTAGCAGAGGTAATAGAGCCAAAGCCTTAGACAATTTCACTGGCTACAAAGGCTCCATCCATACCTCATCGTCCGGGTTGAAATCCAGGTCCAACGTATCCTCCGTTGGCTTCCGTCTAGGTGGTTGTGGGTGAGGATCCTCGGGGCTTTCATATCCACCGGATGAGTCCTCGTCATCATCTTCTTCTTCGCCTTCATCAGCCTCTCCTCTTCCCTCTGCTCTTTCTTGCTCCTCGTCACACTGGTCTTGAGTAAGAATCAGATCTACATCATTTTCTAACTCGCCGTCGAACTGCTCCTGAGTAAGCTGGTCCTCTAGCTCTTGCCTTTCATGGGTTGGCTGATCAGAATTACTAGGGCCTCGGGCTGCACTGTCTGCTTTCCTCGACATTTTGTGCTTTGATCTAACAGATGGAAGAAATCAAAAGGGTTGTAGTTGCAATTGTAGTTGTAGTACTAGTAGTACTAGTAGTAGTAGTAGTAGTAGGTAGAAGTAGTACTAGTAGTAGTAGAACTAGTCTATATCCAATATATCTGAAAAAATAGGTAGTAGAAGTAGTAGAGGCCTCAGAAACATGTCAATCATCATTTGATCATGAACTTGGAGCATCAAGGCATCAAAACAGATAACAGAAGAGAAGGGACTGTAGGATTGGCCGGTAATGATGCCAAGTTCCTCACAAGTTATGGATCATCAGCTCTTATTCTAAAATAATGTATGGAATTGGACAATTTCATCATCGGCAAAACAAAGGAGAGAGTAGAGGGGAGAGTTGGCAATAAAAAGCAGCCACTGCTGCAAACATAGTAGTAGGAGAGAAGAGGAGAGGAGAGTAGTAGTTGTACAGTACTTTACTACATTCAGGTTTCAGCACATAACTGCTGATATGCAATGTCAATGACTGCCAAGCAAAAAAATGGTGCATGAGAGAGCTGCAAGATAGCAAATCATTTATATATTTAATGAAATGTGGTTCAGTCATGCATGTTTAAAAACACCTAGCTATCATAGTCATACAGTCAGTCAGTCACATTAAAATTCAAATCTTAGAATCATGCATTCAAGAAGTAATCACTGCCATTGTATAAAATATTGCCAGTAACAAGTTTCATTCCAGTTTTCAACATCGTATATAAAAAAATGAGATCCCCTAATAGACTACTTCATTAGACTACTTCATCGAAAAATGCTATTACCAGTGTCAGGTTACCAGTGGAACTGGAATAAAGTGGAACTGGTTGGTTCCTATTACCAGTGTCAGGTTAGAAGAAAAAAAACAGAAAAATGCTACACACATAGTACCAGAGGACTAAGTATTCACTTGGAATATCATCATACAAGACTAATCAAGGATGGCAGGTGTTCTATAGCTGATATCGTTCAGCTCAGAAATTCAGAATATGTTCTATAGCCGATATGGACCACAGGTGTAGTGTCAAGTGTGCTAGAGATACCGTGAAATTACTCAGGAATCATGCCAATCTAGCTTTATGGGTTGGTGGTAATGAGCAAGTCCCACCAGTTGACATTAACAAAGCACTGAAGAATGATTTGAAGCTACATCCAATGTTTGTAAGTTACCAGACATCAAAAAATGAAGAAAAATATTTATCTGAAGAATCAACTGACCCTAGTAAATACCTTGATGGTACTCGGGTGTATGTGCAAGGATCAATGTGGGATGGTTTTGCGAATGGTAAAGGTGACTTCACTGATGGTCCATATGTCTTTGGGTAGGTTCTTTTCCACCGCACTGATCTTTGTACTAAAGTCTATGAATAGTGGCATCTCTTTGTAGTCATTGTAAGATTCCTCATCATCCACGCCATCAACTCCGATAATGTGTTGTTTTCCGGAGATAGCCACATGCATTGTCTTCTTCTTCGGGGGGCGGTTACTTAGCGGGTCAGCCATGTAGAAAACTTGTGCGACACGAGAAGCGAGCACCCAAGGGTCATCTGGGTAACCTACATTGTGGAGGTCCATGACTGTCAACCCGATCTCATTGACATGATATTGCTTGATCCAGCGACATCGAAATAGTGCCACCTTTAGATCAGTTCCATAGTCAAGCTCCCATATATCTTCAATTATGCCAAAGTACGGGACCTTTCGCCCATGTTCGTCTTCCGCCTCATATCGAACGCCACTATTTTGGTTCACACTTTTACAATCCTTTGTGTGGGTATAGAATGTGTACCCATTGATTTCGTAAGCATTCCAAGACGTCACTTGTCTTGATGGCCCCGCCGCCATACGACTAACGGCAATAGAATCATCACTTTCTCCAGGCGGTATGTTCTGATCCCTCAACCATTCAGTGAGGCGTCGCCTATGCTGTTTCATGACCCAGTCATTTGAACGACCGTTCCTCTCCTCCATAATGATAGATAAGTGTTCGTCAACGTATGGTTGCATTAGTTTTGTGCTCTGCAAGACACAGCAATGCGCCCGACTAGTTTCTTCGTATTCCCTATCGATGAACATTTTTCTACCACTTGTGCCCTTCCCAGCCAGCCTACCCTTGTAACGAGAATCTGGATTGCCAATCCCTCTCTGTACTTTCAGGTACTCTTGACAACACTCGATGACTTCTTCGGTACTGTAACCCTCAATCATGGATCCCTCTGGGTATGCTCGATTATGCACGTATCGGCTTAGGACCGACATGAACCGCTCATAGGACCACATTTCATGCAAGTAGCAAGGGCCCAACACCTCTATCTGATGAACTATGTGAATCATGAGATGTTCCATTATATCAAAAAAAGCAGGCGGTAGACACATCTCAAGTTGGTTCTGGGTCTCCACTACGAAATCATGTAGGTCTCTCAGCTCTTCCCTAAGAAACTTCTTCTGTGAGATCTTTGAAAAGAAGTAGCACATGCGGGTGATAGCCATCTTCAGGAACTCTGGCTTTATAACCCTAATGACAATTGGTAGGTACACTGTCAGCATCATATGACAATCGTGAGCCTTGCAGTAGTGAAATGATAGGTCCTTCATCGACACTAGCTTCTTTGGGTTCGCCGAAAACCCAGTCGGGACTTTGATCCCCCTCACGGATGTGAGTAAAGCTCTCCTCTCTTCTATGTCTAGGTTGTAGCTAGCTGGGGGCAGAGTATACTTTCCATTTTCTTGAAGTATGGGGTGAAGCTCTGGCATCACGTGTAGCTGCTCCATGTCCCTCCGTGCTTTCAGACCATCCTTTGACTTGGCTGTGTCCATCAAGGTACCGATGAGACTCTCGAAGACATTCTTCTGCACGTGCATAGCATCAATGGCATGGGGGATCGCCAATTCTGGCCAATAAGGCAGATATCGAAAGAAGATCGATTGTTTCTTAAAAGGTATGCCTTCGATAGGAGGTGTGCTTCTATCTCTGATCGTTCCATCTGGATTCTTCTTCCCATAGACGATCTGTATAGTTTTCACCATTTTGAACACATATTGTCCATTATGTCGTCTCTCTGGAGGGGGTTCATCCTCCGGGATGTCGCCATAGTATCTTAAGTACAATTTGCTGCGGTACTTGTGATCCATCTTTAAGAAGCGACGGTTCCTTAGGTAAACAACCTTCTTAGATCCATCTAGGTACACCCATTTAGTATCATCCAAACAAACTAAGCATCCCATCTTGCCTTTGATCTGTCTAGACATGGCAAACAACGCGGGGTGATCGTTGATAGTCACAAATATTATTGCCCTTAATGTGAAGTCCTCCTGTCGGAACGCATCGTACATTGGCTCCCCAACCCTCCATAGTCTCTCGAATTCTTCCATCACAGGCTCGAGGAACACGTCTATATCAATGCCTGGTTGTTTAGGGCCAGAAATAAGAACGGTGAGGAAAAGGTACTTTCTCTTCTGACTCAACCATGTCGGGATGTTGTACATGGTCAGGATCACTGGCCAAGTGCTGTGGTCGGTCATCCTCTCATTGAAGGGATTCATTCCATCGGTGCTCAAGGCGAACCGTACATTCCTTGGGTCTGAGCTGAATAGTTTATTGTTATCATCAAAGTCTTGCCACTGACTACCATCGGCCGGGTGTGCGATCACATCATCATCGACCTTGCGCTCATCGTCCCACCATGTCATGAGCGCGGCTTCCTTAGGATTCATGAAGATACGCCTCAAGCGGTCGGTCACTGGCAGGTACCACAAGACCAAGGCAGAAACTTTTCTCTTCTTTGCATCATTGCCTAATGGAGTATCATCTGGGGGTTGAGATTCTTGTACCGCCTTTTTCGCACCCTTCTTATTTCTCTTGCTCCCCGTGGAGGCTTCTTCGCCACTATAAAGGTCGTTGTCCTTGTACCGGCTGGCCCCACACCGAGGACATCTGTTCAAATCTTTGAACGTTTTGCCACGAAAAAGGATACAGTGGTTGGGGCATGCATCTATTTTTTCAACACCCATTGTCAATGGACTTATAACCTTCTTCGCATAGTATGTGTTGGCGGGAACTAAGTTTGGCTGTGGCAGCACCAATGATAGGAGATGCAATAGATCATTGAAACTACAGTCAGACCAGCCGTACTTAGCCTTCAGGATGAATAGCTCAAGCACAAAACGGAGCAGTGTCCATTGTGTCGAACAACCCTTCTCAACACCATATACAGTCTCCTTCGACGCTGTTTTTACCCTCTCTAGATTTTCTAGACCTTTCTTCTGTAGCAATATTTCTGGTCCAAGTGCCCGAATCATGTCCTCTAAATTGTCACCATTGTCTTCATCCCCCTCACGTGCTCCGCCATCAGCGGTGGCACCACCAGCATCATTAGCACCTTGTTCGTTGCCAAAGTGACCACCTTGTTCATTGCCACAGTCATAAAACATTTCTTCATCATCCTCGAGTGTGTATTGGTGCAGATACCTTAGGGTGGTGGCATCTTCTTGTCGATCAATAATGTTACCGTCATCAACAACCGTTGTTTCACCATGATGAATCCACACGGTGTAGCCCGGAATAAACCCTCCCATAATCAGATGTTCTTTGATGGTATCCACATCTCTAAATGCCATAAGGTTCTTGCAATCTTTGCAGGGACAAATAATTGTATCCTTATTATATTTCAACGTTGATGCATGCTTCTTTGCGGCTTCAATAAATTTGTCCACCTCTTCACAGAAACCTTCATCGATCCTTGACAAACCATACATCCAAGAGTTCCTGTACTCCATCTTTTAAAAACAAAACAAAAAAACACAGGAAACAAATCATATTAAACATACACGAAACTAGGGTGTAATCTCCCCTAAAATCAAGCAAGAGCGACTAAATAGAGGGTGTCAGCTCATTTCTCTAACTAATGTACACTAATAACATCAAAACTAGGGTCTAATTAGCTCTACTATACACAAAGCTCAAACATCATGGAAGAAAGAGAGAAAGCAAAACTTTAATTTACTCACTAACAAACCACTAATAAAGAGTGAGCTCATTTTTCTAACTAATAGTTGTTAGTTACAATTATTTTTGATAATTATTAGCAACAATTATTTTTGATAATTATTAGCAACAATTATTTTTGATAATTATTAGCAACAATTTTTTATAATTATTAGCAACCATTATTAGCAACTTTTTTTGACAATTATTAGCAACAATATATACAAAATGGTTAAAATATAACATTTTATAAACAACAATTACCAACGATTATTATTTTACCAACATCCTTTCATGCCAACCCTATTCTAACTTCATGAAATATAAATTACAAAATAAAAAAGGAAACCCTAGATCTAGAACAAGGGTGCAAGCTCAAATCTCTAATTAGAGTGCAAATCTCCACTAAAATCAAGCAAGATCGACTAATTAAGGGTGCAAGCTCAAATCTCTAACTAATCTACACTAATACCTTCAATACTAAGCTCTAATTTGCTCCACACAAAGCTCAAGCACCATGGAAGAGAGAGAAAATAAAACTCTAATTTCCTCACTAACCAACCATTAAAACTTGCATTAAAGGGTTGGAATAGTATTTTCTTACCTTCTACAAGCTCCCCACCAAAGGAATTGAGCTCAAAACCTCCCCCCTTGGTAGAGCAATTTTTTGGGAGGAGCCCAAGGCCTCCCAACCTTTTTTTGAGTGGAAGAGTGAATGGCTCGAGGAGGAAGAAGATGGGGGCAGCCACTTATTCCTACAGACCACTGTAGGGGCGGTTCAATCACGAACCCCCCCTACAAATGCCCACAGTAAGGGGGGTTGGTGATCCAACCGCCCTTACAAATAGCAGCCATTTGTAAGGGCGGTTGGATCACCAACCCCTCTTACTGTGGCATTTGTAGGGGCGGTTCGTGATTGTTTGTATAGCCAGCCCACTGTAAGAGGGGTTCGATCGTCAACCCCCCTTACAGTGAAATGGCTGTGGCTCTTACAAACCGTTTTTGTAGTAGTGTCGGATGACGGCCGCAGGCCTTGGAGCAACTCAGGCTCCAGTTTCTACAGCAATATTAGCTGCTCTTCAGGTACCATCTCAACTGCATATACGTCTAGAGACTCTCGTCTGTCCTCTGCCTCTACAGGGCCAGCCATGCTCATGCACATGCGCTTCAGTATGGGGTTTTACATAGAGAAAAACGATGAGCAGCAGATAAAGCACGTCAGAAGCCTAGTCCAGGAATTCTTTGGGACTGGGACGCCATCGGTGAATTGCTGCATCAACGGCGGGGACATGAGTGTTGTGGAGAGGTGGTTAACATAACTGGGCGTCGGATGGCTTCCCCACCTCTCTGTTGGACCATCTGCAAGGATACTGAAGCTGGATAAATGGATCTGGCCATGGATCCGGGCTCTTGATGAAATCACGGAGACCCTCCGTCTCATGGCACCGCTCTATCATCATGACGGCCCTGTGGGCCTGCCCAGTATTTGCGAGGAAGAACCTGAGACCGAGAGGACTGAAGCTAGTATTCCTGATGAATTCCAGTTATTATTTGCACAATTTATCCAAAAAATCATGCTGAAAATGCTCGCTTTTATTGATGTCATACTTGCTCCAAATGCTAGCACCACTAGAGAAGTTTGTGTTAGCAACCTCAGCATCCTGCTGTGTGTGCACGGTGCTGTGTCCAAGGCATTATCGGCGATACAGTTGCTATTCCATTCGCCACAAATTGAAAGATACAGGGCGAAATGTTAAGCCTCTTGTCAGCAAAGGAAGGCGAGGTGAGTGAGGCCATATGGACTACCATGGAGCAGATTAGGACTCACGTGCTGGAGTCGATGGAGGACATCGGCGACTCATCATGTTCTCTAGCTCCGCAAGCATCAACGGGCATTCACAAGGCCACTCGGTCCGTAATGGGGTACATCAGCTTTCTGCAGTCTCGTTACTCATCAGTGCCTCTAATTGTATCCGAAGCAGCTAGACTTGGTAAGTATGTGCCTCAGATTGAACAAGTACCACCTTTGGCTAGCATGATCATAGAGATGGCAGCATGTCTTGAAGAGAAGCTTGCCAACATGTCAGAATCATTTGTGGATAAAGGCCTCAGGTTCTTATTTTTGTTCAATAACTCATACTTTATCCAGGAGGAGATCAAATATAGCTTTTATCTTCTAGAATTCCCCATGCCAGCCCTCCCTTGCAAAGTCGAGGGCTACATGAAGAGCTATCTACAAGTATCTTGGGCACCAGAATTGTCATGCTTGCTCGGTCCTACACCTATGTGCTTAGGGAGAAACTACTCCCCATTTTCTAAGTTCGAGTTTGAATTTCATAAAGTTTACACTGCTCAAAAGCAATGGAAGATGCCAAACCCAGAGCTAAGAGAAATGCTGCGCAAAGCTATCACCCAGAAACTTGTTCCAGGCTATACAGAATACATAGAAGGCAACAAAGTTACCACCCCAAAGCTTAGTCCTGAGGAGCTAGAAGAGATGCTACAAGAGCTTTTCGAAGGATGATAAACAGAGTGCAACACACAAGACAAAGTTTCCATTTGTGTTGGCCTTCGACGAAATGTTGTTGCTTCAAATGGCTTGATTGAAACAGACGAAAATCTGAAGCACTATAAAACTTTGTGGCAAAACTTGTGCCTCTCTCCCCAACCCTCTGACACATATTTGAAATAAATATTGAACAGCCGAGAGCTGTATGTACCTTATATATAGACAAGCCTCCTAGATTGTCAATTTCTGTTTCTGCAAGCAAATTCATGCGCCGTAACTTAAAACATCGCATAGATTGGAATTCTCTGCAGCAAATGCCCAGTGGCAGTGGATCCTCTGCAGGAGCACAGAGGCACCTCACCATCACCATCCCCGCTCTGAATAGCAAATGATGCTAATTGCTAAGTACTCTATCCGTCCCAAAATAGTTATCACTTTAGCTATGAATCTGTACAAACATTTGTCTGGATTCATAGCTAAAGTGTCAATTATTTTGAGACAGAGGGAGTACCGTGTATCTCTTCAATATATAGTATATGAGGGTCGTTTCTTTTTCCCCGTGGAATAGATACGAGAACTTCAGCGTGAATTGTGATCAGGTTTCTTTTCCACATGGGACACACACACGTGCTGTTATAACATTGAGGCCTTGTTTGGACGTAGTCGAATTCGCCTATCCACATGTGTTATGGTGGATTGGAGTAGAATTTTTTTAGGAAACAGGAGGGGTTTGACCCCCTACTGTGATTTTATTAAACTTTTAAATGGTAAAGGTTCCGGTACAAGAGATCAAGAAATAAAAAAGGTTACAAAGAAAATAGAAACTAATACACATAAGCTTCTAGCCATAAATCAATAAATGGATGGTAAGAAGGTTTTGCCCTTAGTATAACCAAGGCAAATTCAGATTTGAAGATCCTCTTGCAATGTTGTATTGAAGCAGGGATGTTTCTAAAGATGGCATCATTCCGGCAAGTCC
>CM039615.1:60719984-60739293 GCA_022457205.1 Saccharum spontaneum
AGGACGCGTCAGGATTCCATTCTTTGTTGCTAAGCTAGCAGGACAGGACCCAGGAGTCGTTGCTAGCTTGAGGGTCTTGCTTCTTTGTCTGAATCCAAGCGGAACTTTAATTTTGTGTCCACACATATACTCTCTCAATCCCAAAAATAAGTGCCCATCCTGCTTTGAGGAGTCAAACTTTTTTTAAAAAAATTTAACTAATAAACATACCGGTCCTTAAACTAAACATCTAATTAGCTTATCAATTATTTGTGATTGTGTGAAACGCTATATATTTACCATTACCATGTTCTACCATCAGACTGTCTATAAAAATAGGGTAAAGTTAAATATGCCCTTAGAGCATGTGCTCTTATCCCCATAGTCGCTGGATGTGTATTAGAATAATTATGGCTCTTAGTTTGTACTCTCTTCGTCCCTAAATAACTATCGCCGTTAATATACGACTCGATTTGTAGAAAATGCGTGTAACATTTAAATCTCCAAATAAATTTATTAAAAAAACTAGATTCAAATATTTTTTTCAATGATACTAATTATGTACCATAAATATTAATATTTTTTTATATATTTATTCAAAGTTGTTTCTCGAAAAATGAAAACGATAGAAATTTAGGGACAGAGAAAGTATGATGCAAGTCTCTACTATACTGACAATTAAGTGTTGGCCACGTCTATTCATGCTAGTTTGCCTCGCATCTATCCAGGTCATTGGACACTGTGGCCTCTACTTTCTTAGTTGCAGACAATTAGTCATGAAAGTGAGAAACCTCTCGGACATCAAGATCGTTAGAAGAGAGTCAAATAGAACAGCTGGCACACGAAAAAAAAAGGTGAGCCATATGCTCTTGTCTTAAGGTATTATTACTCAAGAACTGGAACATTTTGAATGGGACAATCTTCACTCATAGCTGTAGTGTACTTTGTTTGTGGTGCAATGGAATTTCAACTTGAAAGAAAAGAAACAGCTGGATGATCGGTCGCGTCTGATATCCTAGCGTGTAGCGGTGGGAAAGCTCAACATCATCAGCAGTTGACGGGAGTGAGTGAAAAGTCACACAAGAACGTAAGAGATGAGATGGCCAGGGACAGAAGCATCAGTAAGTCCTCCGATCCGTTGACCCAGTTAAGGTATTAGCTTATTCGCGGAGACGACATAATGTTACTCAAGAACTGGAACATTTTGATTGGGACAATAATAATCTTCACTCATAGCTGTACTTTGTTTGTGGTGCAATGGAATTTCAACTTTAAAATAAAAACAGCTGGATGACCGGCCGGTCGACGCGCGGCCGCGTCTGCAACGAGTATATGGGAAAGATCCTAGCGTGTAGGAAGCTCAGCATCATGAGCAGCTGACGGGAGTGAGTGAAAAGTCACACAAGAAGAAGCCGATGACGTAAGAGATGAGATGGCCAGGGACAGAAAGCATCAGTAAGTCCTCCGATCCGTTGACCCAGTTATTGACTGAGAGAGATCCACATAGAGATCCTGCCGGTGCCCGGTGCTGCCCGGCGACAGTCTCTCTCAATTCTCACCCAACAAGTCAGAACGACTGACAAGGGATGGATTGGATTATTTGTTTTTTACACTACCATAGCTACCTCTAGTAGTTCTACTCGTATACGCATATATATGCTGATAGATGGGAAAAAAAAAACGTGTTGTGAACTGAGCGTAACTTATTAGCTAATTGAAACTTGGCTATTTGAATCGAAATCTTCGATTTGACAAAAGTTCTTGTATTTTTCTAGATTTATTTTAGAATTTAACTTCCTTTCATTGGTAGGTGTCATGTTCTTCCACAGTAAGACATATACGGTGAGTTTGTGTCAATCTCAAGATATGTCGGTTTAATCTCAGTGTTTTGAAGGTTTTCATTGGAACATGATGAGTGTGCATACATGTATTAGAGTTTATGTTTGTACTGTGATTCGTAAATAATAATTGTTGGTCTATATGCATACGGGGATTTGATACCTTAATCTACATATCTAGGTATAACTATGTCAACAAACCGTCGAGGTATATATATCAACCTCTCAACCTTGTTATAAAAAAATCTGTCAAATTTTGGCCTATTTTCTAATCCAAAACACAAGTGCAGTTCCTACACTACTAAAAAAGCTAGCTCATTGGATGTTTCATTCAATAAGAAAAGAGAATGATAAGCTAGTTTTTCATGAAGAGCTAAGCTCACACACTTTTCTATGATGCATGTGTCTAGGGTCTGTTTGGGACGTAGAAATTTCACGAGAATCGTGCAGGAATTTTATAGCAACCAGTTTAATTTCACAGAAAAAATACAGAAACAGGAAAAAATTCCCGTGTTCCAAACATGCTCTTATATATTTTTGTATATTAGCATGTTAGATTACTCTATTTTTATGCTTTTTATTTTTATATTTTATATAAGCTAGTAAGAAGATTCTGTGATCGAGGGTGCCCTAGTGCCTCCGGGCTACCGAGCTATGCCTTTACACTAGCTAGAAAGAGGGGGGCGGTGACGGTGGCTGTCTAATGGATGCATAAACTCGAGTTGTGCCTGCCGGCCTCATATTCTCTTGTGTGGTTGACCGACTGGAGCACAGCAGACTGCAGACAGTGTGTGTACGCACGACTCAGTGTCAATCTTTGCCGGTCAGTGTGACCCAAGAAGCAGCACGTACAGGAGCAGCCATAGAAACACGCAGACAAACTTGCCCACCGACTAACCGACCGTAGTTCAATTGCCGGCGGTTTCCACTTCTAATAACTACATTTTTCCAATTGTGGATGATGTGTTAAGTCAGTCTCTCGGTGACGTTTATACGCTACTGCAGTGGGCCCCATGGCTAAGAAGTGCAACTAAAATTGATTCTTAGGTGATTGCATATGCGAACTGTTTTGTAAGCCGGTTTATATTTAGATGTGGCTCACATAAACGACCGTCAATACACTATAGGAATCCTTACTTTGTAAGTCAGGTCCATTTTTGCAACCATGAACATGAGACGGTTGAGGCGATTACAAACAGTATTTTTTTTTATCCAGCTTCTTTTAGAAGCTAATTGTGGGAGAAAAACAGCTTCGATTTAAACCGTGATCGAAGGGGCGAGAGTCGATTGGAGCTGGCTGGGAGAATGTCCGTACGACGACTAGACCGTGAACTCACTCGTCAAATAGTTATTTAACTAACTTTATAATAAGGTGTGCTTGTGTTCGGCAGAAGTAGAGAAAACAAAGGACTCTCTTTTGTTTTCATTTTTCTTTTTCTTCACCTTCCGCCCGCGATGATAGACTGAGACGTGACACGATCACACGAGCAAGAACGAAAACGAAAAAGCGGAGTGGTTTGCATCGCGCCACAGGACAATATAGCGAGTAGCGCAAGTCGGCAATAACTTGTTCGTCCTCCTCCCTCCCCTGCCCCTGCCACATGATTTTCTGCCGTTTGCGCGTTTGTGCTCCGATTTGAGTTCCGCTTTTTGCGTTGATCTTCCATCGATCTAAGGAACCTAACTAGGTATTCTCGTCGCCAGTTGGCTTGTGTATTTTAGTTCGGGGACGTTTGCCATGATTTGTTCTTGGTAGTGAATTTGGGACGGCAGCCGAATATTTCAAAAGAAATTTGCGGCTCCCATTCACCCCCTCTCTGGTCGCCGTTTTCGGTCCTTCAAACGAAAAAACCCTGCTCCCCATGCTCCAATCCTGCTCCCGTCATCCTTCTTCTTTGCCACCCTATCCTCCTTCTCCCCTGATGACTCATCCTCCCTTGCCACCCTTCTCCCCCCATTGATTCGGTCTTCCCCGCCTTTCCCCGTCCCTCTTACCAACCTTCTCTGTGTGGATTCGGTGGCGGTGGACTCCATGTCCCTCGTCTTCCTCTGCTCTAGTGAGGAGGGCTCCTGAGTTGCGCCGACATTTCACCGCTCTCCCTCCTTGTCTTCCTCCACGGAGGTGGCCTAGCTCACCCCCATCGTCTTCCTCTGCCGTGGCAGCCTCCTCCTGCTAGCCCCCTCTTCTTATGTCGTTGTGGCCTCCTGCACCGTCATCGAGCATGAGCTAAAGCTGATGGTGGAACAAGTTAGAAGTGTTACAAAACATTTGGGTGAGGAGCAAAGCATCCCTAGACCCTATTTGGAGCCGCTTTCCACCAGCTTACAGTGAAATAAAGTGCACCAACCCCTCCAAACGACACACTTTTGAGGCTGCTTTATCCATCTACGGTTCTTCTCCCCATGCCTTTTCAATATAGATGCAGAAGTCCTTCCCAGACCGCAGTAGGAAAAACCCCAATTCTCTCATGCTCGTGCCCCTCCATCGCTCACCCCTCGTTGCGCTGCCTCTACTCCCTCTACCTACTCCCTCTGCGGTTGGGGTCGCAGAGGGAACCCTTGCACCCACTGCTGGATCTTGTCCTCTTAATTCTTCTCTCTAGAGTCGGCATTACAAAAAATAAGTTTTTTTTTATATAGACTAGATTTTGTAGAAGTTTTTTTTTGTTGCGAGAAGATTTTTTTTATAAAGTTAGTTACGGGAGAAAATCAGCTTTGATCTAAATCGCGATCGAAGGGGCAAGAGTGGATTGGAGCTGATTGGGTGAATATCCCTGCGGCGACTAGACCGTGAACTGACTCGTCAACTAGCTACTCCCTCCGTCCCAGAAAAAGTGTCGTTTTAGGTTTTTCAGACATCGTGTTTGACCGTTCGTCTTATTCAAAAATTTTGTACAAATTATAAAATAAATAAATCATTATTGAAGTATCTCTAATGATAAAATAAGTCATAACAAAATAAATAATATTTATTAAAATTTTTTGAATAAGACGAACGGTCAAACACGATGTCTGAAAAACCTAAAACGACACTTTTTCTGGGACGGAGGGAGTATTTAACTAACTTTTATATAAGGTGTGCTGTGTGCATGCGCGCTTTCATTTGTCTTGTGTTCGGCAGAAGAAGAGAAAAGAAAGGACTCTCTCTTGTTTCCCTTTTTCTTTTTTCTTCTTCGTCCGCCCGCGATGACAGAGACGAGACACGAGCAAGAACCAAAAACCAAAAGGCTTGCATCGCGCCAGAGGACAATATAGCGAGTAGCGCAAGTCGGCGGTCGCCTCCATCTCCATCCTCCTCCTCCCCTGCGTCGCAGACTCGCAGTTGGTTCCTCCCTCCCCTTCCTCTTCCTCTTCCTCTTCCCTTCCTTCCCGTGGCTCTACTCCAGTGCAGTTGCGGTTGCAACTCGAATCTCCCTCTCCCTCCAGCAACCGCTAGAGCCTCCTCACCCTCTTCTCCAACCGCTGCCGCCTGCCCCCGCGCGCCGGCCGCCTGTCATGGGGAACTGCGCCAGCGCCATCGACGCCTTTGTCCAGCGCGGCAACAGGGCGTCGCCGTCGCCGTCGCCGGCCGCTACTCCTGGTACGGTAACCCCCGCCAGCATTTCCTCCTCTCTTCTTCTCTCTTAAAGCTTCAATCTTTGGCCTGCTGGTGCTGCGGCGGGCTCCTTCTGGCCCACCCGCCTTGGAATGCAACCGGCGGTTCTGTTCGGTTGTTGCCTGAAATCCTCTGTTTTTTTGTTTTCTCCGTGACCCGTCGGCCCCCTTTAACTTCAGTTCCGGATTTAAATCCATCATATCATCCTCTGCTTGGATAACTGCAACCATGTCTTTGTTTATCTGATGGCACATCGCGTATTATACTTGTATAGTATACCACCACGTCGTCTTGTTCTTCTTCTTGTTGTTTTACAGATTTCTGTTAATCATTGACAAACCTACTTTCCAAGAATCACATGCTATTGAACGTAAGGCGCACGTGCTCACCAAGTCACCATGTTTGGGACAATTGATGAAGCAACTAAATTCTTCAAGCTCTCTGCAACTAAATTTATTTAATTTGATAATTTGTTGGTTCTGCCAATTGAGACTTCTCTGTAGAAATAAAACAACCGCTATTTCAGTTTTTTTTATTTACCGTAAATTTTCTGGGTCCGTCAACCCTTGGCCTTTACCCTCTGCACTTGCACCATATAAGAAAAATTAGCCTCTGTTATCTAAATTCTAAAAATTTCTAATGCCATGGTAGATTATTATGCATTTGAAACTTCTCACTTCCTACCAACTAACTCAAGAGCTCACATTTTTTCCTACCTCACGTTCAGTAATGTCTGCATCGAGGAGGACTAGTAGCTCTGCCACCACCGGGAAGCTGTCAACGCTTAGCAGCACCAGCATCTTCATGCCGTCCACAGTTAGTGGTGTCAGCGTCGACGACGATTACCCAGAGGGCCAGATTCTTGAGTGTCCAAACCTCAAGATATACACCTTCGCGGAACTCAAGAGCGCCACCAGGAACTTCAGGCCTGAGACGGTGCTTGGGGAGGGTGGATTCGGCAAGGTTTACAAGGGATGGGTTGATGAGAAGACCCTCAACCCGTCAAAGGCTAGCATTGGCATCATGGTTGCCGTCAAGAAGCTCAATCCTGAGAGCGTGCAGGGAATGGAACAATGGCAGGTACAGAAACCGTCAAGTTGCTAGTTTTTCGTTACATTATTAATTGTGTGCTTTAAAAAGAAATCTGATAAATGCATTCTAAGGTGGTTCCGGGTTTAATTATCAGGGAGCTACGGAAATGAATCAGTGAATGCTGCTTACACAATACACAATAGCGCAGCTTGCTGCCCTTTTCAGTTCGTTTCAATTCTGTACTGATTTTTCTCTCTATGGATTGTTAAATCATATATTGGTCTGCTTTTTGTAGGATGAACCTAAGAAATCCCTATGTGAGTCCAAGGTTTTCATTATCGGAAATTAAAATTTATCAGAGGTCAGGGATAAATAGGATAAGCATGATATATCGGAAATATCAAACCAATTCAAAAAAAATTCAAATTGTTTTGAAAAAATTTAGTATAATTTGACTTGAAACTATTCCTAAGATATTAAACATCACTTGTTCACAAATAAAAACAAGAATAAAATATTATAAGTATGAGACCGTCGCGCGGCTAAATTTAGGTTGTCTGTGCAGAAGCAGGGAAAAATTTGGCCAATATCAAATTTTAGCGGACCCTTTGGATAGAACGGAAATTTCGAAAATATCGGTGAATTTCGGCCGATAAAAAAACCTTGTGTGAGTCTAGTTATTTATCAGTATTCTTTCCTGTTTTATTTACAATCAGAATGATCTAGTTGTTGGGACTTAGTGCATGCTCCTGTACTCTCACCTTTTATTTTGTGTTTTCTTTTTATTTCTATCTTTCCTACTTTTAGTCTTATCAACATATAAGGGTTTCTAATTTACTCCATGGCTTCCAATAATACTCTGTAAAATATATTGTTATGCTTGTCTCTCAAAAGTAATTTGCTTGTTCCCAAATGCAGTCTGAAGTCAATTTCCTTGGGAGGATTTCGCATCCCAATCTCGTCAAACTCTTGGGCTATTCCATGGATGACAACGAGCTACTACTCGTGTACGAGTTCATGTCAAAGGGGAGCTTGGAGAACCACCTGTTCCGAAGTGAGTATATTTAGAAGATATTATTTTCCTAATGATAGTATTTCATCCAGAAACATCTCTTTATGTCACATTGGTCAACACTCTTTATGCCAACTTCACCTGCAGTAGCGCACTTTGCAAATGTTGGTGCTTCATCTGCATCTACAAATCATTTTCATTAAAATATTATATATGAAGCACCATAGTCCATAGTGCCATACAACTAAGGAGCATTTTTGGAGGATGTCAGCATCAGCCAAATTGCCCAGACCTGTACGATATCTTGTCGCTTCAGCCTTCAATTATCCTTGCCGAGTCAAAATGGAAATTCAAGATGAAAAAGTTGGCTCCACTTGTTTTCCCTGTTACTATTTCTGGGCCATCGAGGGTATTCTCTTTGTGTGAAACATCTTATTTTCTAGTTGTAGTTAATACTGATTATTCACCATTGACAGGAGGGGCGGTTTACGAGCCGCTGCCTTGGAGCCTGAGGCTGAAGATTCTCATCGGTGCAGCTCGTGGCCTCGCATTTCTTCATTCATCAGAAAGGCAGATCATCTACAGGGACTTCAAGGCTTCCAACATCTTACTGGATTCGGTAAATACTCTTTCCAGAGCTACTAATAACTAGCTGTTGTTACCTGACCGATACTATAATCAGTACACGCCAATATCATGTTCAGCACTTCAACGCGAAGCTCTCAGATTTCGGATTAGCCAAGCATGGTCCAGATGGTGGGGAGTCTCATGTGACAACAAGAGTCATGGGAACTTATGGCTATGCAGCTCCAGAGTATGTTTCTACCGGTATGTATATCAGGGTTTTTCTCCCCCAATATGTTTATCCATCCATTGTTATGGTTGACAATTTGTGTAAGCATCATAAATGCATAATAAGTGAAATGTTTTTTCATAGAGCTAAATGTTAACTGATTGCATCTTTCATGAACTAGGCCACCTGTATGTGAAGAGTGATGTGTATGGCTTTGGCGTTGTACTGCTGGAGATGATCTCTGGCCTGAGGGCATTGGACCCAAGCCGCCCGAGCGAGAAGGTGAACTTGGTAAACTGGGCAAGGCCATTGTTGTCTGACCGGAGGAAGCTTAGCCAGCTGATGGACGGTGGGCTGGAGGGGCAGTACAATCCCAAAGGAGCCCTCCTGGCTGCTCAGCTGACCCTCAAGTGCCTGAACGGTGACCCAAAGAGCAGGCCATCCATGAAGGAAGTGGTGGAGGCACTGGAGAAGATCGAGTCTGTGAAGAGCAGGGCGAGGGAGCCCAGGAACAGCTCCTCGTCCTCGCGTCGTGGCCAGGTGCAGTCCCCTAGGAGTGACAGCGCTAGGAACAACTCCAGCTCCAGGGGCAGGTAGATGCATGGCAGCATGGTCATGAGGATATTTAGGATGAACTGATCGATTCTGATGCGGAGCTTGTAAAGGTAGTAGACCACAATTTTTGTTGTCATGACGAAGTTTACGCCGATCATGATGATCAATGTAACAGTTACGTTTAGCGGTACACGAGGGTGACTTTGTAGTTGGCATATGCATAAATTCAACCATTCTTCCATGGAAGTCTTGTCTGAGTTGAGTTGCATCAGATTGCACTTACAATAGTTCCAGTCATCATTCACTCCATTTTTCGGTTAGTCATGGTCCTGTGCAAGTGCTGAACTTTTATAGCCAAACATGAAGAAAACAAATACTCTAATCATTACAAGAATTCAAGAAAGATTTTATCAACCTTTGCTATTATATAGAAAAAAAAATATATTATAATTGCTGAAAATCTTGAGACAGAAAGTGATGTTTGATCATTGCTTGCCCATACAGATTTGGTCATACTCCCTCTGTAGCTGGCTTAAACTAATGTAATACTAGCTAGTCCAAATAAAGCAACGTGGTGGCACTCTCCGTTCCTTTGTTGTCGACGTTTCTAGTGGGATAACCACTAACAAAGGCTGTCCAGAAACGCTTTAGATTAACAAGCAATAACTTTTGGTTAACAAGCAATAACTTTTGGTGGTAATGGGGATTTATAAATGGTTTCGAGTCACTTAAGGATTTGGTGCCCTAGGATTTAGGCCTCCAATTCTGCATTTCCCACTGGATGGTCAAAAGTTCTGTAACTTGGTTGGAACTAAGCCTACCTGCAGATGTCATCAGTCGGCACAAGGAAGTGTGTTTTAAGTCCATCTCTTCGCATTGCTAAGCACACATGTGGATTATGTATGATGATCCCACGTTAAGTAGCATTATTACGGAAAGGAGGTAGGCATGTCCCAGGAGTGACTTGACCATTCACCCACCTTTTGATCCTTGGCATACTAGTACTGCGCCGTACTATTCTGCCATTGTTATTTCTCTCTAGAATTTATATTCTGAATGTAAGTTCAGAAAGTAGAACGGTTTTATGCTATTTTTTGTGCAACCTAGAAACTTCCAAGTGCTGGCTCCAATGCACAAACCTCAACTGTAATTTGGTGCAACATTTTCCTGAACTTAATTGTAATATGTCCCATAATCTCGGAAAGCAGACAAAACTTTTTTAGAGGAACTATGATGGTCAATTGTTAGGTTGTAGATACGTTGTAAAGGCACTCACAATGCAGATTCTATCATAGAGTTTAAAGCTATTTATTACCTCGAATATTATGGACTTAGAGTCTAATAAGACTTGGAGTCTTGTTTTTTCTTTCTCTTTCTTCAATAAATATGTTGACACATCAGCAAAATACCATAAATAAGGTGTAACAAATAGTCTTGGACTCTATAATAGAGTCTTGCATTGTGAGTGTCCTAAGGTTCAAGGTACACTTAGATCTAAGAGTACAAGCTAGGGTTTGTTCGATTTGGTAGGAATTGGAGGGATTAAAGGGGAATTAAGGAAGATTAAATCTCTAACCAGTCATAATCCCTTTCAATTCCTTCTAATCCCCTTGATATAAGATTAACCGAACAAGGCCTAACTAAAGAAGAGCAGCACACTCTTGAGTCTAGAGTAATATGGTTTTGTATCTATCACAACCTCGGTCCCATTTACTCCACTCTCTACGCTTCATGTCACCAAGCTTCCTCCATTTCCACCATCCTATCCTTATCCAATGCTCATGCAACGTTTATATGGTAAGTTAGTGATATCAGCTCTTTACACATTACACTATGTTCTTTGTGAGATTTTAACAACATCGTCATCTACACCCTATGGAACATATAAAAAGATTCTAGAATGCTTCCTTACCCCCTTTTAAAGTCACCTAGCGCATCGAAGAAGACATTTCCTAGAGATGGCAAGCAATGCAAGCACACTAATCTTCCTAATAAGGCACTGCTATCTCGTAGGTCCTTGGTTTTCGCATATAATTTGATAAAGCACTCTAAACCTTACATGAGACTTAAACTTTGTTTTCTCTTCTGCTTTAACTAAAAGGTAGATGTAACCGAACCATTGTTATTCCGAATCACACCGTGCTTATCTAACCCTCACCATTCCACCCTCGCCTAGGCATTGCCTCATCTCTCTTTCCTTGCACGCACCTCCTCTAAGATACGAAGGAAATCCTCAATCCAAATCAAAGTCATTGCCGTGCTCTCTCGTTTAGCACATCATCATCACTCTTTTAGTACGGGTGAACGTGACATTTTTATATAGGCCAGAGGAACTGTAATCCCGACAAACGTGCCCTCCATTCCCGTTAACCGTTATGGCCAGAAAATAAATCAAAAAAAAGAAAAAGAAAAGATTCGTTATTCTTCCTGCTACCTACACCCAGCTCTCGTCCCCCAAAATCCATCTCTCCCTAAATATTTTTTTAATAAAAAAAATCCACATCCTATCACTCCACTCCCCGTCCATGGCGTCCTCCTCCTCCTCCGCCTCGTCGGCGGTGGCCGCGGCAGCGTATCCCAGAACCACGCTCCCACTGCGGCAGCGCCCGGGCCTGCTGGCCCTCCTCCTCATCCTCCTCTGCTTCCTCTCCTTCCAGGTCTGTACCCATACCGTCGCCGTTCACCCCCTCACTGTTCACTGCAACGGCGAAATGTTAGGTTCATCGCGTTCCGACCCTCAGAACCAGGGCTCCTTCCTTCTCTCATTGCCCCCGCCGCTCCTCCTCCGCAGGTCGTGATCCATGTGCCCGCCGCCAGATCAGCGGTGTCGCAGTGGCTCTTCTCGGACCACCGAGCGTAAGAAACCATCGCCATCAATCCTTCCTTCCTTCCTTCCTTCCTTCCTTCCTTCCTTCCTCATTACTACGCGATTCAGTAAAGGCTCTGACTTTGGTGTTGCGGTGTGATTTTGGATTGTCAGCGACCGCGGGACTCGCGAGAACTGCCCTGGCTGCGGCAAGTTGCAGGTCACTCTTTATTTATCTATCTGAATTTGGCTGCTCAGGACATGCGATTGCATTGTGCTGCTTCGCTCACCATGCTAATGTTTGCACGGTGAATGGTTAGCAGGATGTGGATAAGGCTGAAAAGACGATCGCGTACACTGACCAGCATGGCCGGATCAAGCTGTTCAAAGTCACCGCCAGAGAATTCGGTTCGTCCTCTATCTGGGAGAACCCTTGGTTGCCCAGAGATAGGCAGCCGGTAGCCGGAACAGTATGTTCTGAAAAAAAGAATTTATCTGTGTTGCAGGTCACTCTGTGTTGTTCTATTTTGTTTGTAGCTCTAATAGGTGTTTCTTCTGCTGTTGCGCCAGCAAGTGGCTGCCGGGGATCATCGACTCGCCAATAGATCAGAAACCACCAATCTTTCAAGTGCTGAAACTCTGTCGACTACAATTGTCGATCCGATTAAATTAAGGCGACAGGTCGATTCGGTCCTCCCTCTGTAGTAGTGACTATGAAATACAGCACAATGGTTACCTATTTGTGTTTTGAGAATTTTGTTTGGCTTACTATGTGATGTGTTAATCCTGTCCATCTGAGTGTTGGTGTGCCGCTATTGCTCCCTGCAGGTATTTCGACGTAGAAGAAAGGAGCGGAGGGTTCAGGAGCTGCTTCAGATGGATAAGAAGGCTGAGCTTGAGATGCGGAATGCAGCAATTAATAGCTCGATGAACTTTAACAATAAAGTTAGAGGCAGCTACAACATATGGAGGCAGGAGTTCCGCTTTATTAATACAGATTCAACACTAAGGCTCATGAAAGATCAGATAATAATGGCCAAATTATATGCCACTATTGCACTCTCCCAGAAAGAACCAGACATGTATGCCTTGCTCATGAAGTGCATAAAAGAAAGCCAAACAGCTATCGGGGATGCACTTATTGACAGCGAACTCGATTCTAGGTACTTCATTTCCCTTCTGAAGATTAATCAGTCTGGCTCTTTCCTACTTTGCTGTTAAATAGTAAGTTGCTTATGATCCCTTATTTCTGCAGTGCCTTAGAGAGAGCAAAAGCAATGGGGCATGTGCTATCTTCGGCTAGAGATGTTCTGTACAGCTCGGGTGAAGTGTCAAGAAAATTGCGTGTTATGTTGCAATCAACGGAACTAAATATCGATGCAGTGAAGAAACAGAACTCATTTCTGGTTCAGCATGCTGCAAAGACAGTTCCCATGCCCTTGCACTGCCTACATATGCAGCTGACAACCGATTATTATTTTCGTGATGATGTGACCAAGGAACATTTTGATGATGATGCTTTGAAGGCGGAGCAATATAAAGAAAAGCTTGAGGATCGGTCACTCTATCACTATGCTATATTTTCTGATAACGTGCTTGCAGCCTCAGTAGTTGTCAGATCAACTGTGACAAATGCCAATGAACCAGAGAAGCATGTGTTCCACATTGTCACTGATAGACTTAATTTTGCAGCCATGAAGATGTGGTTCATTACTCATCCTCCCCAACTGGCAACTGTTCATGTGGAGAACATAGACAATTTCAAATGGCTCAATTCGTCATACTGTTCTGTTCTTCGGCAACTGGAGTCAGCTCGCCTCAAAGAATATTACTTCAAAGCACACGATCCATCATCACTCTCTGATGGAAACGAGAATCTGAAATACAGGAACCCAAAATATCTGTCCATGCTCAACCATTTGAGATTCTACATGCCAGAAATTCACCCGAAGCTTGAGAAGATACTGTTTCTTGATGATGATGTTGTTGTACAGAAGGATTTGACACCCCTTTGGGATATTGATCTTAAAGGGATGGTAAATGGTGCTGTGGAAACCTGTAAAGAGAGTTTCCATCGCTTTGACACTTATCTCAACTTCTCACACCCAAAGATATCAGAGAATTTCGATCCACATGCTTGTGGGTGGGCTTTCGGGATGAACATGTTTGACCTCAAGGAGTGGAAGAAGCGAAATATCACTGGAATATACCATTATTGGCAAGATTTGGTAAGTAGTGGCATAAGAAATCTACTGCTGATTGCATTGTCTTATTGCATTTTGCCCATCATTTAGTGAACCTGTAATGAATTTTGTTGTTTCACTTACTAAGAGAAGACCTATTGCAGAATGAGGATCGTAAGCTGTGGAAGCTGGGTACATTGCCTCCAGGTTTAATTACTTTCTACAACCTGACATACCCATTGAATCGTACTTGGCATGTCTTGGGCCTGGGATATGATCCAGCTGTTGACATTGCTGAGATCGATAATGCTGCAGTAGTTCATTACAACGGGAATTATAAGCCCTGGCTTGACCTTGCCATTTCCAAGTACAAGACATACTGGTCCAAGTATGTAGATGTTGACAACTTGCATGTTCAGCATTGCTACGAGGGCAAACAATGACATGTAAATCTTCATCCAGTTTTGTTTTTCATTTCAGAGCATAAGTTATTCCCTAGGAGGGTGTTAGGCAGAGTAGTGGTGTGTTTAGTATAGTTAAGTCTTCAAAATCTAGTCATTATGCTTTGTAGTTATCTAGCTATTCCTATTTCATAAGGTGATTTATACCGCACAGCAAAGTAGATATTCTTTTATTTACTTTAGAATTTGCTGTACCTTGAATGAAGTGGCAAAAAGATGAAAAAGTTCAACTGCTTATGTCCTGCAGTATGAACACTGTCCAGTTATAATGGAGTACTGAATATTGATGCTTAAGAATGTTGAAATAAATGGAAGTAAAACAAAGGTCTCAATCACAGAACTGTGCCAAAAGCCTAGAACAAAAGGGCCCTGTTACTGTTAGGGATGAGTGACTAAAATGGACTGAGTGAACAGATGTTGATCTTACCTATACCACAGATGGCACCAGAAATGGTTTTGCTAATGATATTATGCTGTATATGTAACATCTTTCCTCTTTCCTAGAAGATTGGCTTCAGAGTCTGACTTCTGAGATACCATCTTTTTTCTTTAAGTATTTGATTTTATGACACCATTGGAACATCTATCTCAGTGAACTGAGATGGCCCTGGACCTTCTGTAAAGATTAACGAAATGTAACTAATGCAAACCCTGAAATTAATCCAGGATAGCTCTGTGTCTGTTGTAGGCACTACTATTCTGAAGAGACATTGTCATGACTTCCTCATTTATTCATAACTCAAGAAATACAAAAATACTATAAAAAACGATGAGGCATACAAAGTGGATGGTACGACACCACACCAATTGATAAGTTTTCAAAACACTCAGAAAAATGACAAAAAGTACTGCAAAATTCAATAAGAATTAGCAGAAACATAATACAGTGATTATTATTCAAGTCTTCATCTGATCTAACATGACTTTTATCAGTGAGCACTGAGGAATGTATTTCTGATATTATGCATCTCTACAGCAGCATCACTTATTAACAGTCGCTCTTTGGGTGATTGCTTTGAGCAAAGTACACCAAGCTGGATGATAGCAGCCAAGCATTCCTTTGGTCTGGCTGTATCTCTTGTAGCATTTCTATTGTTTCCTTCATCACGCAGCCAGATTCTAGAATCTGCAATTTCCATAACCTTATCAGGATGAGCTGCCTTAGCAAAGTACAGGTTTAATCCATCTCTGAACATATCATCTGTTGGGCTCCTTCCTGTAAACATCTCAATCAAAGTAATGCCGAGACTGTATACATCACCATAAGTTGATACTGCAAGCCCTTCTCCATATTCTACAATAGATTGAAACAGAGCACAAACAGGTATGCACAAACTTGTTTAATGAGCATACAGCTAACTGAATCTAATTATGTAAAGCAGGCAGGAAGCATCGATATTACCTGGGGCAACATATCCAATGGAGCCTCTTATTCCAATGCTGCTGTTTGAATTTGAAGAAGTGCTTGCAGCTTCATTTATAATTCTTAGCGATGCCAAAATCTCCAACACGAGCCCTCATGTCTTGAGTAAGGAGAATGTTACTGGGCTTGAGATCGCAGTGGATAATCGATGTCTGGCAGCCATTGTGGAGGTATTCTATAGCATCCACAATGTCAACAGCGATATCCAACCTTTGTTCCAAGGTGAGTGTTCCATTTCCACTTTCTTTTTCAGTATCTGAGTGGACCCAGCTATCTAAGCTTCCATTAGGCATGAACTCGAAGATTAGTGCTCTGAAGTCTTGACCTTGGTGGTCGATGCTTGAACAGGATGTGATAATCTTTACAAGGCATCGATGCCTCACTCTTCGCAGTGCCTCACATTCAGCCTCGAAACTTTTGTATGATCCTGGTTGCTGGAGATTAAATACCTTGACTGCCACTACAACTACAATGTAAGATAACTCAGCAACTTGGGGAAGGGGAAAGGAAGAACGGAGGGGAGGAAGAACCGGAGTTAGGACGGAGGAGTTCTTAGATTAAACATAGTGAAGTTATACAAAATTGTTCATGCCTCAATCTCTCTTCCTCTCTTCTATTTATACTAGACTGCTAGACTAGTTGATCCAGGTTGGGCCGTTGTAGCGGATGTTGGGCCGGCGGCTTCTCTTGGGCCTGGGCGCGGCTGAAGAGGACGACGCGCCAGGCACACCGTCCGTGGCTCCAGCAGATGGGGTCAGGCTGCTGACATACAATGCCCTGATTTTCTACGTTGCCTCTGTACACCGAACCGTATCTTCCCTTACCCAGGAGATTGGCTTCTGAAAACCCATCAGTTGCTTTGAGTAATTCATTGTACAAAACCATTGGAAGATCAATCTCAATGAAGGGAGGTGGCTGTTGCTCTTTCGTCATTGTAGCCTGAGACCTTTTGCAAAGAAATACAGCCAAAGCAAGACCAGAGAATAGGACCAAAATAGCTCCTACTGCAGGCACTGCTATTCTAAGAGCCATTGGCATGGATTTCTTGTTCTTCCTCTCAGCAGAGTTTGGGCATCTTCGAAGATGAAGCTGTGGTATTCCACCGCATAATCCTTTGTTTCCAACAATTGATAGTCCAGTTAGATTCTTGAAAACCCCTTCTTTTGGTACTTCTCCCTGTAAATTGTTGAAGGACAGATCGAGATGGATCAGTGATGTTGAATTTTTTTTCTCGAAAGCAGTGATGTTGAATTGCCAAAGAGTTCTGGGATTTCTCCTGATAGATTATTGTGGGCAAGGTACAGCTCCTCCAAGTTTGTGATACTACCTAGCTCCCCAGGGATGCTTTCGTTCAGCTTATTGCCCGTCGAGTTCAGTACAGCAAGCCCCTTCATATTCTTGAAAGTTGGAGGAATGTTTCCTTGAAATGAATTGCCATCCATTAGGAGAATTTCTAATACTATCCAGTAGGTTGTCCGACAAAACCAAATATGCTGATATTGATGTCAAGTTCATAATTTCATTTAGGATGGAGCCTCTGAGATGGTTACTGGATATATCTAGAGCTATGAGCTTCCTCAAATTTCCAAAGCTAGGAGGAATTGATCCCTCCATGTTGTTGGAATTTATACCAAGTGCAAATAGGTCACTGAGGTTTCCTATTGAGGATGGAATAGTTCCGGAGAAGTTATTTAGGCCCAGATATAGCTTGACCATTCGTGTCAGCTTCCCTATGCTTACTGGAATGATCCCTGTGAGTAGGTTCTCAATCCTGGACCCTTGGATCAAACCGACCTGAATAAATGGTGTAGATGCATCCTAGGAGGCGGTGGAGAACCGATGTAGCAACGGGGCTAACAGGTGGGACCCCCAGAGGTCGGCCGGCCCCACATGTCAGTGACATGTGTCCCACTTCGATGGAGAGCCTCTTGCAGTCTTCTAGAGTCTTTCCACGTCGGTTATGTGATGGAATTCTGCAATTTCCTTTGACGAATAGGTCCTCCTTGGTGGTTTTCTGATTAAATCCTATTGAAAATATAGATTCATCACAACTCGTGGAATTTATCAGTTTAAATCCCTAAGTCTATATTAGTGGTCCATTTTAGCCATTTATGCAAGTTACATTGATGGTTTGTGATGAATGTTAACTACCGTCAACAAACTCCCCCATACTTAGACTTTTACTCGTCCTCAATAAAAGGATGGATTACTCAAGACATAACCTTAGGACAAGACATCAATATAAAACTATTCCTAATCATACATGCTCTGCAAGATTCAAAGTGTCTACCATGAAACTTTAGACGGTTGAAGAATGAAACAACTTGAAACAGATCACCATCTTCCTTCAGTCAAGTCAATTAGAGAAATATTTTAAGATTTTCTGAAAATAAAACATTGCTATCTTCTCCTTTTGTGGTACTATCAAATCACTCAATATATGTGGTATTTTTTATCCTCACCAAGGAAATGATGACTTTGCCTTCTTTTTGCCTACTCCTAAAAGCTTATGTGGAGCTCAGGAGGGATAAATATGAGAACATACTTGCATTGCATATATTGTAAAGTCAAAACAAGGATCCGATGAGAAAAGTGTCATACTCTTAGATCAAGATGTGTATGTATGTGGATAAGTATATGGTGGCTAACCTAATTCTACTATGCTCCTTAAAACATATCCCTCTTGTTTGAAACTTGAAAAACTTTTGCAAGAAAACATGTGTTATCTTATTCATCTCTTTCTCTCTTTTTTAGGCGGGCATCTGAGTACCCATTGTTTTAGATATCTCAGACATTTGTACATTTTTTCTCAATACTTTTCTTTCATGAATACCTTTTGCATAGCACATGCCTCTCCTTCTACAATTGAAACTTTCAAGAGAGATTTTTACAAAAACTTAGAGCATTCACTCCTAACAATCATATTTTTGTGTCTATTCCGATTGTAGGAGTAGAACATTTTTGGATGGATGAAAAACATGTTATTTCATACTCCCAGTGTAAGAGCATCAGATATATGTGGAGTGTATGTGATCTTGATCTTGAGAGCATGATAAATTTCTCAACAAGGGTCACAAGGTTTGACCAAACTAAACACAATGACAAGTAATATATGTAGAACGTTTCTCTATCCTATATATGGCTTTGGTGGGGTATTGCTCACCACAAAGGAGAGGTATAGCTAATTTTTTTACTTTTTAAAATAAAATTCTCCAATAACGAGACATCAAGAATCAAGTTCTCATTATTCTACTATATCTCATTCCACAACAACTTAAGTAACATGGGGCCCCTAATAATAAGTTTCCAGCAGCAGCAAGACTTCCACGAAAAGTATCATGTGAGTCTATCCTTTAGTCATGACTAAAATAATCTTTCCTCAAGTTTTAAAGTTGTTTATCAAGTGATTTTCAATTCGGTTCGAAACAAAAAGCGAGATAGGTGAAAATAGAACATATGGGCCACAAACCTGATTGTGGATGAAACACGAGGCGAGGCGACATTGTGATGGGCCGGTCGGCCAATGGAGGAGGCCGGGAGGCCCACTCTTAGGCCCTCTTAGGTCCAACTTTGGCGAGTGTGGTATTTGGTCCATTGCTTTCTGAATTTCATGATTTTTGCAATAGAATTTC